>CM031240.1:250582431-251182431 GCA_018340775.1 Taxus wallichiana var. yunnanensis | reverse complement strand
CTATTATGTCTAGTGAGGATAATTGTGTGATAATGATTGGTGGAAGTGGAGAGGATCTAAATACTAATGTGCGTAAACCAACATCAACGTCTGATTGACCCATGGGCCCGTTGGGTTGTGGGACCTGTGGATCACAACCGTAGATTCGTGGTTGTTGTGGACCTCCTATGGTCATGTGTGGAATCAATCCCTAATCCCTAGTATCCAGTAGTCGTATGCCTTTTCGGCCTCTATATTTAGAACTAAAAGTTGTGTAATCTTCTTAGAGTACCTTACAGGTGTTCTAGCAACCTGAATTCTTAAGCTAGTGTCTATGTCAGTGAGAATGTCTCCTCGTGCATCTGGCTGTGGGACCAAAGGATCACAACCGAAACGTTTTCTCTCTTTCAAGCCCTTCTATAGTCATGGATATTTATCTAGGGTAAATCTGTAGTTTGGCTGGTTTGACCAAAACGTGTGTGCTTGGTCATCTTCTATGTTTAATCCTCTTAACTGTGAGCTGATCTGTTGTAAGTCTGTTGTTGTTGGAAGACTTGGATTCTAAGATTTTGATCTATATCAGTTATTGCTGTAACAAGATTGGGCTGAGGCACGATTGGCTCGAATACGTATTCTCTGGGCTCCCTAGGTCCCGTGATTGTCATGCAAAAGGAAATGATATAAATCTAACTAATGACAAAATAAACTAACTATGCAAGATATATCTATGTATATTCCTCTATTTTGTATTTTTGATAAACTATTGAACAAAATTGAAAGAGCAATTATTTAATATATCTAGAAATTGACAACTAAACTAATAACGAAATTAAAACAAAAACAAAGCAGCCGAGTATAGCTACTTGCCTGTGTAGTTGTAAATCTATTCTAAATAACCGATAACTGATCTAATCTATTTGAAAGACTCTCGATCCTACCTCAGAAGTGAGGAGTGAATCATAGTTTCTCATAAACTATCAATCCCCACAGCTTCCCGCAATATCGAAAGTGAGATTAACTGAAATGAAATGATTCACTATTCTATTTGATATGTTTTAACTAGAACTTTGAAAGCTTGAACCTGGATTTTGCATAACAGTGGCGAATCCGATGGTGTGTGGCTTTGTCCCCTCAGTGTGATCTCCTCATTCCTTCGTGCTCACGTGAATCTAGAAAAGTGTGATGTTAGCATCAACAGAAGTTGGTATCGAAATAATGGCAGCTTAGGATGCAGACTGAATACAATGAGTAGGAGAGGGATAGCGCAAGAGAATAGAGCTTGGCTTATGTAATTCCTAGTGGGATTTATTATGAGTCATACAACATAAAACATCCAGAACCTGAAACTATCCTTTTGACGAACAAAACCTACAACTTTAATGGCTTCCTACTGAAAATTAAACTATCCTACTCCAATTGATTGCATGAAACAAGTAACAACACTAGCACAAGAAGATTATGTGGCTTCCAAACAACAAAACAACACTAACTATGCATGCAACAAATAAAACTATTGAATTCCTAAGCAAAACTGAAAGACTAAGCTATTGAAATGAGAAATGAGAGGCAAATTTGAGGGGCCATTTGCTTGAGCACAAGCTAGCTATTTATAGAATTCCCATTTACCCAAAGGTGAAAACCAAATTGAACTCTTTAACCATAAACAATGCAAAAACACTATTCCAGGGAACCAAAATCATAAATACAAGCAAAGGCGGTGAAAAAGATGGTAAACATTGAAATTTACGTGAGTCGCGATAAAAGGAACATTCGGGAAAATGCGTGAAGGACCGCCGCCCGAGAAGTGGTGGGCGGTTAGAGACCGCCCGCCAGGCGGTGGTCATGAGACCGCCGCCAGCAGGTGGTGGCGGTTTCATCATCAAGACCAAAAAGCAAAGGAAAAGAGGGGGAAATCCCGTTATCCATATACAACACATTTGAATATGGCTATAATGGGGGCCTCCCATTTGATTCCATGCATCTAGAGTAAGGAAATTGGCCTTCACACCCGTGTCAATCAATATATTATTAAGGAGCCACTCATCAATAATCGCATTTAGTGTGATCTCCTTGTCACAATCAATGTTTTGAGGAGGTAGGTTAGCATGAAAAGAGTTTTCTCTCGCACCCTTCTCCAGTGCGTGATACCTTATCCTCATCCATTCTCCCAAGCAGAGTAATAATTTTCTCCTATCTTGCAACATCCAACATACTTCCCTAACCTCATCCACATCCCGTTGAGGAACCTCAACTCTCTTCTTATATTCAAACTGCACAATTTCTCCTTAAGACACTAGATTTATCCTTGCAAACTCCTAATCACCTCCATTATTTCTTGGTATACTTCCTTCCGGTGGGTAGGATTAGGATATTTCTCATGTATCACTTCTTCTCTTGTGATAAGGGCCACCTTTTCTTGGTTCATCTCAGTGCGTGAAACCTCGGTGAGTGTAGTGATAAAAAAATATCTAACTCGAGTTAAGCACTACCCTCGACATCCATTTTGGGTTGGTCCTTTTTACACTCGCCATCCCCACATCTTTTACTTCTTCCGATTCTTTCTCATGTGGTCATATAACTCTAGAAACTCTTCATACTTGTCCTTCTTCCTACACTATGAGCACTGCAACAAATCAGGGCATTCACACTTGTAGTGTCAAGTCAATCCACAATTGTAACAGGTCCCATGGGGAAAGTCACCTCTTCCTCCGCGATCGTTACGACCTCTGAAGCCTCTGCGAAAACCTCTTCCTTGACCTCCTCCATCCGCATGCCCTTCCTATTAATGCTCCTCGGCCTTATAAATATTCCCAATCTGTCCTGGCACACACCGAGATTAATGGCATCATGGATTTGGTCTATCAGTCTGCAATCCTTGGTGTCATGAGTAGTAGAGGTGAAAATATTGCAATAGCAAGAAAAATTCTTACAGATTGTACATTGTAACAATGGGCATCTACTTGCATCATGATCTCCATGAAAAATCTCACAATCTACAAGTATGGTACACTCGAATTTCGTGGGCAATTGTCCTTTATATGTCCTTCTACTTCATAATTTGTTCACCATAAACCAATGGGAGTCTCATGAGCCGAATTCGCAGATAAGTTTTCTACCTGCTTTGCCATGACAACAATCTATGCTTCAAAAAATGGGCTAACTCTGGTATCAATGCTTCCCACTGCCTCAGTGCAAAAATTAGCCTCCAAGGCCTCGTGTAGATATGTGAAGGTCTTATGTGAAAGTGACCTCCTGAACAGTGCGATTAGTCCTTTGAAAAATGACTAAGCATGCTATGATAGATGGATATCATATGATTACTTTGACATGAGAGTCTTAAAAGTACATCATACTCCCACATGCTCTCTGCCATACCTTATTAGATTTCCTTCAATGCACTGATGCTCTTTTTTTTGAACTCAGGAATGTGAAACTCTGCCAAGAAGTCATTGCACAACATGGTAGAATCCATTGCCGTCTGATGGGGGTCATACTTCTGGAACCAACTATGTGTGTACCCTTACAACATAGTTGCAAATTAGATTTATTTCCTCTCTAGGGTAGTGATTCCCTTTGCATGCCATAAAGAACTCGCATTTGTGCACATACTCTACAACGTCTTCCACACCCTTGTAATCGGGTAAGTGGAGTGACATCTCTGCACAACACCTATTGATGGTGTTGTGGACCTTGCCCACTAGATATAGAACCTTGACCTCCTCCTAAATTTCCTCCACTAGCACCACTAGATCCACTAGCTCCTATCCCTCTAGATCCTCTAGATCCTCCTACTAACGCAAGTAAGGGGCCCAACATAGTTTCAGTCTACGTTCCCACCAAACTGTGTACTGAAAGTATGTGATACCAAACAACTTCAAGATGTGTTTCTCGTACCACTTCCTGACATGATACCCAAAATTTGTGAACCCGCTCTTGTAAATATCCATGATTTAATCAAATAAAAAACAAAACATTGCACAGTAAAATAATAAAACCAGAGATATTGTAATTCATTAGGGACAAATTCCTAATGGAGAGATTACATATAAATAGTTGCCAAAAATGGAAAAAATAATTTTTGTCCAACAATAGAAAACATAGGATTAGTGTGTAGAGATAAAAAAATACACATTTTTAAAAAAATGGTAAATTAATCTGAGTTACCAGCTGAAAGTTATGGCAATTTTAAGTTATAACTCCAACATCTTCCCGGACCCTTTCCAAATTTGGCAAAAAAATTTCTTTATTTTTTTCATCTACATCCAAAAAAGGAAAGAAACGTAATACCTCTGTCATTGTGGATCCAGATATTGAAAGAAGTCACGTCGCAGCCAAGTATGGATTCACCTGAGTGAAGTGTCACCATTTGTTGGTAGATAAACACACAGGTCACATATTTCATTCCAATGAAACATTCAGGTCACAAATTTGATTCCAATGAAACACGTAGGTCATGATTTGATTCCAATGAAACAAATTCATTCCAGATCTAAACACCTCACAAAATCCTACAAGTTATCATTGTGGTCTAACCCGCTTTGATACCAAATCTTGTAAATATCCATGATTTAATCAAATAAAAACAAAACATTGCACGGTAAAATAATAAAACTAGAGATATTGTAATTCATTCAGGACAAATTCCCAATGGAGAGATTACATATAAATAACTCAATGAACTCCTATAAGTAAGGAGTCAAGGCTAATCTCTAAGTCCTCTCAATATCCCAAATATCTCTCAACTATGAGTTGTTCATTACAACTATTTTACACACTCATATATTATTTTATAAATATTAAAAACTATTACTACCAAATAACCCAAACCACTCCTAGGTATTCACACTATGAACAATATTTCTGTAACACCCACACCTTGCCCAAAGGATGTGCTGAAAAATAACCTCCAAACACTAAAAATTTCTGCGCGACCATAGATGGGTGTGATGTAAAATGATAACTACTTGAAGCTATTTGTTCACCAACACCAACTGAACTAGAAGTACTTATCTCAGATACTGGAAAACTAAGTACTGTGGTTTAGTTGCTAGGTGGGCTAAGATGCACACATACGGTTCTTATTTCTCCATACAATGAGCTTTAACAAGAATTCGAGGGGGTTTCTTTCCGCGCTTGTCAAGACGAGGTAGAAAAGAATGCTTAAGTCCCATGGCCTCCACGCTAATCTCAAATCCGTCTTGAAACATCTACCTACATAATTCCATCACACCGCCAACTTCATGCTATCTCACCAAATCCCTCTCTCAAGCTTCATTATACTTGAGCGCCTCTCCTCGCTCTCTGCCTCTACTGTAAGGTCTTCCATCTCCACCACACTAGCTTCCGTGGCCCACACCTAATGAGATTTTATCTAGCAATAGGAAATGATTCCAAACTCAAAGTGATTATCAAGATCTTGATAGCTAGAGGTATAACATGCAAGAACTATCCTATGGGTTCTCGAGAAGAACTTGAACTCGGTAACCTTGAGACAATAATACATTAATATTGTGTACTCCAATGTGTAACTAGTCAACACACCTCCCCAAAAGTGATCAACAACACGAATCTAGGTCGATCAACATCCCGCAACTATTGATATTCCTCCCGGGTCCAAACACAAGGTCTATAGTACTAACTCGTCCCGAGAGCCATTCATACAAATCTACCGGAAACAATGTAATAATGTCTCATAGAGCTCGTGATATAGTTTCTTCTCCACCCATTTACGTGTATCAAACTCAAATCCATCTTTGAACCTCTAAGAAAACTCATCATCCATTTTTTAAATTAGGTCTCAATGTTGTCTAAGGTCATATGCTCTATCATCACACATCATTCTCACAACCGCTTCAAAAGAGGTCCCGACAATGGAACAAGGATGTAGTCTCATTTACCTCTATCCTCTAATATTTATTTTAACCCCAAGCACACCGGCCTATCACCCAAGTGCTAGGAAATCATGTGAGGCGCACGCAAGCATCGAGCCCCTCCTTTATGTGAGCCTTATGAGAATATTCTTCCATTAATGGAGGAAAGGTTTGTAGAACAAGAACACATGCATTTAATCTAATATAGATGTAGTAGATCTAGTTCTAAGCATAGATACTCCATGAGATAAACACAAACATAAAAAAACATAATGGAAATAGATCTAAATCATAAATAACATGAAGCACACTAGGGTTTAGTTCATAGACAAAAATATACAAAACAGAGCTCCATATATTGATTAAATTTGTTTACAGTATCCATATTACATCAAAAGGGGTCATCTCAGACCATACATATCATGAAATAACATCTCAACCTTTCAAAACTACTTTGAATATAGATCCTAACTATTCTTTCCCATTATAACTCTTATTTAGACTCGAGCGCATATATATATATATATGCTTAGTAACAACATTCTTGCAGCACTTTGTTGCCTCTCGACTTTATTATCTATGTCGATTTTGAACCTAAACAATCCTTTAAATAGAATATGGATTCACTTCCATAGTGTCTCCCATGAGCAGATATAGCATGCCAAGTGAAAGTGTTGTCCTCCATTATCGATCAAGAGCTTATGTCATCTTACAAAGGATTCCACTAACTATAATGATATTTCGTGGAATATTCCCTATGTGGAATATTCTTTTCTTGAAATCCAAGGCTCCGGGATAGCACCTTATCAATTCATCATGCCTACTCAAGGCCCTCACATGTTTCTCCCGCGACACCACCTTCAAAATGCGGCTAAGTCCCCAAACATATTTATTCTTCCGTGTGCCAACCTCTTCTCCCACGCACATTTCCTTGAGTGCCTTCTTACCCACTTGGCTTGTGTGTGAATGCTTTATCTTCCTTGGGGCTTAGTCATTTCAAGGCCCAAATCCCCTAAGCTTGAAAATTAAAGAATATTGAAAGTTGTATAGGCCGGTCTAAAAATACACTCGAAATTTCCTTAGAACTCGACCATTACATCTTCCATAATAGGAACAAACAATGTTTCCTATTTTCAGGTCATAGTGAGGAATGTACACAAGAAGCAGTTTGACCTCAACATCTAAGAAGAGATACTTACCTGGTTTATAAAGTAAATAAAATTTCAGAGATGGAGTCTTGAATTTTAGTGATTTGATGTGACATGGTTTGGGGTTTTGTTCTCAAGGTGCCGACTATCCGAGTGAAACATAGGGAAGTAAAGAAACTTAGGCTTTCCTAAGTTTTGAGGGTGAGCAAGATAACGATTACTATGTCTTCCTCCCCTTGATTTTGTGTAAAGTATGAGTGAAATGTAAAATGCAACCATGAGATGAAATTTTCTGCTTTCAAGGGTTGCTCATGTTGCAAGGAAGAGAAAATAAGTAACTACAAGATGTGACCTGAATGATTTTAAAAGAAACAATATGTACACACGGCATGCATTTTAAAAGTTAGTAAAGGCTATTCAATGAAATGAATACATTAAACAAAAGGGGTTATGTTTGAGAAATTATGTTAAGGTTGAGGTGATATGTGTCTTTTTGTTATAATTTTAGGTGAATCATGGTCTGTAACTCAATTTTCAAATGTATCATGCACTTGCTTAAATCTCATCTAGGAAGGGTGTGAGTATTTGACATTTTCTGGGGGCACCTGAAAAACTTCATTTGAAGCCTATAAAAATCTCCATGCGGACTAAGTGGGATTTGGGGGTATGACTTGTAATTTCTTGGGGGCCCTTGATCCAAACTATTTAGCATGATTTTGCATGAGATGATCCTACCTTAGGTGTACTAAGTTGGATTGTCAAGAATTTAGATCTTGGTTTTCCCAAAGCTTTCCTTGCAGACCAACTTCTTACAAGAGGCCCATTCATTTCTTCATCCGTATTCATGTAGTAATGAGGACATATTGCAGTTGAATTTTATTTTTGGAACTCCCCAGCTTCCTTTAAATATTTTCCCCTTTTCCCTCCTTTTTGTCGAAATCCCTCTTATCCCCACTAAAAATATGAATAACTTTGTTGTTTTGTGCAAATGTGTGATAGGGAAATTTGAAGTCTCCATACACAAAAACTATACCCACATGCTAAATTTTCATCTTTTATCATTCCTAGGAACCCTGTGTCAAATATGTCATCTATTCATCCCCTATTTGATGTAAAATTTTTCCCTAGGTGATTTTAGGAGCTCTTTAAAAATGCAAATTTTAGGCAATCATGAGAAGGGCTATCACCGGCCTTCCTAGGACTAGAGAAACTCCATGGAGTGGAGCGAAAGAAAAACCAAAATGGAGGTGGAAGTGATTAAAAGTAATAAGAACATTATGATGGTGATTTTGGAAGGTTGGGGAAGATTAAGAGAAGTTGGGGCAATTTCACTGCAATAGTGTTCAAAAGCCTAGGTAGTACACAAGCCTAAAATAACTACGGGATTGAGAAAAAGATTTGGGAGCTCTAAATTGAGTTAGAAGTAAAACAAAATATCTCTAAAAATATAATTCCAATACCTAAAAGATGATGAAATCATATTTTTCACAACACCTTGGTGCATAGGGTTTGCAGGCAGTTTTTCTCAGGCACATGTAGAGTACCAAATAAAAATTCCATTTTTCAGGGATCAGATGGAATAATAAAGACATGATACCCCCACCATTGGATTCAAAATTCCATTTCCATTCAGGATCATATAAAATTTCACCAAGAAATTCCACCTGGGAGCTCAAGTTATCATCGTTCCAAGTTACCCTCTTGGAGACAATTCGAGAGTTAGTCAATTTTTGGGAGGACACGTGTCAACACTAGGAGCCTAGTGGGATTTTATGTCCCCAAAATCCCTAAGGTTAGGTACATCAACCTTGGAAAAATTCTCCCAGCCCCCATGTGACCTCTGGGACCCTCATGTGACCTTCAGATTTGATAGTTCAACCCCCAAGTGCATTTTTGGAGCTCAAATTCCCTACCGTCGGATTAAGGACATGTGTTTTCATTGTGATCACTATGGAATTTTATGTCCTTGATGTCCCTAAGGTCAGGGACATCAAGACATGAAAAATGTTCCCAACTCAAACTCAAAAATTTAAAATTTTTTCTAACTGTTAGCTTCTTCTTGTTGCTTCTCACTGCCAGAAGAAAAGTTGCAAAGAACACCAATCCACCACTCCACCATTACCAAAGATCAAACCAGATCCATCACAAAACATTATCCTTCACTCCATGATGGAACATAGGTCACAAAAATAATATTTATCAAACCAATAAGAAATAATAAAGAATAGAGAATAAGAAGTCTGAAAACTCCATTGCCATAAAACCAAGAATCAAACATATCTTGCAAACCGTTGCATGGATTGACAAAACGTCTATTGCTGAGTTATTATCTCTTGAAGGCCATTAAAAACTCATATTCAAACCTCCAATTTGTAGCAAGGAATGCTCACAATGAATAAATTTCACTTCGGCTCCACGAAGAACAAAGTTCAATTTCCTATCAAACCTGGTCGTCAGATTGAAGTAAAATTTCGCGTGAAGCACCAAAAAAAAACCTATCACAATGGAATTTATTTTATCATGAATAGAGAAAAAAACCAGACCTGAAAATTTCAAGCTCTATTAATTTCTGCCATGACATAGTAGTGGAAAAAATCAGTGAGCTACCTCTCCACTTCTCAAGGTTCAGTGGGCGAAATTACACGACAATTGGATGGAATGATCGTAGAAAAATATAGTTTTGTGTGAAATAGTTTTCACGTCATAAAGTCCATATTTTTTATGGATATGGAGGGCTGTGTTTTTATCAGAATTCTTCCCTCTTTGAAGAAATTTTTAAATTCCCAAAGATCCGGAGGGCAAAATGATCCAAAATTCAGATTGAAGGGTCTCCAAAAAATCTAGTTTCTATCAAACTAGGTTTTGCATGATGAAGTTTCTAGTTTCTTGAGATATGAAGGACTGAATGTTTATCAGTATTCTACCTTGGTAGCTCCATACCCAAAGCTCTTACAAGACATAAATTTTCATTTTTCATTTCTAATCTTTTTGGAAAGTGAATCATGATGAAAATTGGAGTACGAGTTCTTAACAAAGATTTAAATCTAAAAAATTGTTCCTGTCATGAAATAGAGGTCATTTTCACCACTTACAAAAAATAACATATGTTATATTTCCTCTCATGCTATAAATGATGAGTCCCACTGAATTGCAATTTATGTCACTCAGAAAAATCAGAAAAGGGGTAAAATGAAAAGTAAGGCATAAAACGACTTCTTCCCAAAATAGTAAGTCCCCAAATAACAACCTGCTAAAAATAGCAATATCTCAGGAACATAGGAGGTTGGAATATGGTAGATGGTTCAAAATGTGAAACTAGAACAAGACATGTGATATGTCCTAGAATAACAAAGCATAGGATCATATTCTAAAAATAGAAAGTTTTCATTTTGGAGTGGAAAGTTGCATATGACTTCGTTTTCACTCACCTTACTACTTTTTGGACTCCCTTTTGGATAATGAGATGGTTTCATGAGTTGAAAAGGAGGAATGAGAACTTCACGGAGGTCTTAGAAGCATCATCTTGAGAGTGATGGTTTACAAAAGCAAAGCAAGGCATCACAAGGCACATCATCTAAATTCATCTTCATCACTTAAGGAACCGAGTGATCCAAAGTGAATTGGTCAGAATGATTTCAATGAGTCAAAGGGTTCATCAACCATGTTTCAAGGAGGGTCATCATGGGCATCATATGTGTTCATCTCAAGTTTTCAGTGGTAAACATCATAACAATGTTTCTAGACACTCATTCTATGGTCCAAGATGTCCATGCATCATAGAGTTTGTGGTCATCACTAGATTGGGAAAATGATTCAAAGTTATTCAAGGGAGTAATCTTCATTAGTGTAGAAGATCACCAGTGGAAGAAATCCTCACTCAAAGTTCATGGTTGCATCAAGGCATTCAAATCATTTCATCACGAGGAGTGTTTTCCCCTCCATCCCTTCCCTCTCCCTCTCTTTCCCTCTCTAATTTCTCTCTCCATTCTAATTCTTCATTATGCATCATCATTGTATTTTTCCTATTCACTTAAGTGACCCATTTTAATTGTAAAAATTATCTTCTCAAAATTATAAGAGAAATACTTAATTCATGGAAAACAAAAGGTCATGAGTGGAATATGGAAATGAAGAGTCATGTGAGGGAGGTGAAAGGTCAATTCAGATTGCTATAAATTATAATGAGCTCTTCATTCCAAAGGGTTCTTCTAATTCTAAAATTCTTCTAGCTGGTTGTATTCTTGTAAGTTCATGAGAGAGATTTTGCTCCATTGTGATTGAAAAGAGTTAGATACTTCTCCCTATTCTCAATGTCTTCCATTCTCGAACTATGTACAATTTCTTCTTGAGAATCAATACATGAAGAAGGAGTTTCAAGTCTTTTTGACTAAGGGGTTTACTGATACTTTGTGTTCATTAAATTCTAATTGGTCTTGTTCTTGTTTTCCATATTGTTTCTTCCTAACTTTAGTGCATGTGATGAAACTTCTAACTAGTGTGTGCAGGAATCTGATTTTCTACCTGCAACATTAGTTCCCATACCTCTTTCCTCACTCCCCTTTCCCACTCTTCAGAAAAGGTCTCCCCTAGAAATATATTGTCTAGCTTTTCCGTAGGGTGATGGAGTGCCCCTTTTGGATCCCGGCTCTGAGGCCACTAGGAAAATCCACCTTTACTCGTGCATGCATATCCCCACGACAGTTGCACCGGTTAAGTAGAGGACTTATATTCCTAGATCGTAGGTAATAAATCCACAAGTTTTTCCACCCAAAAAATTTTCTCACTAACAAAATTTTAGTAAAATCTTAACTATTTGTGTGGGTCCTTGTTCACGGTTTATATTCCACCCTGAGTCCCACCTAGGGAACACATTATCAAATCATATATCTCATGTGTTCTCACCCCCAATCCAAGGTCCCTCATCATCGACTTGTATATAACTTGTGTAAAAAACTTGGGGACAAATATGTGGGTCGAACTAGCATTTACCTTAGTGGCTCATATCAAGTTCTTGGGTCTGCAGTATAGCATTTTGTGATCACTCTTTTGAGTGAACGTTTTATTAGGTGGCTACACCCAATTTTGATCATTCCTCTCAACTTTTTTTTTTTTTTTGGAGTATCACCTGAATTCACACCCTAATTTATATGTTCCACCCGAGCTGACATTCTCGGCTCCTCTCACCCTTACTAAGGACGAGTCAAAAGTAGTAGGAATAATAGCACCACACCTTTTGTTCGAGTACCTTCCCATCACCTCCCTAGAGAAGGGTTGTGGGTGATCAGAAGCAGATCCCCGACTACAAGATGAATTTTTTGAGGTCCCCCTTCGGTCACATGACCTCCCTACACTTATGTATTCCCTTTCCCCTTCCTACGGGGTGTAAATCCAGGAGCCAACAAACTATACACTACGTCTCTTCATGCATCTCACATCATACATCATACATACTATCTTTATTCTACATCATTTCGACCTTTGCAAATCTATAAACCTTACATCATACATCTTACATTTAGACTGCATAATTTTCACTTTAGCATTTCATACATACACATCATTTTAGCCTTCATCATACATATACAAAAACTTCATGGTTTCGCCTCTCGTATTTTAAATACCACATCACACACATCTTACACTCATTAGTCTATATCATCCATTGCATCTTATACATTATACATTACATATTCTACTCATCACATGGTCACCTCTTACTATCATGTCTATCTCATTGTCTTCTATGGGTTGCGCTCCCATCTATGAAGCACTTTAGTTCCTTGGTACATAATCGGCTTCGAGGGTTCTACAAATTGAATATACCTTATATTCATCACATGATTTTCATTTTACCTTTCATCACTCAACATTATTAGGTTAGTACTATATGATTTAGGCTAAATAGTCACCCATTCTATCATTTTTGTAGTGGTATACACCTTAGGTTACATCACCACTCCCTTTTTCATCTCATCGTAATATCGCTTATGGATAAATCATCACTCATCCATTCATCTTATAGTGATAGATGATTAGGATAAATCATCACTTATACATTCATCTAGTCATGATATACACTTCAGATATATGGTTCATGCACACACATAGTCACTAGGTCGTATCTCATCACTACACCTACACATTCATCACAACGCGTTAGACACAACACACACTTTTACCATTTCCTAATGACACACTCTTGTTTACAGTCCATTCTTGACTGCTGAGGGGAAAACCAAATGAACCTCATTGCATAAATTTCCATTCACTTAGGGGCACATGGCCCCTAACACTCCATGTTGTATTACATTCTATCCATCCCGAGATATTGAAGATCATGGTTTCTCTTACTCTTTCTTACTTTTTCTTGTTCGGGGTCACTTTATTACACATGCTAGTTAGTTTACTTATATGTCATTTATCGATATCATCCCACACATACACATTCATGTATTTTTCTAGTTGTGATCACATATACAAGTCTCTTACATGTGGCATGGATGCTCACCTTCTACCCTTTCTACCTGGTCGGCAGGGGCATCCACATTTGTCTCTCATAGGTGTTATTGTTTCATTTTTGTACTTATCACCTTACATTACTGGGTTATACACACTTTTGACATACTAGTTATCTTTCTAAAATGATAATGGGTGCTGCCGTGTGCAACATATGTTATGCAAAGATATTTCTTCCACACTTGTTTGTTGTTTGTGGTCATGATTGCCTTGCGTTTGTCTTACTTGATTCTCTTGCAACATTGTGAGTGATTTCCCATGTTTCCAACCCAAATTGTGTGGCTTATTTTGTCTTCTTGCATGTTTACATTACTTTTCTTGGTAGCTTACACACTATTTATGTGCCTCTTACATTGTTTTCTATATACATGCTTATTTATACTAACACTTGTCTTTGGCTAGCCATCCTTGTTTGTGCATTCCTTGGTTTCTACCAAGTGCATTCCCTTCCCCCTACAGGGCATAGTTACAAATTTCATGTGGTTGGTCCTCTTTTGAGGCCGCATTCTCCTATCAATGACATCGCACATGTGTACCCTTAAAGATGGAGGGCATCATTTGGGATTTTACATACTAAAACAACACATTTACACCGGTTCGATTAGGTACACTTTCACCCTTGGCATTATGGGTTAGAAACAAGTGGGTTCAAACCATTGGTCCTACGAACCCCATACACATGCCTGATTTTATAGGACATGAGATGTCATTTAGCATTCTTGGGAAGTAATTCTTACAGCTTGAAGGTTAAAATGGGTGTGCCTTTCCTACACTACTTCGGATATTGGTGTCGAGATCACCCAAAAAAATAGGATGTATAGAGACCTCTTCACACACATCCATGGAAGTAGTTAAATATTGGAGGATACAATGAAATTCCTCCCTACACTTCAGCGCCTATGATGGTCGAGATCACCCATAAACTCTTGACAATACAAGATATCCTTCTATACTCTCTTTCTCTAAAGCATGAATCAGTGCACATGTTCCATTTACGCTCTTTCATTTACCTATTTACATTTACATACTTTTACATGCATCTTTTACATTGTGTCTTTTACTCATAAATGTATACATATTTGACTACTTGATAATTTTTAATCCTTACAAGTCCATCCATATGAGAAACAATAATCAAATCGGGGAAACAACAACAATGATGCCTAAAAAATACTTTGTGATAGTACACACCATACTAACCATGTAGGTACATCACAAAAACAAGATTTTACAAACACGTCTCTACCCTAGGTTCACTCTCATCACTTTTTTTGTGCATTTTCATCTTTAGTTTCCACGCTCCACCATATTTTTTTCATTCCAATACTTTTTCTAGTCCATCATCACAAGTTTTTGCTACATTCTTCATGGACATCAAGTATGCATCTCTATTTACTTTATGTTACAGGATATTTCCACTCACCAACATAAATTGGGGAAAAAAATTAGTCACAAAATCATGCACTTTAGAAATTATTTAGTCTTGGTCTCATCTACTTTTTAGAAGTTTCTTGAGTGAAGAAAGTACTAAATAACCTTGATCTTTGGCCATCTTATTTTATTTTATTTCATCATTCACTGAAATTTACACCCACATGCCTAGTCTCATTTTGGTCATCTTCCATTATTTTAGCCTTATTTGGGAGCCGGGGCTATTCCTTCCATCTGGTCACCACAAAGCACCTTGATCCTTTTACACTTTCCTACTAATTTTTGGGATATTTTTAGCCATTTTAGATCCTTATCTTTTTGGTGGTCATCCATTCTATCCTTAATTATGAAATTAGATCAAGAGAACCTTATAAATATAAAGTTATGAGACCATAATGAAGGACCAAGCACTAGTCACTCCATGATCATCCACCTAGGGTTACATTCATCTAAGGCATTTGGAGATCATTTACATTCATTTATCTCCATAAGGTGGAAAAGGAAAAGGTAGGTCATCTCGCATCACACAATCATAGGAGGATATTTATATTTCCATACATTCATAATCTAATTAATTTTTACATCTAGTTATTGATCGCTTCTTCTCAAAGTGTGACGAAACAAGAGATTCCTAGGGAATATGATGCTACCTCTACACATAGAACTACATTTGGGTATGAAATTTAGTGTGTTTCTCAGTTAGTAAGTCCATTGTTGACATTGGCATTCAGGTAAAGGTAAATCTAACCCATTCATTTACATTATTTTTTAAGGGTTTTGATACTTCTTGTGGGTCATTTCTATCGACTTGGTTGTCACTCCATGGTGTAGCTAAGTGCAATGGATTTGATGTGACACATGTCAAGGATTTTGGTCCATATATGAACCTATAAAGATCGATTCTGAAAGATTTTACACATACCAGTTGAGACACCCATTTCTAAAGACCATAGTGCATGTAGGCACCCTAATCCCTCTTAGTGCTCCCATTCTAGATCGACATCCTAGATCCATCCTTTTAGGCTTCACGCACAGTCATTCCTACTTCTAGCTTTCTCCTGGCAACCTCATCCTTTGGGTACAGTCTCACTTGAGCATATTCTATTCACTTGAGTTCTTTCCTCTTATCTCTTGCACATTAGGGTGAGTATTTTCTTTTCATATTTTTTTTGGTCATCTTTACATTTATTTACAACTATTAATAGCTTAGATTAACTATATTCCATATGTTTAAATTTTTAAAATGGATGTTCTTATAATTTTTCTATTTTAGATAAGGATTTTCAAATTCTTTCATGAGATAATATTAAGCTTGGCCCGTTAGAATGCATCTTTTTAATGAGTTAGGGGAAATTCGAAGTAACCTTCCAATGAAGAGCCACTTGTGCTAGTTCTCTAAAGGATAGTCCGAATATGATTCCTTCTGCATTGTTATGTCCTATCATAACCCTAGCTTGACAAGGTCTATTCTAATGTTTTATAAAGGTTTGAGTAGGTACAAGTATCCATTTGTTTGTAATTTATGAAGGTATTAATTGTGTTTTTAGGAAGGTTGTGATATTGGAACTCATCAATTAGGGAAATTACCAAGCTTTTAATTGAACAATGGAGTTTTTTGCTCAAAGGGTTTGATACCAATCCAAGATAATCTCCCATAAGAATTTTGAATTTGGTGGTACAGTAAGAGTTGTTCTTGACCCATTACTTATACGGTATGTCAAATTCCTTAATATCAAATGGTAGGATTAGAAAGACATTGTAAGTGATAGAGGAAAGACACCACAAATTTCCATGGAAGCAATCGTAGGGAGCTAAAAATTCTCATGATTATTAGATAACTTCAGAGCCACTTTTGTTGTGAATAGGGTCACCACAAATGGGAAGCCCATTAAAGGGCCCAAATGGAAGTGGAGGGGGCTCAACATTGACTCATTTGTTCCATAAGGGACCATTTGGGGTCAGCTTCAAGATGAGACAAGATAGTTTGGAAATGTATGATTTTTTTCATAGCCATGGTTGATTGCTGATTTAAGCATCCCATGAGTTATAAGATGAGTTGGGTAGAATTCATGTTGGAAGGAATATCAGTATGATTGGTTAGATAGATATTTTATCCATTTGGAGGAGGATTAAGATAGTGAATGTCAACATCTAAATTCTAAGAAAAGGTAATTCCTCAAAGACATTTATATAGTGTGTCAGTGTGACTCTCCTATATACTCAAGGAATTGTATACAATTTTTACATATCATGATGTATAATCATATTTAGGAGAATCCTCATGTTTTCCTTCTCATTCGATGTTGATGAAATTGTTGGGGATGCTAGATCTAGTATGTATTTAGCATGGTGGAGGATTTTTTTTTAGGATTCAGCTTATATGGAAAGGAAATCTATGTAATGTGGAACTAATTTAGGCAAAGGATCATAGATATGTCATATTAGACAAAGATGCTTTCAGTTGATAAAATTACACATTAATTATTCCACAATAATTGGGGATACTTAAAGAAAGGAAAAAAATACAACTAGAGATGATCCATATTTTAGATAGTTAGCGTTCAAAGGGGTTGATGGAATTTGAGAGTGTAGGTTTGTAAGTTTATAAATAATTAAGATGGGATCTGACCAAATGCAATTATCTTGGATCCAGGGTCAATGATAGCGTTTGAGAAGAGATCTCCTATGAAAACTGATCTTTTGTGTAGTTAGGGATCTAATAAAAGGCTTGTTGATGTTATCAAAGGTAGGGAAAATAAGGAATGAATTTGACCTAATATATAAAAAAGTGAGATTAACGTGTTAGGTTCACTATGAGTGTATGACTCATAAAAGAGAGATACTCTAGGTTATATATGTAGGGATCCTATATAAGATCGACCAGCTTACCATGTAGATATAAAGGTTCTCAAGGGGTTCTAGTGTCATAAACTATATAAAAGGAATGATAACCAGATCATACCAAGCCAAGAACACAAATGCTAATCAAACATCATGATCAATAAGATGAAAGTAATTCACCAGAATAACTTTACATAAACCTTTACAAACAAATGAGAAGCAATATCATATATTATTATGGAACTCAATGAAATATAATGAAAATGGGCCTTGCTTATATATGTAAGGAATAACAATCTAAGAACTAGTCAAGGTCGTAGATCAAGCCATAAATCATGGAAAGAACTAGTCAAGTCCATAGATTTAGGAGAGAACTAGACATCAAGGATCTAGTCAATACCATAGATCAAGGAAAGAAATATACCTAACAACTAGATAATACACCTAATATATAAATAAATAAATAAAATAAATATCCACACACATAAGTGAGTGAGGATAAATACAATAAAGGTAAATAAAGTACCTAGGTGAACATGAGCTAAGGTAAATACCTACTCTAACACCCCCTCAAGTGAAGCTAGGGGAAAAAATAGAAGTGGCATGTCCACAGTATGAGTCTCGACAAATAGGCTTGATGAGGTACTCATGTACAATATATCCATGAAGAAATATTCGAACCAAAAGAAGGAAAGAATCTTGCTATAAGGAAAGAGAAAGAAGAATAAGAAGGAATATGTTCTCACAAACACCCCAAGAACAAATTCGAAACCCCAAGCATTCCACACAACTCAAGGTAGTGAGGTGATGCAAAAGGCTTTGTAAAGATGTCTGCAACCTATTGCTGAGTCAGGAAGGTACTCTAAGCAAAGAACTCCATCTTGAATGTGTTGCCGAATGAAGTGGATGTGTATCTCAATATGCTTGGTCTGCTGGTGCTCAATTGGGTTATGAGAAATGTGAATTACACTTTGGTTATCACACCAAAGTACAATCGGTGAATCCTGTGGGAATCCAAACTCTATCAATAACTGTCAAAGCCAAAGAATCTGCTGACTCATTGTAACTGCTGCTATACTCTTCCTCTGAAGATGAAAGTGCAAGCCTTGTTGCTTTTTGCATGCCCAAATAAATGGAGAAGAACAAAGACAAAAATATATAGAAGTGGAACACTTGTCATCAATAGAACTGCCCAATCTAAATTTGTATACCCAACCAACTGAGTAGAACCCCTAGTGTAGTGTAGGCCAAAGTGGGAAGTGCCCTGTAAATAGCACAAAATCCTTTTAGCAGCATATCAGTGACTACTATGAGGAGAATGTGCAAACTGAGATACAAGCCCTACTATAAATGAAATATCAGGTGAGTATGGGTCAAGTACATGAGACTCCCAACTAACTACCTATACAATGTAGGATCAAAAAGTGGTTTGGTACATGTGGAAGTAAGAATAACCCCAGACTGAAAAGGAGATGGACTTTGCTTGCAATCAACCATATCAAAGTGCCGAATGAGATCATGGGTGTAATTTTGCTGACTCAAATGAATCCCTGAATCTGTCTGAGAAATATGGAAACCAAGGAAATAATGCAATAACCCAAGATCTACCATGTCAAACTATGTAGAAAGAGCCTTCTGAATACTCGAATGTGGGAAGAAGAGATTGCCACGAGTAAGTAACATATCATCAACATACAAGATAAGTATCATAATATCCTCACCAACTATGCTTGGAGATACACTTTGTATGATTGAAATGGCAATGAACAAAACAGTAGATAGAAGAAAAGAATCCATCTTCTCATACCAAGCCCGAGGGGCTTGTTTGAGACCATAGAAGAGACCTTCGTGAGCCTACAAACAAGAGAAGAATCCTAAACAAATCAACTGATTTCTCCATGTACATTTCCTCTTATAGATCTCCATGTAAGAATGTACTCTTCATGTCCATCGGTATATGGGCCACCCTCTTGATGTGCAATAGAGCAAGTACAAGGCGTATAAAATCCATCTTGGCAATGGGTGCAAAAGTGTCAGAGTAATCAATACCTTCAACTTGTGAAAAACCCTTTACAACAAGACGAGCCTTATACTTTTCAATGGACCCATCAGCTATGTATTTGGTTCGAGTATACCCACTTACACCTAACCATCTTTCTTCCTTTAGGAAGAGATACCAAATCCCAAGTATGATTCTTCATCAAAGAAGAATACTCAGATACCATTGCATCATCCCACTCCTGTATCCCATGAGCCTTTGAAAAATATTGTGGATCCTTAGAAACTACCTGACACAAAAGTCCAAAACCTATAGAATGTGTGTGATGATGCCTAGTGGGTGGAAGATCCTGCATGAAAGGTGTTGCCTTAGAAACTATAGTATGAGCCCACTTAGGAATAGTGACAACATCAGTGGGAATAGGATCCTCAATGACATCTATAACCTCCTCATCAACATCCTCAAAGAAAGGATCCTCAAGATGAGATGAAGAAGAAGAAGGAGGCATGGAAGAAGATGAAGAATCATGAGGAGTGAAGCACTCATCAAATTGAACATGTGTTTGAAAAAGAACGTCATGTGTATTAGGATCTAAAAGACGATAAGATCTCATGTCCTCATCAAACACTAAAGAGATCAAGGGTTTACTCTTCTTATCCAAAGCTTTCCTTTTCTTCTTTGGCACAAAAGCCCAAACATGGCTCCCAAAGACTCAAAAAAATGAGACATCTGGCTTAGTGTTGGACCAAGCTTCCTCTGGAGTCAAATGCTCAAGTGCTCTGTGTGGTGTGTAATTATAAATGTAGTTAGCACAATTAATTGCTTCTTCCCAATAGATAGGAGGTATATATCTAGAATGCATCATACAGTTAGCCATTTCTTTCAAAGTTCTATTCTTTTCCATTTTCGATAAGCCATTTTTTGTGGAGTATGAGGAACAAAATGTTGGTGAATAATGCCTTGAGTTACCAAAAATTCAAAAAACTCATTGTTGAAGTACTCCCCCCATTATCAATATGAAGGTTCTTTATGCAACTAGAAGATTGTTTCTCAACCAAATCCTTGAAGACTTTGAAGTGTGAAAAAACATCACTTTTTACTTGAGAAAATAAACCCAAGTACACCTCAAGAAATTATCAATAAAGGTAAGTGCATACTTAGCTCCATTAAAAGAGGGGTAGGAAAAATATCAAGTCACTATGCACAAGCTCAAATGGTGAAGAAGCTCTCTTAGCCAAATTCTTAGGAAATGGATCTTGGTGTTGTTTCCCTAATGCATAACCAGAGAAAACTCCCTCAAGACAAGAAACTCTAGGAAGACCATCTACCATACCATGAGTGCTCAACTCCTTCAAATATTTGTAATTGAGATGTCCAAATCTTTCATGCCAAAGCTTACTCTACTGAATTGCATGAGAAACCAATCCTATCCCTATAGAAGAAGTGTCATCAAAACCCTCAAAGTGATATAATCTAGAACTATGATCAACAATACCCTGAGCAACAAGTGAATGAGGCTCCAACAAAGTTCATACTTTTGCTCCATGTGGTGTAAAAGTCACTATTTTTCCTTGACCAGAATGACAAATTTGATATACAGAAAGTAAATTTGTAGTGATGTTAGGAACATATAGTGCATCTTGGATACTACCACCATCAAGTTTTATATCACCTTTTCCTTTAATAGAAAGAAAGGAAGAATCTCCAACCTCAATTTTGGAAGTAAAACTCAAACCTAGAGAAACAAAAGACTCCTTGGAAGAAGTCATGTGATGAGAAGCACCAGAATCTATAACCCAACTATCTACAAGTGGTGACTGAGATCTCCCAACAACATTAAGTGCTTTTCCATGTTGATTAGAAGGAGGTGGAGTGGAGATAGAAATTTTGTGTTTCTTGACTACATCCTCTAAGGCTTGCATTCACTTATAACACCTATGTTCTTCATGATTACTATTTCACAAAAAGAGCATGAAACGGCTAGACTTATTCTTGGATTTAGAAGACTCTTTGGGTTTAGGAGCATTTTGAGATGGAGAAGGTGTGGATTTGGTTTTACTGTTTGGTTTTCCCTTGCCCTTAGGATTAGATGCAACTAATGCCTTTTGAGAGGTGGAAGACTCAAGGTGAGACAATTTGGATTCTTCCCTAGTAAGTCTTTCACAAAATGTTTCTAAGTTAGGCATTTTGAATGTGTCACCTAAGGCATCCATGCTAGAGAAAAAGGTAGAAGCAAAAATTTGGAATGGTCCTCTCAACTTGGATAAAATCAAGTAAACACACTCTTCATCTTTCTTATCTCTTCCACTCCCCTTCAACTATGTCAAAAAATTCTTGAACTTGGTAAGATAGTCTATAATTGTTGGAAAATCTTCTGGATTAAGAGAGGTGATCTCAATTTCAAGTTGCATGGCTCTTATATGATCCACCTTACCAAATAAATCCTCAATTTTCCCATATTTTGAAAGGAGAGTCACATTTTTCCAAATGAAAAAAAAGACCTTATCACTTACATAAGTTCCTATCAAACCCATACACTCATCAAATTTGCATTGGTACTGAAATTTCTCATATTCTCTAGTGAACACTGGTTGTTCTGAAGAAGTTAAAGCCCATAATCCTTTCCGCTTAATTATTGTTTCCATTATTGGTTTCCATGTGTGGTAATTATGTGTTGTTAATGGCTCAACATGATCTAATGTAGAAGTATATAAAGATGCCATCCTCAAAAAATCACCAAAAGAAATACAAGAACCAAGCAATGCAACAAGACCCCCAAATAATGCAACAAGAGCCCCCATTTTGGCACTTTATAATGAGTGTGTTTTATGGCACTTTATAATTATAGTGTGATTCTCAAAATAAATATTTACAATGGAAAAATCATAAAAAGACAAGCACTTTTTCAATAAACGACACTAAAACCGAGTTACCAATCAAAAGTTTAAAGATTTTCAATATTATGCTCTACTATTTATTTTAGTTGCCACTTAAATAGAATAAAATGCTCTTTCCTTCACCACACAATATATAATGAAAGGGGGATGGATTTAAGCACCTACTAGTAGGAATCACAAGATTTAAGCCCTCATATGACCATACCATATGACCAAGGGCTAAGGATTTCAATAAACCATCATAACCAATCAAGCCAAGAACATAGATGCTAATCAAACACCACGATCAATAAGATGAAAAAAATTCACCAAAATAACTTTACATAAAACCTTTGCAAATAAATGAGCAAAGCAATATCATATATTATTATGGAACTCAATGAAATAAAATGAGAATGGGCCTTGCTTTATTTAAAAAGGAATAACAATCTAAGAACTAGTCAAGTTTATAGATCAAGCCATAAATCATGGAAAGAACTAGTCATCAAAGAACTAGTTAAGTCCATATATTTAGGAGAGAACTAGACATCAAGCATCTAGTCAATATGATAGATCAAGGAAATAACTAGTCAATACCATAGATCAAGGAAAGAAATATACCTAAAAACTAGATAATATCCCCTAATATCTAGATAAATAAAAGAAATATCCACACACATAAGTGGGTGAGGATAAATACAATAAAGGTAAATAAAGTACCTATGTGAACATGAGCTAAGGTAAATACCTACTCTAACAATATCAGAGGATAGTAGGTTTTAAAACTTATTTCAACTATAGGTTTTCAAGGACTACAATAAATATAAAGAGATGTCTCATACCATGCTTTTGAAATAGAGAAGGGAAATAACCAAGAGGTGGATAAAGTCAAGGGGTGTAATAATAATAAGACAATACAATAGACCAAAGAAAACATACATCTAATCTAGCCTATAACAATGAATGACCAACAACCACAAGTACATATATATAAAATAAGAGACTAAAGAGAGTTATAAAATACTTAAACCGCATCATATGTCTTACTTTGTTGATTGGGACAATCTTGCTCCTAGAGACAATAACACCGAGATAAAATCTATATAGTGGAGAGGAGGAAATCTAGCCGGAACAAGAATATCTCCACTCTTAACTCACTATAGTTTATGGTGACCCAAATGCAACAGAGGAAATCTCCAAGACTCCAAAAATAGCTAAGAAGTGTGAGCAAAGGGGTAAAATAATTCATAATTTGTATGTAAGAAAGTGTTTGTAAAGTGGTGATTATCCTAAGAGAAATGTCAAGTATATATATCACTTACAATCACTCATGAAACGATGGCATCAACCATAAAAATCCAAAAAGATGACATCACCCATGGAAATGGCGTTAGAATTAGGGGAAACCCTAAGGTAAAGATTTGAAATCATGAGGAATGGAGGTCAAGGAATAAATGGTGATGAATGATGAAGGTCGAGGATGATTAGAAAAAGAAAGTATAATAATGTTGTAATACCAATAAGAATAAATTAGACATGATGGGATAAGTGGACATATAAATGTAATGTGTGAACAAATGAGGGAATGAGGTAAGAAGGGTGACAAAGAATAATAGTGACATCTCTCAAATGTTTTGGTCTAGCCCACATAACCAAGTTTGATAATACGGGTCCCAATCTTGAAAATTTCCTTAAGAGTAAATACCAGAGAAGAATGCACTAAAACCCCTTCACAAAATAAATGTTTAGAAAGCATAAAAAATTTGGTGTATATAAGAGCCATGCCCTAGCAAAACAAAAAAGATAATGCTACTCTAAGCATTACACAAGGATATCAATAAACATAATGTTTAGGTCACCTAGCTGAGGCATACCATATCTCACTATTACTATGTTGGGTACATTCTACATCTACAGCTTAACCCACTATCTTAGTGTTCAAAGAGACACGAGGGCACCTTGAGGGGGTAATAGTCAACTATACACACTTGCACAAACACTTACAAGAACTACATGAGGCTTGATTCCATGTCGAGGATATATAGTGGTGCATCAATGGGATTGGTTAGTAGTTGGGATTCTGACTCACCCAGGTGGTCTAACTTGAAAATACACATGTTTTCTACATAATAAATGTAATGTGTGAACAAAGGGAGGGAATGAGGTAAAAAGGGTGATAAAGGATAATAGTGAAATATCTCAAATGTTATGGTATAGCCCACATAACTGAGTTTGATCACACCCGAATCTTTAAAATCCCCTCAAGGTAGGCACTCAAATAATAACACATCAATATTTCCTTCACAAAAGAAATGGTTTAAAGTGTAAAAAAAAATTAGTGTATACAAAAACCATGCCTCTAAGCAAGAGTAACGCTACTATAATCATTACACAAGGGTTTCAATAAACATAATGGTTAGGTCACCTATTAGCTAAGGAATACTATGTCTCACTATTATTGTGTTGGGTAAATTCTACATAATACAGTTAACCCACTATATCATGGTGTTAAGAGAACATGAGGAACCTTGAGGGGTTTGGTTAACTATACACACTTGCACAAACACTTAGGAGAACTACATGAGGTTTGATTCCACATTGAGGATATATAGTGGTGCATCACTAGGATTTGTTTGTAGTTCGGGAATCTAAGGATAGAGTGGTCTAACCTGAAACACACACATGTTTTTTTCCTTTGTTTTTCTAATCTTCATGATGATGAAAGGTTCTCAAAGTTCTTATGGTTTTAATTTCTTGTAGGTCATCACCAGTTATCCCGAGATTGTGTGAGCAAGAGTGACACAAAACAAACACCATTTTCATACAATAAAAACACGAGAAAGATTTAGAGCCCAACTACCCCTCGGTCAAAAACCATAGTCCTTGTCCCTAGATTATCTTGAATTATTTCATGGGACATATAGATTGATATTACACCTACATGTTATTTAGTTCTATAATCTTATGTATAGAATTTTGAGCTTGATTTCCCTATCCCACTAATTTTCATACCAAGATCATTCTAGAATCATTCAAAATAACTAATTTTATCTCTTTTATTATGTTTTGAATGTAGTTTCTTATCATTTATCACTCATTTATTTCATTTCAATTGGGAATGCATTATTATAGTAATGTGTAATTAAAGTTAGAAGTTAATTATATCAATATAGTCTACATGTTAATAATCTTTATACCATTCTAGTTATAATACTTCTCTAACACAGCTTAGAAATTGATTAGGGTGTAATATTTGTTGAACCTAACATTCAATGCATATTATTGCACCAATCATGGGTTTCCTTAGGGTTTATTATTTTTAGTCCTAAATATTATTAGTCATCAAATACCTCTTCCTTAAATCTTTTGTGATCATTATTTCAAGCCTAGAGGGCCACTTCCTCATTTGGATATGGGTTACCCTCCATTTCACCATATCTATAGTCATCTCCAATATGACAACGTTTTGGGGCCTTTATTGACGGTTCTACTTGTTTTATGCTCGAAGAAGACCCTACATAAATTTATGTACAAGTTGAGTATCCTCATAAGTTGAAACATACACCTAAATTTACTTATTCCCATATTATTGCTGATATAAATGTTGTCACCACCCAAATTAAAAAAAAACCTAGTAAGAAGTAACCCACCATTACAAACCCACATATAATACCCACTTCAAAACCTAGTATTACCTCTAAGGATTTGATATATTAGAATAAATTAATAATAGTCTATGCTAGTATATTTGTTTTAATTACTGCATAAAAAAACTATCTACAAAGACATATTATATAAAACATTGCAATTAGTCACTTTGCCTTCTTCTACACAACATGTTGCTATTTAATGCTCTCATTTGGATGTTGAACACATTAAAAGAAATATATAATGCTATAAATTTTATTTGATAAATATCCCACCCATTGTAAGCAAGACTCTTGTGTACCTTTTCTAATTACAACACAAATTAGGGATTTCCTTTTGGAGTGGGTATTAATTGATAATGGTTATGGTCTTAATATTTTCCTAGTTCTCTACTTAATAAAATGGGGATTTCCATGTAATAAGTTCAAGAACACACATATTACTAATGTATGAGTTGGTTTGATCGCATTACCCATTCTCACATTAGACAAATTACTCTTTATATTTTTGTAGGCCTAAACTTTTTTAGCAACTAACTTTTACATAATGGACACAAATATGAATTACCAAAACTCCTAGGTTTTCTTTGAATCCGTCTATGCCAGTGTCTCATCCATGGTAACCTTGATGTATCTCACCATTTATACGAAGGATGTGAGTACACTATAGTAGTACCATAGACCCCAAACCTTTCAAATATTTTTCTACTTCATGATTCCATTGTTATCACTTCCTCAATAGAAACCTATGTGACCTGTGGATCAATTTCCTACCTATGTTTTTGGTGAATCATTATGATGCCAATTTATGATTGGTTGATGACCATTACTTCAAATCGTTATATATATAAACTCCTAAGCCAACGATGATGTTTCCTTAGAGAGAAATATCAAAAACATTGAACTTATTGATGATAACCTCCAACAATTAAATTTTAACCATTATTGATGAAGACGAATCAATGTTTCAACTCACTCTTCACATCCATAGTCCCAACCATTATAATCTTGGAAATATACCTCATCAAATTGAAATCTCTCTTCTACATTATTTAGTAATGATACATGTCCTATAGATCCTTCCAATCCACTAAAACATGCTATTAAAACACTCGATATTATACCAATTCGCTTGTTATATCACTATGCGATCTAAAAACTCCTAAAAATATTCTATCCATCTTCTTGTGGTCTTAATTACTACCTTTACCATCTCTTTGACATTTTCTAATGAGCTATCTAAAAATCCATGCCACTCATTTTATGACTATCATTGCATATATGGACATGCTACTAATCGCTATAAAGCTTTATTGTTAATATTACTAAGCTAAGATTGAGAGTGTTATCACCAAATTATGAGAATATTCCCCATGATAAAAAAATACATGATCATTGGACATTGTAGACACAAAATCATGCACTTTAGGCATTATTTAGACCATTCTTATACTACTATTTAGAAGGTTCTCAAGTGGATAAAGTACTAATTAATTCCACCTTTTTTCCATCTTTATTTTATATTTTATTTCGTCATTCTGCATATTTTATTGTACTTATCTATCTGTTTTACAACCGCCCCATCATTCTAGCTAAAAATGAGGGTGACCTATCTTAGGGTGCCTCTGGGCTCCCTGGTCCCACTTTGGGTGCCCCGGTCTATGCACATCCTTTCCCACTTTTTTTTGGGGCCTTCCTAGCCATTTGTTGTCTTTATCTTTTTCCTATTCGGCCTTGCCAAGATTAATTACAAAATTTTGTTTGAGATCCCTATAAATGTAAAGTTATAAGACCATAATAAGGTCTTAGGTCATAACATCACATACTATTATCACCCATATAGATTTGCATCCATTGCATCACTTGCATCCATATAGTTCTACGCATCAAGGCTAGGAGATCTGCATCACACACACTGCATAGGGAGAGGGATTCTATTATATTCCATGCAAACATGATATTTACATTTCCTATAGTTACTATTACTTGTTACTTCACAAAGTGTGAGTGGAATGAGAGCATCTAGGAACGACATGCGCGCACACATACCAAAACTACATCGGAGGTCCAAAATGTAGTGCAACGCGCTCGGTGATAAGACCGCTAGTTTGGTCGGCCGAGGTCGATCCAACCCATTCATTTACATATTTTACTTTTCTAGGGTTGATATTTCCTTTTACATTAGAGGTCATTACATAGCTCATCGGAAAATCTAGCGTGATATACAAGAAACATTCAAAGACACCTGATGACCATATAAGATTCATGTTTTGAGCATTTAAAGTGATTAGAGTGCCCAAATATGAGACCGGGTGCCTTAGGGCACCCCAGTACACTCTCAAGCACCCCAATCATCTCGAGATCCTCTAGATTTTTCCCTCAGGGGTCCTTGAGTGTTCGGTTGCACTTCCTAATTTTATTTCTAGATCTGTGAAAACCTGCGACAGTCACTTCTAATTTGCTAAGCTATTTCTCTTCCTTCTCTTACACATTTAGGGTTTTATTTCACTTAGAATAGTTTACTTGCATTTATTCCATACTATTTTAGTCTATTTACTACAACATTTTAGTCCTCCTAATTAAATCAACATTAATAACCTAGTGTCCCCTTTTAGGCTAATAACTCTTATTTTTGTTAATCGACACTGAATGTCTCTTTGTTAATGTTTAAAAAATTGCACCCTTTCCAATTTGAATCATGGGAGATCTAGAATTTTGGGCAAACATGGGAATGTTTCCTAGTGTGGGACTTAAGGCTTGAGGAAGACTTATGGAGAAGGACAAATTCCTCTATTTCATGGGTTAGAAGAGACCATAAAACATAAGCTAACCTAATGTTAAAAATAGTCCTAAAACTAACCTACACCTAACACATCTAGAGGAATCGTGGAGAGAGACAAGAGAGAGAAAGATATGGATAAGGAAAATCCTAATATAATAGGGGCGGTGATAGTCACTAGAAAAGAAGGGGGCGAACACTCTTCACAAGGGGAAAAAAGGGGATAAAGTGTAGGAGGAGAGGGAATAAAAATGTGCTCAAACACTTTAAACTACGTAACTAACCCTTCCCACACATTGACAACACACAAGAGTTGGAAAATGTGCATGTGAGGCACACAACATACCAAAGAAGGAAACATAGACAAGAAAACAATGATCACGAGCATATGGAGAATAACCACAAACACAAGATTTATTTCTCAAAAGATGCCGCGATCGGTTACATTCATGGCATAAGGAAAAAGTGCGTTGCTGAAACCAAATCCAAGGTCTAGAATTTGTGATAAGTTGGACACCATTTTGGCATGGTTGCTATTACAACAAAGAAGGATATCTTTTTTGGATGAGTTTCACACTTATAGAAAATGAGAAGAAGAGAGAAGGAGAGAGAGGATACTACAAGAGGGATTCAACCACTCGAGGACCAATTTCCATAGATTTTTGTAGAGAAGTATGGGTTTATTATGGATCAAATCACATGTCATCAGATTTTGGAGGAGAGGAAATGACACCGACACTTCATTAAATTTTGGTTGGTGGAGTGGTTGATCATTGATTTTCAAATTAGATGCATCTTTTTGTGTGTGATATGTGGAATTAAGATAACTTCCATGGTTTCTTGTGGCCTTCACATCCTCAAGAGGATGTGCATAATCATTTCTCACTCCCCTAAAATACATTAAACCACTCGTGCTTTAATTCTTCATTGCATAGATTTTTTGAGTGTTGAGATTATTTTTTTACGTTCCGTAGCCTTCTTCATTTCTGGTTTCGATCAAGACAATGATGATTTGCTTGATGGCATTTCTAGTCACCTTTGTCACTATCACTTGGGGGCATCAACACTACATACTCCCCCTTCCCCATATTAACATAGTTATACATCTCCTCTCTTTTCCTTTTCTTCTTCATTCCCTCCATGTATAGGAATGTTTCTTACATGTCACAGCTTACCTCGATTTACCCATTACACACTCTTGTGCTTTGGTTAGATTGGGCTGTTAAGGGATTACCATTACACTGAGCCTCACACACTGCACACTAGGTTATACACATGTACACTTTATCATCATTTCTATACATATCCTACATCCTACATTATCCTACACATACCTCACCTATTAGTCATTTATACACCATCCATCTCATACATGCTACACTAGTCATCATCTCATCATGTCTAGTTTTACATCTCTTCCTTACATTCTATATTTATGCTAGGTTACATTATATATGGGTCTAGCTTTACCTATCATCACTACATATTCCATCTACACACCCTACATTTCCTACATTGTATGATTCACATAGCGCATCTATTCACCATATGCATTCTACATACTACACTAGATTCCATTACATATGGGTCTAGTTTCATCTTATCATACTTACATATTCCATTTCTATATACACATACTATTTGCCTCTCCCACATTACATATTCTATATACATTACACATTCTATATTTCATTGTTTACACTACACCTTTTCTTCTCGTATTCATCACTTGTTCATGTACACTATATTGTCTTCTACATGTGGCACTCACCACCCTATGACACACTTTATTTCCTCAGTCCATACTCGACTACCAAGGGTTTACCAATCTAATGGACCTTACATTCACCAATGCGACATTTTTTTCATCCACCATTTCCTTGTTAGTGACATACACCTTAGGCTAAATAGTCACCCCTTCCCATATTATAGTGGTATAAACTTTAGGATAAATCACCATCCCCTTTATCATCTTATAGTTATCTACACCTTAGGTTACATCACCACTCCTTTATTATTCATCGTGTTGTGGACATAAACCTTCGGTTAAATCATCACCATTCTATTATCTTGTAGTGGCATACACCTTAGGGTACATTACCACTGACCCTTCTTGTTCATCCCATCGTGACATATACTTTAGGATAAATTATCTACCCCATTTTCACCTTATAGTGATATATGCTTAAGGATAAATCATCACTCACAAATTCAACAAGTCGTGGTATATGCTTAGGCTAAAGGGTCCATACATATATTTCCATATGTCTCCTCACCATCCACTAATTCTATAGTGATACATGCTTAGGGCTAAATAATCACTCTTCCATTCAACAAGTCATGATATGCACTTAGGCTATAGGGTTCAAACACATATCTCCCCATGTCGCATTTCATCACCACTACACATACACACTCATCATAGTGTGCTAGATACAACCAACACTACTCGACCATTTCTTGATGATGCACTCTCATTTATGGTTCATTCTGAGAATACCGAGGGAAAAAAATAACCTCATTGTATACACTTCCATTCACTTGAGAGGTCACGATGCTCCTATCATTTCATCTTGCATTCCATTCCATCCATCCACAACATATTGCATTGTCTTGGGGACATTTACTTTTACTTACTAGAGATTTAATGCTCACTTTATTACACATGTTATCTTGCTTTCTTATATGTCATTACCATACACATGTGTGTATTCACCTCTTTGTTTAGTGTGATCATAGGTACATGTATCTACATGTGGCATGGATGCTTACCTTCTACACTTCCTATACAGTCGGTCATTGGGGCATCCACATTTATCTTATCTAGGTACTATTGTTTCATTTTGTACTTAACATCTTATAATTCCTATTCATGCACACTTTGACATATTGATTATCACTTAACATGCTATGAAGTGTTCTATGTGCAACACTTGTTTTGTAGGATTACATGTTTCACATGACTACTTGTCTACTTTGTTTGCCATTTTATGCGAGGCTTTGACCTTTGATTTTGTGCACACTTATATGTTGTTTGTGGTCATAATGACCTTGCGTGTCTTGTGACATCGTGAGTGACGTACCATGTTTGAAACCCACTTTGTGCGGTCTTCTTGTTTTCTTATGTGTTTACACTACTTTTTTTGGCAGTTATTACATCATACATGTACTTTTGCACTTATATTATTACATTCATGTGTTTTTATACTAACACTTGTTTTGTCTAGCCATCCTTTGTGTGCACCTTGGTATCTACCAAGCACTTCCCTTTCCCCTAGGCAGAGTTATATAGGCAAAGAGTGGATGAGTCCTCTTTTGGGGCTAAATTCTCCTTTCTGTAATGTCGCATGTGCACCTAAAAGGGGGGATCATTGAGGTTTTTCTAATAACACAATGTATTTACATCGATTTAGACACAATGAGTGAGTTCAGACCAGTCTACAAACTCTATAAAAAGTGGCCTTAAGAGGACATGGTGTCCTTGGCAATTCGCAGAGCGATTAGTTATAGCTTGGGGGTTACTGATGGGTGTGCCTCTCTACACTTCTCCATCCAGTGACATTAGATCACCCAAAAAACCAAGATAGTACAAAGATCTCTTCACACATTTTAGCAGAAGTAGTTTAAGTTGGAGGACACAACACATTTCCTCCCTATACTTCTTGACAGGGTGGCATGAGATCACCCAAAAAACTTGTGACAAAGTATATGATATCAAACTACACTATCTCAACATGGATGAGGTGTACATGTTCCATTTACACTTTTTTCTAGAATATTTTACATTTACGTACTTTACACATGCATATTTTACACAACGTTTTACATACATACATATTTGACTACTTGATCATTTTCTCCTTGCGAGGTCCGTTGTATATAGAATCTGTACCAAATTAGAACAATAATAACAACAAAGATAATGAAAATGACAACACACTTCTATAGGAACTTTCCTTTACAAACCATGGATGTACACTACACACAACATGGTAGCTACACACGTGATTCTCCCTAGGTTCACTCTCATCACTTTTTATGCGCATTTTTCATCTTTAGAATCTATGCTCCTCCACATTTTTATTTTTGTCATTCCATGCTTGAGTCTAGTCCATCGACATAACTTCTTCTACACTCTACATGGATATCAAGTATGCATATCTATCTACTTTATGGTACCAAGCATTCCGCTCACCAACATAAAGTGGGGGAAAATGTAGACACAAAATCATGCAATTTAGGCATTATTTAGCCCAGCTTTATACTCTTATTTAGAAGGTTATCAAGTGGATAAAGTACTAATTAATCCCACCTTTTAGCCATCTTTATTTTATATTTTATTTCTCCATTCCTACATATTTTATTGCACTTATTTACCCATTTCGTAACTTCCCCATCATTCTAGCCCAAAATAAGGGTGCCCTCAGCCTGTATTGGGGTACTAGGGTGCCTTGGTCTCACTTTGGGTGCCCCAGTCTATGCACATCCTTTCTTACTTCTTTTTGAGGCATTTCTAGCCATTTTTGTCTTTATATTTTTCCTAATCGGCCTTGTTGGGATTAATTATGAAATTAAGCTTGAGAGCCCTATAAATATAAAGTTATAAGACCATAATAAGGGTCTTAGGTCATAACATCACATACTAATATCACTCCATCTAGAGTTGCATCCATTGCATCACTTGCATCCACATAGTGCCATGCATCAAGGCTAGGAGATCTGCATCACACACATTGCATAGGGGAGGGATTCTATTCTATTCCATGCACACATGCTATTTACATTTTCTATAGTTACTATTACTTTCTACTTCACAAAGTGTAGTGACCGACATGAGAGCACAAGGGTAAGACATGCACACTTGTGCACACACACACACACAAACTACATCCGTGCGAAATGTAGTGTAAGGTGCTCAATGATAAAACCACTAGTTTGGTGGAGTGAGGTTAGTTTGACCCATTCATTTGCATATTTATTTTCTAGGGTTTGATATTTCCTTTTTCATTACGAGTTCATTACTGAGCTCATCCAAAATATCTAGCTCAATAGAAAAGAAACATTGAAGACACTTGCGACCATATCAGATTCAGTTTTGAGCATTTACAGTGATCAGAGCACCTAGATTATAGACCAGGTACTTGGGGCACCCTGCAGTATACACTCCCACATGCCTTAGTCATCTTAGATCCTCTAGATCTATCCCTCTGAGGTCTGAGTGTTTGGATGTACTTCTGATTTTATTTCTAGATCCAGTGACAACTTGCAATAGTCACTTCCAATCAACTAAGCTATTTCTCTTCCTTCTCTTGCACATTTAGGGTTTTATTTCACTTAGAATAGTTTACTTACATTTATTCCATACTGTTTTAGTCTATTTACTACAACATTTTAGTCCTCCTAATTAGATTAACATTAATACCCTAGTGTCCCCTTTTAGGCTAATAACTTCTTATTTTTGTTAATCGGACACCAACTCTTTGTTAATGCTAAAAATTACACCCTTTCCTGAATCATGGGAGATCTAGAATTTTGGGCCAACATGGGGATTTCGTTTTTCCTAGTGTGGTACTTGTGGATTGAGACATACCTCTGTGAGAAGGATGAATTAATCTATTTCATGGGTTAGGAGAAACCATAAAACATAATCTAACCTAATGTTAAAAATAATCCTAAAACTAACCTACAAATAACACATCCAAGGAATGGGGATAGAGAGAGAGAGAAGGAGATGGATAAGAAAAATCCTAATATAATAGGGGTAGTGATAGCACTAGAAAATAAGGGGCGATCACTCTTCACAAGGGAAAGAAAGTGGATAAAGCATGGGAGGAGAGGGAATAAAAGCGTACCACAAACTTGAAACTTTGTAACTAACCCTTCCCACACGTTGACAACACACAAGAGTTGGAAAAATTAAAATTTGAGGCACACAACATACCAAAGAAGGAAACATAGAGACAAGAAAACAATGAACACGAGAATATGGAGAATAGACACAAACACAAGATTTATTTCTCAAAATATGCACAATCGGTTACATTAATGGCATAAGGAAAAAATGTGTCACCGAGACCAAATCCGAGGAATGGAAGTCATGAGAAGTTGGACACCATTTTGGTATGGTTCTATTACAACAAAGAGGAGTCTCTTTTTTTGGATGAGGTTCACACTTATAGAAAATGAGAAGAAGAGAGAGGATACAACAAAGGGAGGAATTGACCACAACGACCAATTTCCATATATTTTGTAGAGAAGTATGGGTGCTTATCATGTATCAAATCACATGCCATCAAATTTTGTACGAGAAGCAAATGACATCGAAACTTAATCATTGATTTTCAAATTAGATGCATCTCTTGTGTGTGATCCAGTGGAATTAAGATAACTTCTATGGTTTCTCATGGCCTCCACATCCTCAAGATGATGTCAAAATAAGTTCTAATCCCTACAATACATTAAACCACTCATGCGTTACTTCTTCATTGCATATAGTTTCGAGTGTTGACATATTTTTACGTTTTGTAGCCTTCGACCTAATCCCATGAATTTTCCTTGTTATGCTGACTTTAGGTGTTTTTGTCATCTCTTTTACCGTGGATTTTGAAAACTTCCGCAATTTTCCTTCACACTTTATTGCTATACCACATAGATATTCTTTTTTATTATGTGACACTTTATGTACAACTATGTTCCTTCATTTTATGACTCTACGAGAACCCACATAATCACTTATTTGAGAAACCCGTGGGACACCAAGTTAGTATCTTGTGGTTTCCAACCTTAGTTACATTTGAACTTGTTTTTCTTTACTACATGGTGCACTTGTGGCACCACATTCTTCTACATCACAGCCTTTAACTTGATGGAATTCATCATTGGTTATGTGGAATTGATAAACTCCATAGGATGTTATGTATTTTGTATTTGAATGACACTATTTTTCTCCATACCGCGAAGCACTAAGATTCTCATTCCTTTGATTGCTATGTGTATCCTATCCTTAGCCAATTTTCTAACTTTTTTGCTGGCATGAAACCGTGATGATATGAATTTCCTTTAACCCATGAGATATTAATTTGGTGTATGCAAAATATTGACTTCCTTAGTGCCTCGAAATACTAACAAACTTCCTTAAAATAATATCTTCCCGAGTTGCTCCCTTATTCAACGGTTACGATAACCTTTAAAACACTATGTGACTACACTCCACGAGAAGGTAAGCTTAGTCTTGCATGAATTTCTGATGAAAAACATGGCTAAGTCCATTTTTGATGAGTTGTTCAAAATTACATGGGTGTAATTTTGGACAACAATTTGGTAACCTCTAGGGGATATCTTCATGCTAGTTGATGAAGACAAGTAGCCTTGAAGCATCCATTGAACATGGAGTCAAGCATAACCTTAAAAAAACTATTCTCAACCTTAAAATCATGTCTCCTAAATCTGCATCAAACTCAATATTATCGCACTCAAGTTGATATGTGGAGCTTTGTCAAAGTTTGAAACTACTCCACTTTATGATTCTACCATGAAACCTGATCACGAAATCTGAACTATGCAACAACAAAAAGGTCCATAAAACTATATACAAATAGGAAGAATCATACATGTTTCAAGTGAGACATACAGAGAGTGTACAATGCACTTATTTTGCAATAAGTAAATCTATTCTACCCTAATCTAACCAAAAGAAAAGGGAGCTAAACAAAACTTACCATGGGTTGGGAAAAACTTCCCTTCCTTACAAAATTGGACCATGTGATTAATTTTGTAACTAAATACCATGGAGGAAGTGCCAAAATTTATTGCACTTCACTATTGCACAAAGTATCAACCCAAAAAAGGATATATACCTCCTCTAGTTTCTCTCGCATTTGGGTTTGAGAGGTATTGGATCTGACCTTTAGCATCTTGATGATCTTCCTCATGCTCTAAATTGAGCATAACGATTGGAAACTCTTAGAGTTTGGTTCTAGAATAACCAAATATCTGATTGGGAAGATATTCTTTGTAACTCTTTGGCTGATTTGCATGAATTTCTCTTCCTCTTCACACTAGCTCCAAGAATAAAGTCGGTAGAGATGCATTCATCTTCCTTTTAGATGTCCATGTAACTGATATGGACTTGGGGTTTATTTCTCTTACATGGACATCTTTGTTTCCACTTTAGGGCATGTATTCCCCTCCTCTTCATTCTGCCCTGGGGTCTTATTTTTTTGCCAAAAGTGAAGCAAGTTCAAGGCATGTGGAGCAATGTAGATCATTGCACTCAGTTTTTTCACCTTGCTCACTTGGAAAATATTCTTCCCCATACCCACGTATGTCATAAGTGTTAAAAAAATCTTTCACCTTAACCTGCAGTCCATTCTGATTTTCTTCCTTCAAAGCCGCCTACTCTATTTTTCACTAGTTGCACTTTTCCCTTTGTGTAGTTTCATCCATCTCATCCTCCCAGTTAGATTCACACCAATCCTCAACAAATGTGTAATTTTTATCCATGGAGTAATTTGTTGGATATGCGACATTGGTAAGATCCTTCTCCTTGATTAAATTAGCAAGTAGAGAAGGCTTGGGCTCGAAGACTGATGATTTAATCACTTGGGAGGCCAAATGATGTTCCAAAACATATCTTAATGTATGTGGTTCCTCCTATCCATAGAGTTAGAGAACATCGTTATCTACCCACCTTGTATGGTAACTTGGAATTAATGATTCATGTAGAGCATTGGGGAAAAATTTGGAACATTGTGGCTTCTCAAAACATTATGGAAAGGTTTTAGAGGGTTGGGTAATGCCTTGGGTGGAGATGGGGATAAATTTTATAGATCATAGGGGATTTTGGGCATGATAAAATTTTAGAGCATGAAAAGGAGAGCTAGAAGTAAAATATATTCTTGTTTTGGAATAGAATGATATATTTTTATTGATTTACATAGGGGGTTATGGAGAATTTGAGATGGTGAGGGAAGAATGGAAGTAATGGGGATAAATTTCATTATTCTAACTGAATGAGTATATTCCCATATAGTAATACACTTGCGAGAGCCTAAGGAAGAGTACTACCTCATAAATTTTGGATTAATACAACTAAATCAACATCCAAAGACCTCAAATAATACAAGAATGCCATACCTTGTGAGGGTATAAATTCTTAAGGGATTTTGAGCCATGTTCTTGAGAATATAATGTTGAAATAAGATATGAACTCCATTGAATCTCACTTTGTATTTTGCTGAGTTTTTCCATGAGAGAAATGACGTTCACATTCTCCATGAACCAGTTTTGTAGTTGTTCTTCTAGTTGATCCCATGTGGAAATGGATTGTGGAGTGAAACTATTCTACCAATATCTTTCTTTACCTCTGAATGATGAAACAAGACATATGAGATAAATGTTTTTTTTTCTCGATCTTTTTAACGGCATAGTGGTTGGCTATATCTTGAATGTGATAAATAAGAGATAGATGTCCATTTCCTTAGAAAATATGTAGGTTTTTAAGGGTTGTTTTGGGGATATCATCCCACTACTACAAATGAATGGGGACTAAACTAAAATGAGAGAATTGAAGATATATTTGGAGAGAGATGAAAACATGAAAATGTGTGGAAAGATGAAGGGAGCGGTCGTAAACTCATAGAATGGGTTTCTTGAACAATGGAGACACTAGATGTGTTAAGAACTGCCTCCAAAGGCTGGGTATCACAAAGAACACATAAAATTTGATTATATAAAGTTGTAAGTGTTTTAATCTTGTCCCTTGTGGCATGCCAAAAATATTGCGCTCAAAATTTGCACCCTTTCTAAATTGTGGGAGATCCAAAATTTTGGGCAACCATGGGACTATCTCTAAGTGTGGGACTTAAGGCTTGAGATAGACCTCCTAGGAGAAGGCCGAATTACTCTATTTCCCATGTTAGGAGAATCCATAGAACATAATATAACCTAATGCTAAAACTACTCCTACAACTAAACTACACAAAACACACCCAAAGAACAAAGGAGGGGAGAGAGGGAAAGAGATGCACAAGGAATATCCTAAGCTAATAGGCTGGGTGGTGATAGGATTTGAAAATAATGGATGGTCACTCTCAAAAAAGGGAAGAAAATGTAGGAGGAGAGGCTAGAAGAACATGCCGAGAGACCCAAATTTCTGTAACTAACCCTTCCCACACATTTACAACACATAAAAATGGAAACATGTGAATACTGAGGCACCTGACATACCGAATAAGTAAATAGAGAGGCAAGAATGCAATGAAAACAGAGCATAGGATAGAGAATAACCACAAAAAAAAAGATGTATTTATTAAAATATACACAATCAGTTACATTCTAGAAAAAGTTAAAAATGTGTCTTAGAGACCAAATCCGAGGTCTATAGCTCATGAGAATTCAGTCACCATTTTGGCATGGTTCCATTATAAAAAAGGATCTTTTTTTGGATGATTTCTAGACTTATAGAAAATGATAAGAAGAAGAGAGAAGGAAAGAGAGGCACAAAAGGAAAGTTTCAACAACCAAGGAAACATCACCATAAAATTTGCAGAGAAGTATGGGTACTCCGACATGGATTGAATCACACGTCATAATATTTTGTAAGAGAAGAAACAATGCCCATACTTCATTAAATTTTGGTTGGTGAAGTGGTTAAATGTTGATTTTCAAAATAGATCCGGATCTTGTGTGCAATCCATGGACTTAAGATGATTCCCATGGTTTCCCATGGCCTCTGCATCCTCAAGATGATGTGCAAAAATCATTTCTAACCTCCGTAATACATTAAAAAACTCTATGATTTGGTTCTTAATTATGTGGATTTTGGATGTTTCGTAGCTCCCTTACGATTTTTGACATTTCCCGTTGAATTCGAACAACTTTTCCACACTTTATCACTATGCCATGGATATCTTCTTTCTTCTCACATTTAAATTTATGTGCAACTATGTTCCTTTGTTTTTGGCTCTGTGAGAACTTGCAAAATAAATTCAATTGAGAAATCGATGGGACACTATGTTAGTATCTTGTAGTTTCCAACCTTAGTCACATTTGAACTTTTTTTCCTTTCCACATCGTGCCTTACAACACCACATCTTCCATTTCATGGCCTTTATCTTGGAGTTAATCCTTTGTTCTATGAAATTGAAAAACTCCATGAAGTTATGTTCTAAATCTACATGACATTTTGTTTCTCCATATGGTGAAGCACTAAGATTCTCATTCGTTTGCTCACTATGTGGATCTTGTCCTTATTTAATTTTCTAACATTTTAGTGGGCATGAAACCTCGTGATGTTTTAACTTTCCCTTGACACATGAGATATTGATTTTATTCCCATGGAATATTTACCTCCTTAGTGTTGCGAAAGAATAACAAACTTTAGAGTGAAACACTATCTCCATAAAAAATCCATTTAATTCTCTACTCGATGCTCCCTTTTTATAATTTAGGAGAAATCACATAACACTATGTGATTGCACTTTGCGAGAAGGATAGCTTAATATTGTGTGGATTTCCTAAGAATTGTTTCTAGATAAGTCCATTTTTGATGAGTTGTTCAAAATTACACGAGGTGTAATTTTGGAAACACTCATTAAAAAAAAAGATTAACGCGCCATGATCGTATTCATCGACACTACCAAAAAATAGATAAAAACATGAACATCACTTCCCTTGGGGGTTTCCCCTTATATATAATTAATTTTATCCCCAACATAGATGATATTATCTACGAATGCTTAAGATATAGTGTTATTCCCCTAATTGTACATAGATATCCTCAAAGATGTAAAAATATTCAAATAATCATATGATACAAAAAAATCAAATATGAGAAAAATAAAAAATCAAGACCTAGTCTAGTTTTCTTGGTTATCATGTTACTTTACAAATAGCGTTGGTTACATTGATTTGATACATATAATATATATATTATTTACACAAATGTTTTCAAAGATATCTTGATATTGATGCAATGCACCTGATTGTTGCGGTGATAGGATCCAATCTAGTTCTTTACACTATATCTTTGGGGCATCCCTCCACACTTTAAAATTGCTTTTATTTCATTACATGTTATTTTATATCTTCCTCATCATGCTTGTTACATACATAGTGCTTATTTCTATCTATTGGATCAGGAACTAATACATGCATCTTATGCGAGTCCTAACTTATCTTACTATCTCTATTATTAGTATTACTATTTGATACACTTGATTTCTATAACGTTTTTAGTACTTTTTTATGTAAATTCATTCCTTGGTTTCTTAATATATGGATTTATCTTTTACTACAATGATGTAATTTTTTGTTGTATATGACCTAAGGGACTTGATTGTCTTGTGAAATTGTAGGTGTACCATGTTTGTGGTTTCATGCCTACTTTTCATGTATGCACTTGCTTTATTATTATGGCACATTGTTTCTTCTAATGTGATTGTTGTGTAGACCCGTGGGTGTGCCATGTTTGCAGCTCCATGCCTATATTTGACTATGTTTTACATGATCTTGTTTACTTGACTGCACACTTTTATTTCTATTAATATAATATCTCTAGCTTCCATTTATGCTTACACTTTTGTTTTTGCTATGAATCTTGACATGATTACTATGATAATTATACATTTGTTTTCCTATGGAGTAGGACATGATTGCTATTATTATATATAGTTACTAGTTTATTTACACATGTATTCTTGTTTGTTTCTTATTGATTTTTTCTCATTCTCTACGTCATGGTTACCACCATGTACATACCCCTTGTATAGGTACAAATTATTATAGGTGGTCATCACCTTCAACATCCTTAAATTCTTACAAAATATCCCACATATGGTACATGGGTTCTCATATGTTTTATTGAGCCATGCACTCAAATAATTTATCAAACATTCCTCAAAAGAGGGGCATTCAAAGAGTGTTTCCATAGATATAGAAAGATTGCATGATACAAGAAAAAATCACCAAAAGTATCAAATCCTCAAAAAAGGTCACAAATACTAAAAATGTTGTAGAATTCAAAATTTTCAAAACCATGTACAACAGCATTAGGACTATGGTATGGTTTTGATCTCTCCATATGTTCTTAAAAAAAGGGATGTTTCACTCAAATTCTAGCTCTACAGTTTTTATTAACTTTTTATAGGGTTTTTACATAGTTACAAATACAAATGACACCTTTTAGAGTAGGTTATAGGGGGTATGAGTAATTCATTCCTTTTTCATAGTATTATTGAAAATTTTGATACAAAATGGGTTTGGGGAATGGGTCTCCTTCTCCTAGAAAATTCAAAGAAATATAAATAATCAATTCAAGAAAAATATCACCTTATGGGGGGCATGAGCAATGTCCATATATTCTAAGGTATATTTTTTCAAGTTGATAAAGTTTTGCCTAGATCCATCTATAGTGGTGTGGTTAGTGAGTTTAGTGTAAAATGTTGAAGCAATAATACTGATATTTGTAGATTGATCTTTCCCCTTCTATGGCCATATTATTAAATATGGAAATTGTAGAAGTAAAAATGTTAGCTTCATAGATCGATATTTCCTTTCTCTTCATATTCTCAAATGGGAAGGATTCAAACAACATTGGTTATTTGTAGTCTAATTATTCCTTATTTAATATCTCTATGTCAAAATATTGGGGACTGATCACCCCAATCCTTTGAAATATCTAAAGAATATTCCAACTCTCCGAGGCATGACAAAATGGGGATCCTCATATCAAAAAAAAGGTGTATTATTTCTATGTTTTACATATATTTTGTGTAATTTTAAAAATGACAATGCATTATCCATATTTTGAGTTAAATTTTAATTTATATCTAAGACATTGACTACACTCTATGTTGTAGGTTTCATTATAGATCATGCCGATAACAATATATCATGAGGTCCCTTTGAATGAAGGAAAATTTTTTGTGCACACTCAAGTATGTTTTTCCTTTAAGAATGTAATTTTAATTACACATTTAAAGGAAGAAAATGTAGAAACTAAGATCTAGTAAATTCCTTCATACAGTGTCAACTTTGACCTTGTTTCCTTGATAAAAAAATGATCACATTTAGAATCTAATATCATCATCTCTCTATCCATTATATAACTTGCTTATCTTCATACCATGATTTGTCAAAAAATTATGGAAATATTATTCAATCAAATCAACATAAAACATATGATCTTCATGTCATATAAATTTCACTTTAGGTGCTCACATATCCTATCTAAAACTACATGAAGGGTTAGGATGTGGGGTTTGGTCCTATCTCGACATTTACGGTCCAACCCATTATCCATCGATGAATATGATTTCAATGTTAGATAATTATTTAGGTAATTTAATCTTCCTAGGATTGGCCTTAACATAATATATTTCCTATAGAAAACTATATAAACAATTCATTATCACCTTATAACTCATATGAAATTCTCACAAGACATTATTAAAAACATCATTCTAAAAACACTCAAAAGAGTTTCTAAATATGCTCAAATCAATTGCACATAATCTAATGAAGTATTTACCACAAATATGAAGAACTTAACCAGGTTAAGGAGTTTAAATTCACCCGATCCATAAGTATGTAAATATCATAGAGCATGTCTAAACAAGAGAAATTTACTCAAAGCATTACACAAGGTTTTAATCATTATAAGGGTTAGGTCACATAGATGAGGAAAACTATATCTCACAATTACTATCTAGGTACATTATATAATACATAGTTAACTCATTATCTTAGTGTCTAAAAACATGAGGGAACCCCTTAGGGTGTTGGTTAGCTATACACACTTGCAAAATCACTTAGAAGAACCAAATGATGATTGATTCCACATTGAGGATATATAGTACATTACTAGAATTGGTTTAACAATAGGGAGGGTGGACCACCCATGTTATTCCACTCTCAAACAAACACACATTTTTTCTTCTCCTTTGGTTTGTTAAAGATCCTGATGAAGGGTTCTACAAGTTGTTAGGGTTTCTAATTTATTGTAGGTCATCACAAATCATCTTGATATCATGTAATAAAGTGTGAAAAACAATGAGCACCATTTTTAGACAAGTGAAGCACATATAAGGTTTCATAGACCAAATATCCCCTGGCTTAAAACCACCATGATCCCTATCGTGGGCCATATAGTTCTTACCTATTTTGTAGATATTTGGTACTTAATCTTCATGATCTTGACTTTTATAATCTTACGTATAGAATCTAAAGCTTCAAATTTCTGTATTCTACTACTTTACACACCCATATCATTCCAGAATCAACTTGAAAAACTAATTTTATCTCTTCTCTTTTGTTTTGAACTATTTTCTTATCATTTATAAATCATTTAGTTTATTCAATTTGGAAAACATTATTTTGATCAGGTATAGTTGATGTTGAAAGTTAATTAGATTAGAATATTTTACATACATTGCTTAATCCTACACAATTCTTAGTTTTTATAACTCTCTGACACTCTTAGAAATTAATTAAGGTGTAAACACATAGTCAAATTCCTATACACTTGCTGATATTATTCATAAAAATATTAGATAACCAAAAGGATAAATCATATGTGTGGTGAGGCTATAGTATCTCAACAATCTACTCCATTGAACCAATCAGTGCTACACTACATGGCCTCATACAATATAAAGCCTCATGAAACTATCTTAAATGTTTGTGTAAGTATGAATGTGATATACGTCAAATCTCCTATGGGTGCCCTCATGCATATTGACAAATAGATAATATACCATATATAGAATAGAGAATTTATCTAGTGTATTAATAGTGCGGTATAATATGCTTTAACTATGTGGCCTAATCCTTTATCCCTTGAAACCATTTTAAAATAGTTGGAGTGACTTTTTCTTCTTTAAGACATGTTATATGACCTATACATGGTTCAAAATAAAGGAAGCTAACTCTTTGACCTATTTGAATGCTTCAATATGTAGTGATGGATTATATAAATGACATGCAACTTATTTAGTTAGGGATTCTAGGTTGAATTTAAATAATGAGATCACATGACATAAATATTGTTTAGGGTTTTATGAAAATAAGAATATATTCAAAGAGATGGATAAATTAAATATTATTAAATGTGGTATTAAAAATAAGGATCTTAGAAGATTGGGAAATGAGGGTGAATATATGAATATAAGTACTCACGGGGTAAAGGTGTTAAAGGTACCTAATGATGAGGAAGTGTTTGCCTCATCTTATCATCGTTAATTACTAATTACCCATTAAATTGAGGAATTGAAAGGTAGCAGTATGAAATACTATGAAAGGAGAGTATTTAAATTATGATTTACCACTTGTGTTACATATTTTGTTTGAATGATGAAGGCTTTCAAAAGGTAGTATTTTAATACTCACGTGACCAAACTGGAAGGTTTTACACTTTGAAAATGCCGGTTTACTATTATTATATATATGTGTAGATTTTTATGTTTTAAAATCGGAAGGAAAATTTCTTGTGATCTATCATTTGAATTGAGGGATGGGGGGGTTCTCTGATCCAAAAAGAGCCAAAATATTACTCGAGATATGGAGAATGACCAGATTTGTAAAAAAGTTAAATATGCATGATGGTGGGCGTTTTTAACAAAATTTCAAGGTTTAGATGAGTAGATATATGTGGAGTTATGTCACACCCCACCTCGGGACAGGAAAATAGACTAATTTTTTTTTTGAAGTAGCGAACTAAAACTCTATTTAGCTCTTTCCATTAACCCTTAATTCTTATTAATTAATAATCCCTCATGGTTTCTTAAGACATCAATTTAATTTAATTTAATTTTATCTTTTGTTATATTACACACATTTAATTTATTATTATTATTTTATATATATTCACTTTAATAACTTCACCACATGGAAATGTACTTATTCATCCTTAGGTAAAAGTCATCCCCCAAAACATATATTGACCCATATTTCCCCTTTTTATTTAAAATACCATTTCCACCAAAACCCATGACTTAAAGTGAGTAGGGTTTTATTTGAGCCCTAGGATTAAACAATCCTCAACCCTAGATCAAAATTGTGCCCTAAACTTCCTTATCTCTTCTCTTTTCCATCTCTTTCTTTTCATTTTGGATTTGTTTCTTGTTGCAGGTTGTTGGAGTGCTATGAGGATTTTCTTTTATTATGAAACCAGCATTGCATATTGTTTTTGAGAGATTCAAACCATAACAAGAGGTGTTTCTTTCTCTCTTTTTTTTTCTTTTGTGAGACACATACATTTATATAAACTTTTCTCTCTCTTTTTATATATATATTCTTTATTTTATTGAATAAGGAGGGTGGCTAATTGCAGAGGCGGAGGAGGTTGTTGTAGGGTGCGATGGGGATGGCCGTGAAGATGGCGGGGGTAAAACAGGGTGGAGGGAGATGGGGATACGTAGCAGGAGCAGGGCGTGGCGTGGGGATTCGGGGGAGGCTGATCATTGTGGGAGTGGTGGCGCGGGTGTAGGGGAAGTAGCCCATTCGGGAGACATTGTGGGTGGGGGAGGGCTTGGCCCCTCCCCTCACGTTTTGTTTTATTTGATTTTTTCGATTATTTTATATTTAAAAAACGTTTTATATATATATATATATGTATATATGTATATACATACATATATATATATATATATATATATATATATATATATATGTATATACATATATACATATATACATATATATATATATATATGTATATATATATGTATATGTATATATATATATATAGATATATATATATATATATATATATATATATATATACATATGTATATATATACATATATATGTATATATGTGTATATATATATATATATATATATGTATATATGTATATATATATGTGTGTATATATATATATATGTATATATATATATATATATATATGTATGTATATATATGTATGTATATGTATCTACATATATATATATATATATATATATATATATATATATATATATATATATATATATATATATATATATATATATATAAATGACCCAAGGTTTTTACAACATAAACATTTCGATATGTATGATAAAAAAATTACAAATTAAAACTTATTTTGATAATAAAATTTGAGCTAAGATTATAACTTATTTTGAAAACTGAATAAGATCATTTTATACACAATGGCAAACATAAAGATTTCACTTGAAATAAATAACAGATTTTAATTTTATCCTTTGATGCAAAAACAAAGCACTTAGAAAGTTGCATCTATTCACTCTCCATTCCACATTGTCACAAAAGGAAGCAACAAGAAGAGATACTCTTTTTTTAATTATTATTTATACAAATGAGACTTCAACAAGATATTAATATTGCTTTCCAAATGCAATAAGTAACTAAACATTTCAGATTTTTAAACAAGATAGATATTCAACATGAAGGGTATAAATAAGTTCACAATAAATTCATATTCCAACCTATACATTTTCTTTCAAAAGGGAGATTACAAATCAATTTTTCATATTAAAGAAAAACAACAAAACAATATTTCATTTTCAAGATTTGAAGTTCACATATACCAACATACACAAATACATATCTACCCAAGAAGATTTATCACAATATTTTTACAAGACTTTGAGGTAGATTACTTAGCTCAAAAATGGCTCAAGATTTCAAGAATGCAAAATTACAAAATGGAAATTTTACAAGGAGTACAAGTCTTCCACAAGACAAGAAATGTTTCACAAGGATAGAGAAGACAAAGAAAAACTCTCAATATCTCCAACTTCCAACTTTGAGCTCCAACCTTCATGCCTTCAAGAAAACCAACAAGGAGAAAGAGCTTGTTTGCCACCCAACCATAGGCATCATTACATGCCTCTCCCAAGGTTGGGATGCATGCTAGCCTCCCCCAAGCCCATGGGAAAGAGGACAACTAATCACAACTTGCACAAGAGTAAGGGTGAACAAGCAAAGACACATTCACATGAAAACAAACAAGAATAAAACAAGACCCCAAACTTTACAAGGTGAAAAAGAGGAGAAAACAAGTTCTACCTCTAAAACCAAAGGGGAAGAGAGGAGAGGAGTTCTCCAAAAGTTGTTACCAAGATTATAAGCACAATAACAAGACCTCCATACCCTCCTTATTGCTCCTATATCATTTAAACCCTCCTTATTCCTCCACCCTTTCTCCAAGTCCTTCTTGGAAGGATTTTCAAACCCCAAAGGGGTTTCCTTACCAAGAATGGGGAAGGAGATTCAAGCCAAATGAATCAACTTCCCCACCTCAACCATTTGAGGGGAAAACACTAAGACCCTACAAGGCTTGTCCATCAAGCCTTGAGGATTGAGAGGGAAAAATCCCTCTCTCTTCCCCCACAAACTCCAAAACTCCATCATGCCATATGATGGAGGGAGTAAAACAAGCAAACAACAACCAAAATCCACATGCAAAATAACAAATTCAAGTAGCCAATCTAACAACTAAGATGAATACAACACATGCAATAAGACATAAGAGCCTACCTCAAAGAAAGCTCTCCAAAAAGCTTTCCAACTTCCAACTTCTTGACCCAAGCAACTCCTAGCTCCAAATCACCCAAGCATCCAAGCAAAAGCTAAAAAAAAAGGTTCTCTTCAATTCCCATGAAGGAAATTTGAAGAGGAGCAAGCAAAAATCCACACAAATGAGGGGGTGACATGTGTCACCCCTCTCCTCCTTCAAGGTCAAATATGCCAAAACAAAAGAGAGAAGGGTAAAATTCCTTTTAGCCCTCTTCTCCCAAATTACTCTAAATGTTAACAAGACAAAACTAGTGCAATTTTTAACAAGCACTCCAATCCACACCCCTTACATGGATGTGACCAAACAAGAGGCAAAAAGGGAGGGAAAAATCCCTCTAGCCTTGGAAATAAGCCCCCCTACCCATTAGGTAGGGTCCAAGGGCTCAATGTTATGTTAAGGGGACTCCCAAACTAAAAAGGGCTCCCTAAAAATGCCCAAAATAACCCAATTTCGGGTTTGGAAAGATTAGGCACATGGTTAGAGGGTGTGGGGACCACCCAAGGGTTCACATGTGACCCTAAACCCCAAAATTAAGTACATCATTAAACAAAAATCAAAACTTAATGAAAGTGGGATCATTAACTCCCAAAAACAAGTTTACAACACAACCAATTACCCTAAGCAAGGTTAATAATTACAAGACATAATACATTACAAAAGAGGACCACCCATGGTGTCCAAAACAATAATTCTAACACTAAGGCCTCAAGCAATAAACATGGCTAGGGCTTAGCCCGTGGGCTGCTTGTGTAAGATTGTGTAGCTGGCCTGAATCCCACGTTCTCCTGTAAACCTGTCACCTGCACACTCATTGCACACATTAACCGCACATGTCGATAAAATATAAATCAATGACTTAGTAAGATGTCAATGAGTTCTAAACTAGCCTAACATCCTACTGAAATCAAAATGCGACAACGTGCACAATTATACTCAATTCTCTAAAAGTTAGACAAGATGATAGAGTGACATATAACCATAGAATCCCAACATGCAACAACTAAGTATCCATCAATATAATTATGTTCCAAAAACAACATCATATCCGTTAGTACCCATGACATCATATGATAATGTGACAACATAGAAATTAAGCTAAATTGGCACTATTCGCCTAAATGTCCACACATGTCTAATAAGATCAAATCTCTAATATAATGTCCAAGATATAACAAATCTCTGTCAAAACATGTCTATGAGCAAAGAAACAACCAAGAATCGAGCTATAAAAGGTGTGGGCACTACAAGTTAGTTGAAGCTTGGAAAAATATAACAACGATCATAAGTGGGCTTGCAGATTATAGTTTTAGATAAAAACCTTGGGTGGATTTCAATCTCCATACATAACAGTGGAAATATGATTTATTGTAAAGTAGAGAGGATTAAAATGCATGGATGAGTTTCTTATTCGGGAGAGTATATGCATGATACCGAGAAAGGAATCTTGTGCACTTTATTACTATAACATTTTCTTTGCTGTACATTATTCATCTTGAGGTACATTACCTATGAAGTTAGAATTTCCCTTTTTTATTCCTACCATTTTAAATTGTTGTCACATGTTAGTGATTAAAGGATAATAAATCATCCTTATTTTCTCCTCAAATCACTAGATATTATGGTGGTAAGGTAAAATGGAGGGAATAAGAGGTCCTTTCCTACTAAAGGATTATTAAATTATTGATATTATATGTCATTTAATCCTCCCGTAAAGCATGTATCATGGATTTGTTTACTTCCAACAAATCCCTTTGAGAAATAATAACCCAAAAGAAGGAAATTAGTTATTGTATACTTCTTCATCCTCTTTTGAGGAAATTATAATGGAGTTTAAGCAAAAGTATTTAAAGGAAACCATGGTTACTAGGGTTTAGCTAGCTCGATGGATCATAATATAAATAAGAGTGAAATAAAAAAGAGGAGTGGAAGGGGAGGATAAGTTTGTACATGATGTTATTATAAATGAGAAGGGTAAAATGAATCTTTAGATTGATTATGAGCCACTAGGGAAGGAAATTATTTTGACGATGTGCGGTCTAGTCAAGAATATGCTAGAGGGAGTGTTATACCCACACTTATACAAAAGGAACATCAATATATTGAAGGAAAAGGAAGAGAAATGGATAGAACTGTAATTTCATGTTTAGAGTTACAAAAGGCCTCATTTAAGCTTGACTGGGAAGGTAGAGTCTTGATCATCTATTAATGCTATAAAATAAAGATACATAAGTGATAGAAGAAGTACTTATATGTAATATGGATGAGAACATAACTATTAAAGATCCCTATTTATATCAAGAAGATAAACAAGAGGTACCTATAGGTAACATGACCAAGAGCACAAATAAATATGAACCTAGTGTCTATCATCACATGGAAACACATATTGAGAGGAAAAAATCTATAGAAGAGGAACTCAAAAATAATATAGCCAAGAAAGTGATTGTACATGCTCCTAAATCCTATCATTAAAAGGAAACAAAGACTAAGGAATTGTCTCATATAGGATCCCTATTATCAAAGTTGATTAAAAAAATACTAAAATAAATAAATACTAAATCTAAATATGTAACATCATAGATATAGACAATGACGTATAGATTTTACCCAAGCAAGTAAGCTAGAAAAATATGAAACCCTAGTTGCAAGAGAGAGGGTAAGATACTTAGTGATTCGCAATCATCCCGAAGGTGTGCCAAAGCTGGAAAACTATTAGAATAGAGGGAAGAATTTTACAACCGAGCCTAGAAAATTTTGCAAGTGCTCAAAATGTTAGGACTAGGGTGGTCAAGGGCACTTAGGGCCCTCATAAGGACACTCCCCTCTAAGCACCTATGACTATTAAGAACCTCGAGAAAAATGATTTTGTAAGGTCATGAGATGTTCACTAGATGTCACTTTTAGTCACATGTTTGTCATTGTACTTCTTTGTTGATTGTCTAAAACCTGCAAGAAGAAAGAGTGAGTACAAAACCCCAAAACATATCAAATCCTACAAAGAAAAATATGAAAAATTGGAAGTCGATCGACCACTGATGTTACCCACTAAGTGAACTTATGATCGAGAACTACACTACTTTTCAAAATCCATGTAATTTTACGCATGTGTGTATAGAATTGTGCCCTAGGTGGCTCTTATGTGAGTCACACTTGATAACGAGCAATAGCTAGATGTAGAAAATGTAAATAGATGTGTGCATGGAAAAATGAACTTCCCCTCCTATGAAGTGTATGCAAAAGAATGTAGTCCCTTATCCCTTGAATGAATGTTAGATGGATGCTTTTGAATGCTCTTATAAATGCCTTTGAATGCAATCTTAGGTGGTGATAGTAGATGCTTAGTGTTTGGTCCTTTATTATGGTCACATAGCTTTATATTTATATGATTCCCTTGCTTTAATTTTATAATAAATCAATAAAAAGTTGACTACCAAGAAGAAAATAATATGCCCAAATGCCCATAAAAGACCAAAAAAAGATGAAAGTAAGATATAAAGAGAGGTTGAGGGCATCCAGAGGGATGAGGGTGCTGCTAGGTGTTGGCGTCCGAATGAGCACTAATGTCTAGACTTAGAAAAATGAAGTGTCAAAGGTCGGAGACTAGGAAAGAAGGTGTGACCAAGACAAAGAAAAACCATAAAGAAAGCAAAGATATCAAAGACAGTGGTCAATTAGTACTTTTTTCTTGCTTAGGAATCATATGAATAGTAGTATGTGATGACTAGGACCTAGAAATATACCCAAAGTGCATGATTTAGTGTCTATATTTTCCCCCACTTTATGTTTTTGAGTGAATTCTTGATAACATAAAGTAGATAAGAGATGTGTACCTGATAACCATGTAGATCAATGGTGAAAAGTGTGCCGAGAGATAAGGAAAAGCGTGGAGTGATAAAAATATGAAGCATGGAAGTTAGAGAAGAGGAAGTGAAAATGATGATGATGACCTAGGGGTGAAAGTGTATGTGTAAAATGTCACGTTGTAACTATTTTTTGATGTCACTTGATGTGTGATGATGTGTGATTGATGTGACTACTACTTCCCATAAGGATGGACCTACAAAAGAGAAGAATGAACAAGTAGTCAAATACATGTATATGAAAAATTTGATCAAAATGCGTAAAAAAGGTATGTAAAAATGTGAAAATGAACATGTGCACTTGATCCGTGATGAGTGAAAGAGATACAAAGAATCATGAAGATGTTGTAGAGAGAATGAGTTTTTGGTCGATCTCACACCAGCTTGTGTTTAATGTGAGTTTTTTTGGGTGATCTCACGCCATTCAGAATAGAATGAAGTGTAGGGAGAAAATTATAGTGTTATTCTACAAACTTTGACTACTTCCCAAAGTATAAAAATCACTACAAATGTGTGTGTAAATCTGATCCGATTTGACCTAACGTGAAAGTAGAAAAGGTGTAATGCATGCATACCGAGTGTTGAAGGACCGTGTTTATCTTATAAAAGCCACCTTGTGAAAAATGTTGTGAAATATTCCAAACCGAGAAAAGATGTGTAACTTCCCCCTAGTCATAGGCACCTAGGAAGGGTTAGGGGGCACCCATGCGTGCTTGTCTAGTGTTGGGTGCTAGTGTTTGTTTGTGTTAGAAGACCCAAGTCAGGTTCTGGGTTGTCGTTCAGGACAAGAATTTGTGTTGTGTTGTGCCGATATTGGACTATGTTGTACTGTGACTATAAACTAGTGAATGGGGTGGTTGATTCACCGATGATGCCCCCCTCGTTTTGGTTCATTCGACGTCATTAAGGAGTATACAACCCAAAGGAGGACTGACCACTATCTTTGAGGACCGATGCTTTATAGGGGAGAGGAGTGTGCTTAGTAGAAACCAAGCACATGCAAGAAAAGTGGGTGGAAACAAGTGTTAATTCAAGAAAGGAAAATACACATATAGAAGACAAGATGTAAGTAGCAAGCAAGAAGACAATGTATAAGTGAACACATAAGAACAATATACAAGAAGACTATATACAACACAAAAAGTGGGTTTCAAACACAGGACATCACTTATGATATCACAAGACAATTGAGGTCAAAGTGGCCAAAATCATATAGTGTAGTGAACAAGAAAGACAAAGAAAAGTCCAAAAATAATGACAAATAATGGAAGCCAAAAGAGAAAATAGTATCAAGAAATCTATCAAACAACCATGGAAGTAAATAGACCTACAAAGAAAATGTTGCACATGAAGCACCCATTATCATGTTAGAAATATATAAAGTATGTCCATATATGATCCGATTAGTAGTGTGCTAATATGAAATAAGAAAGAGTATAAATCAAAACAATAGCACATGTGATGTGTATGAAAGTGGATGCCCCCAGGAGCCATTGTGGGACTCGTAATAGGTATTATGCCAAGTATTTGTCTCATGTGTAATAATTTCAATGGAAATTTTGTATTCAAAACTAGAAGGCAAGTGAAAACACAAGTGTATATAGAAAATATAATGACATACAATGTATCTGTCTAACATGTGAAGAAAAAATTACATGTATGCATAAGTAAGTAAGAATAAATGTGACCAAGATATCCAATATGTTGTGGATGAGATGGAATGGAATGAAATGTGAGTGTGAAAGGAGAAATGTTCCCCCCAAGTGGATGTGTATGCATGAGATGAGGTTCATTTATAAATACCCCTCAACAAGTCAAGAATGAACCATAAAATAGGAGTGCATCATCAGGAAATGGTTTGAATGTGTGAGCTAGAAATATGTGATCGAAAAAGTGTAGAGCGTAAATAATTTAGTGAGTGAGTGTGGTGAGGTTCATTTTAGATTGAGACCCTTAGTAGTCAAGTATGAACTGTGGAACTAGAGTGCATCATAGGGGTTACAAGCACAACATGTAAAAGTAGATGCAAGAAATATATAACATGAATGTGTATAATGTGCAAGTGAATATGATATGTGGTAGAGGTGAGGAGAAAGAGATGCCCTAGAATGCATGAAGGGTGAAGTGGGTAGTGTATGAGGTTCATGTGTATAGTATTCCCTCAACAAGTAAAGTGTGAAACAAATCATGAGTATCATCGATGGTAATGAATGCAAGCATGTATAAGTAGATGTAAGAAATATGAAGTGCATGGTGCATTATGATGTGTGATAGAAACTATGAGAAATAGATGTCATGAATGAACGATGTGTGAAAGTGCATGTGTGAGGTTCATATATGTAGTATGCCCTCAATCATTAAGCATGAACTAAAGCACGAGAGTGTATCATAGGGTGATGACTATACGAGTGTATCAAGATGTGTAACATGTTTGTAAAAGAATAAATGCAAATTATGGAGTGAAATAGTATAAATTTAAGACATATGACAATATTTTGAATAGAAGTGGGGAAGAGTAATCATGATTCTCCCCAAGTGTATAAGAGATGGATCTATACTGGGTGAAATGAAATGGGTTTTGAGGATCAAAGTAAGGAATAGTTTGCTTGAATAGGTAATTAGATGTTGAAGTGGAGATGGCGAAGGGACCTTGAGTTGTAGAAGTTGAAAGGAAGATAGTTAGATTTTGTTGATATTACATAACAAGTGGTTGCTTATTTTCCATAGAAGACTTGAGAGGTGGAGGAGTTGTATTGATATGAAGAGGAGGTTACTTGGTTTGATTCAATAATGTTGTAGATGAATTCGAGAGGAGGGGGTGATGGAACACAAAGCCTTGAGAGGTGATTTCTTAGTTGGAATGGTTCGAATAGGCGGTGTTTGACTATTTCTGAAGAAGGAACATTAGAAGTGGTGGCATGATGCTCATTAGAAATAGATGAATCAAATTTAGGAACCTAATGGGATGTAATAATTGGAGATGACCATATAACAAAATTTTTTGTAGTGAATGTGATAAAACCTTAACGCTCAAGATGTTTGATTCTATGTTGTAAAGCATATCAATCATTTTCATCATGTCCATTGATTTGATGATAAATTCAAAATGGGAGAATTTTATATTTTATCAATGATAAGGAGGATAATAATGAGTAGTTGGAAAACCGATCAATTGATGAGCTATGAGCTATGGAATAATATCTTGTTGTTTAGAATTTATATCAAAGAGCACGAGGAGTGGTAATACTTGAGGTTCACTAATGTGAGCACATGTATAAGAAATAAAATGAGGATAAGAGGAAGAAGCTAACATGAGTGCGATAAGCATCGTTAAGATGTTGGATTTTAGATTTAAGAGATGTAATCTTAGATTCCATAGCCTAAAATTTATCTTGAAATAAAGAATGCAAATATTGAATTGAATCTAACTTTGGTTGATTAAATGGAGGATCATGAAGGCTAGGGTTGTCAAATAAATGATTGAAAATAACACTCACTTGATGTGGCAACGTATCTCTAGGGAGATACATGGTGTCTAGGTATTTCAAAACAAATTGGAAATTAGGATGCATTTGAATTAAATCATACAAAGAAATTTGAGGAATTTTATGATCCATGAGAGAATAAAAATGAGGATCGAAGAGTGTTCGAAAAAAGGGTTCACCAAATGATTAAGAAAATATTAAAATAAATAAATACTAAATCTAACGATGTATTAATGCAGATATAGACATTGAAATACAAATTTGACCCAAGCAAGTAAGCTAGAAAATATGAAACCCTAGTTGTAAGGGAGAGGGTAAGATACTTAGTTTATTCACAATAATCCCAAAGGTTTGATGAGATGGAAAACATTGGAATGGGAGGGAATAATGTCACAACCAAGCTAAGAAAATTTTGTGAGCATTCAAAATGTTGGGACTAGGGTGCAGGGGACCTACGTCTGACCTTCTTTAGGCCTGTGACTTCTTTGACTGACCTCGAAAACTGATTTCTCACTGAGGCACAATATGTTCTCTTTTTATTATTGTTAATCACCTGAAATATGCAAGAAGAAAGATCACCTGCAAAACCCCAAAACACATCAAATCCTAAAAATAAAATATACAAAATGAGGAGTCGGAGTTGGCTTGCAGTCACTCGATTGAGTGAACTTACGATCCGGGTGCTACACTACATTTTAGACTCCATGTATTTTTGCATGTGTGTGTGTAGAATCATGTCCTAGGTGGCTCTTGTGCGAGACACACTTGATAGAAGAGCAATAGTTAGATGTAGAAAATGTAGATAGATGTGTGCATGGAAAAATGAACTTCCCTCCCATGAAGTGTATGTAATCCCTTGTCCCTTGAATGGATGCTAGATGGATTCTTGTAATGGTCTTTGAATCTAACCTTCGGTGGTGATAGTAGATGCTTAGTTCTTGGTCCTTTATTATGGTCACAAAGATTTATATTTATATGATTCCCTTTCTTTTATTTCGTAATTAATTGCAAAAAGGATGACCATCAAGAAAATAAGATGTCCAAATGGATAAAAAGGACCCAAAAGATGTGAGTATGATATAAAGAGGTCGGAAGCACCTAGAGGATGGGGCACCAGTTACAGTGTCACCAGTTAGCAAGTCTTGTCCGACTCGAGAAGAAATGAAGTATCGAAAAGTTAGACTAGGAAAGAATGTTTGGAAGAACAAAGGAAAACCAAAAAAGTAGCGAGAAGGTCAAAGACAAATCAATTAGTAATTTTCTTCCTTAGGAATCATATGAATAGTAGTATGTGACTAGGACATAGAAATGTATTCAAAGTGTGTGATTTAGTGTCTACCAGGTATTTCCTTTGTTTAGGTCTACTCAATTGGAAAGGATGAAAGATAAGATTGGTGATTTCAAGCTAATTCTAGAAAATGATAAAAATGATATGCAATGATTTCTAAATAATGTTAAGGAATTTTCTTAAATGTATTATCGAAAGAGATAAAATGGAGGAAGAAATAAATTTATTAAAAAACTAATCTCCTTTAGGCATGAAAATTGGGACACAATTTTTTGAATGTATATCTCTACTAATAATATATGCTCTATTTATTTAGGAAGCTTGGATAAAATTTCAACTTGGGAGGATTGCTTCTTCACTTATAGTTGATATTTCTAGAGGAAGTTAAACGTTTAACATGATTTTTTTCCTCAAATGAAGAAGACAATTTTTTTGTGAAGCATATATTCATAATTTTATCTTACCGTTATTAAATACTTGGAACCACTAACCCATATGTTGGTGATGTGCTTGAGAGGGATTTTTATATCATATATATATAATGAGATTAGAACCTCACGAGAAATAGCATATTATTCTAGAAAGGAGGAAACCCATACATTATGGTTTAGGGATGAATTCCCAAAGGTGGATGAAATAAGAAGGAATTACAAGAAGCTATAGATACATGAAGAAAATTGAAGGAAGATGGTTTTTAAATCAAGAGGGAAATTGGGAAATCCATTAAAAAAGTGTAAAGAATTCAGGTGCTTGAGTCTATTATGGTTTTTGGTTAGGTGACATATTATTTCACCATTATTAAGGAAAAGAGAATTAATGTCACCTTATAATGAGTGGGATGATATATAATAGGAATAATTTTACATATGATAAATAAATATGCAATGAGTTAGATGGTTAGGGCTGAAATTCCAATTTTCCTTTTCTTGTGGCCTCTCATTCATCATTTAGGAGGAACTTTGAAAAACATAAAAGAACAATATGTAATCAGTTTGAGTCTTAAAAAACACCTGAGATACTATGCATAATTAGACAAGCCATCCACACTCCCCTAATATATTTTCACCTTGTGCACTCAATTGAATATATATTAAAGGGGTAGTTTAATCGAAAAGTACTATAGAAGGTTGTTATAGAAGAAGAAATAGTAAACGAAAAAATTTATGTTTGCGCATTGATTTTTTACCTATCTACTATTATTTTGGTTCATGTGGAAGATTGCTTTATAGATTTCATTGCATAGCTCAAAAGGTTATTCATTGTTTTAGTTTATAGTGATAATATATTTATTTTAAGATGGTTTCTATTTATCTTACTTTGTTTTTAACATACACTTTTATAAGAAATTTTTAAAAGTTTATAAAATGGGTAAGGGACCCAAAAGCCCCTTTTTATTGATTAGGAAAAAAAAAGGTCGGGACCATGTGATTCAACCAAGAATGAATTTCACATCGTGAAATTTGTATGGTTTAGGATAGGAAAAGTGTGATGTGAATAAAAGCTATAACATGATGCACAATGATAGTTTAACACTTTGGTTAATTAATATTTCATAAATTTTGTGATAAAGAAGAGTGTAAAGATGATAAATTCATGAAATAGATAGATATATTGTTTGTAAATGAAATATGAACATTTTTCTTGTAAGCAAGGAGCATATCAAAAGTGTCATTGAATAAGGACAAGTCACCAAATTTTAGTGTCTACATTTCCCCCTTTAAGTATGTAATTCAAATTGTATGTTTATAGGAAAAAATATTTGAGTGTACACATACACTTGATATTTTATAGATAGTTTTTATTTTATTTTGGTGTTGGCACACTCTACGGTGAAACCTACAACATAGAGTGTAGTTAATTTCTATGATAGAAATTAAACTATATCTTTGAGTATATATAGCTATCATAACTCTTGTAACTTTTAAGTTGCATATAATAAAAAGTAACAAAGATGCAAAGAATGGAAGGAATGTAATTTTTCATCATATGGAAGGAGCAAATATCATTTTTATTGTGCTCAAGATTTGGAATCATTATTGAGATGTTAAAGGATTGAGTGTGATCAGTCCCCAATTGTGCCAAAGGATAAAATGGAGTTTTGAGCACATGTAACCCAACAAATGAAGAGAGAGAATAACCAAGTACCTTATCAAGAGGGAAGAATAGTGTATTCTAGTTTTTAGTAACCTAATATCTTTCCCTTTAAATTTTATAAGAGAAGAGAAAGGAAATCTCTGAAAAGAACTTATTTACTTGATACCTTTATTGAACCCCACATACCACACATATACATAAGGATCTAGTCCAAATTATGTAATTGTTGTAATTTTATAACTACCAAGTAAGATAAAACCACATAGTCAAAAGGAATGGATATACCATGCCCCCATCATGTGTTGTAGTGATGAGACCAAGAGTATACATTCTAGAGTAACATAGGAGATGAAGTCCCATGCATCCAAACCTTGTTCTTCCAATTGTTTCTAAATAGTGTAGAGGAGAAGGAATGAAGTACTCATGCCCTCGTATCATCCTCTAAACTAATTATTCTATGTCTAAAATTATGTAAGAAATATATGAATCCTTAATAGAATATGAGACTGTTAGAAAATTATGAGAATATACCCCTATTTGGGAATGTATAGTGTGGTCATGACCATACCATAGTCTTGGCAGAGTTGTACAATTTTGAATTTTGTAGATTTTTTTCACTTTTTAGCATCTATACCTATTTATAAGGATTTGGGCCTTGTAAAAATCTATTCTTATGTTTTGTAATCTATATATAGATGCGAGAATATATCTTGATGAATGTATATTCTTTTGAGGCACATATGAAAAACCATTTAAGTGCATAATGAAAAGAATAAATGTGTAACCCCATTGGATAAATATTTTAACATGTGTAGGATTTCAAAGAAGGTTATAATGGTAATAATTTCTAGGAAATTATACCTACAAAAGAGGTTGCATATGGTATAAACCATGACAAAAAGATAAGGCAGTGTGCACGATACACAAAAACAATAATACATGTGTATAGAAGTAGTAACAATAGTGTAAAAAAGAGTAAATCATATCATAATCTAGAGTAGTAATAGTATAGAATTAGAGACATCAATGTCGCAAGAGTCAAACAAGTCATAAGCTAGAGTAGTAATAGTATACAGTAGAAACATCGGTGTAGTATGATAAAGTCCATCATGTCATAATCCATATTAGAAAAAGTAGAAAAAATAGTTAGGGATAAGTAATCAATAATATAAAAATGTAGTCACGTATAGGAATATATTCATAAACATGGGTACATTGACAGTGTCACAAGACAATAAAAATAGAAGTAATTGTAAACATCATACATAGAAATGAGTTTATACATATAAGATAGACCAAAGCCACAAACATGGGATGTCGATAGTGTCACAAGACGATCAAGAAACTTAGGCCATATAGAGTTAACAAGTAATATATATATGCAAGATAGGCATAAAATTACAAACATTAGACATCTACAATGTCATAAGACAATCAAGGCACTCATTCTATATATAGTAAGGAATCATATTCACCTTTTTCTTAGATTGTTTCTTGGATTTGTTGTGAAACAAATAGGGTAACGAGCGTATGAGGAATACCTATTCAAAAGTCGGTTGATGGGTTGTTGTGTGCGTATGACTTCCGAATTCACACCTGACCGTGTGAGAGCTTCCTTTTGGCTAGGAGGAACTACCACATGTAATGAAAGAAAGAACAATTCTCGAGAAGAATTAAACAATATGGGAAGTGAATTTCCTAGCGTGAGCTAGATCCGGGAAGCGTGATACTTCCTAGATGGTGTTAGTCCTTTATTTTAAACAAATTAATGCTGAAAAAGGTAAATCCTATTGTTATTTTGAAATGATTTAGGTATCTCACTTAAAAACACAATAAGAAAATAGATCTAATGTAACATGCTAAGCTAGAATAGAATCCACGAGTCGAATGGTTGGTTATGGGTTCTCAGGTCTAATAAAGGTTTTGTTTGAACAACAATATTCTTACAGAAATAATATAATGATATTGTATTCGACACACCTTGAATTACATTCATAGGCTAATATATAGCCATATCAATAGGAAAAGCCCGAACTATAAAATAGGAAACTACAACACACCCGAATATATATTGTTATATATTTGTTATAACAATATATATAAAACTAACATTTGTATTTAATGAATACATAACTAATGTAAACATTATTATTAGTTTCCTAACATTCCCCCTTAATGTTTACGGTAACATTAGAACTTTCACACTTCCTTTACATTGCACGCCTCTACACACTCATGATCTTGCACACTCAAACTGAAGGTAGAAGAAGGAACACATCAACTTCTTATCGACCAAGCACTTTCGGGAACACATCTGACCAACGAGGATGGGAACACGCTCAAGAATCATCTGCTTATCAACCACTCACTCTAGGGAACACATCTGACCTAGCAGTGTGGGAACTCAAGAGGAACACATCCGAACACTGACCTTCAATGGTTTTAGGAGGCTAACCACAAACCTAGGTACGAACAGAAACACATCGATCATTCTACCTCATCAAGCCTCATGATGCTACGTTTCATTGTGTTATTTGTTCTGCACTATGTTTTTACATTTGGGGAAATAGGAATAGCCACATACTCAACTGAAAAACTGAAAATGGAACATTGGATCATGTTGATCATGTTCCCCCTCAATGTGAACATTTCACTTATTCAATCCAAAACAAAAACTACGAAATCATACCGCACACAACAAACTACAATTTTGAAATGAAAGAAAACTCACACACACACACACCGTGTGCCACCAAATCATTACTGTGTGGCCGTCGTTAGTGGCCCGATAAGAAGGTCGTTGTCGACCTCCGGCCTCCGATCACCTCCATCCTCCATTACATGTCTTTGCTAACTCAGCCCGATTTGGATATGATCATGAAGCTCAAAATACCTTCAATAATTTGGACGTCACGTACAAGTGAAAATGCGTCCAAAATTGAAATGCGGAATTTTTATTTTTTTTTTGAACTTTGGAAGATGACACTTTTTACAATAGTATTGACCCACAATGGACTTTTGACGACTAAACAAAAATCGATTCTTGACTTGACTTTCGACAACTTGACATAATGATAAAAAGACACTTTTAAGACTCATAATTCATAATATCACCTTGTAAACTTAATGACATTTATCTAGCCTAAAACATCACTAATGATGTACTATAATTATTGACTAGACTCTTGTTAATAAAATAACCAATGTACAAAAGAATAGACACAATAACAATTTTTAAAGAACTGTCTATATAATGACCTAACTTAAGACAACTTAATATTTACCTAAATTTTAAACTAATCCGAGAATGCAAGAAACATTGTTATGTGTGCAGCAATCTCGAGTCAATTCATTCCGTGTGATCCAAAAATGGAGGACTAGGAAAAGCGAAGCCAATATTCCTTGATCTGAACTCGTGAGAGAAGGACCAAATCCATTATGTCGGAGAATTCCAATTTCATTCGCCTCTGTAAAAATAGAAATTAAAATTTCAAAACAATCGCTTAGGTTTATGTCCCTGATAATTCTGATTTGCCATGTTGATGTGATGAAGTAGGTGATCTCAAAGTGAATGATGTGACATAAAACATGCAAGTCACTTTCCAAAAAATTTAAACACAGAGACGATTTGTATATGTGAACCAATTCTACGAGCCACAACCAATGCACATGAGACGGAAGTGTTCCTTTGCATGAGTAGATTTTTAACAGGAGATGCATGCACTTCCTCCTATCAACATGTAGATTGCAGGTGTATGGGCTCCAGTTGCAAATGTAAATGCTCGAGATCCTGGGACTCGATCAGCGTAAAATTTATTGATCTGATTTGTGGATCCGATGCCATCGTGCCAAGAGGGGTCTGATAGATGTCAAGCCGAGGCACAGTTGAAGTGGGTCTTGGTCACTGTGATGGTGTTTGACCTGTAGATGTTAGGAAACCAAATGATTCCCTCCCGAGAGATAATTAAACGGAGACTATAGATTTAAAATGCAATCCAATAGCACTTTCCACGCGGGCTAGAATATAACAATGCAATGTATGAAAACTTTGATTCAGAAAGAAACCTCCAATGCAATTTGCTTGCTGTTCTATCTATGATAGATCTTCCTCCACATAGATTCAGATCTGAATACGGCAAAGGCAGTGACTGTAGATGCACCCGATCCAAAAACAAATGCCTGTAGAGACGTCTCAGGCCTGATGATGATCAAATCATACGAGCTAAACTATATCTAGAATGCTCACAAAAAAAATCTCTCATTAACCAGGGAAAACGTGAATAGCAAAAGATTTTCCCTGTATAATATATCATGGATCCATAGTCGCTCTGGTACCAAATGTTTGAACAACAATATTCTTACACAGGAAATAATATAATGATATTGTATTCGACACACATTGAATTACATTCATAGGCTATTATATAGCCATATCAATAGGAAAACTGACTTCCTATAAAATAGGAAACTACAACACACCCGAATATATATTGTTATATATTTGTTATAACAATATATATAAAACTAACATTGTATTTAATGAATACATAAATAATGTAAAAATTAATATTAGTTTCCTAATAGGTCTCGGGTAGGTCACAAGTGAGTGAGGGTGATGTAAAATTACGTAGATAGGTCTTTGTTTAAGGATGTGTGGGTAAACACGAGACCGGCTGATCGGTCAGGGTGATCGATCACGGTTAGGTATAACTTGTCAGTTCTTGTGAGATCTGGAAATGTCACGAGCATCGTAGATTTGGTCTCCTTTGTGATTACACAAAGGATTTGGTTAGTCGAGGATGAGGTATTGGGTGACTGGAATAGGTTTTTACAAGGTTTTGATGGGTTTATGGAGGTACAAAATGTTGGAGATGGTCAATAGGGAGAAAGATAAACAATGGATGATAAAATAATGATAAAATGAAATAACCAAGAAACTATGATGTTGTACTTACTTGGATTTCATTCCTGAAAGTCTATGTGTGAAGGATGGAGGTGCGATGATGGGTTTGAAGGCTGTAAGTGATCACCAACTCGAAGAAAATCTTGTGCATGGGCTGCATGCACACTCCTCTTTTTCTTTGATAGATCGAATGTGGTTGGGATGGTCATGCGCAGAGAAGATCCTCAATCTCCTTCCTGGATGTCGATTCTTGCTGGAATTGGTTCTCTCGAAGATGCGTTATCTTTGTGAGATTTCATTCTTTCCCATCCCATTTTCTACCAATGTTTTCCAACTTGCTTCCAACCTGAGAACAAGGTTGTTTTGGGGTTAAAAGGGGTAACCGACGGTGGTCTTGGTTAACCGGTGATGGTTGGGGAAATCGACGTCGGTCAAGGTGGGATTTTCTAGGTTTACTAAAATTAGGGAGATCCTCCTGGATTTCCTCGGATCCTATGTCGTTATCCCATGGATTAGAGTGGGAGCTTCTTGAGAGAATGTGGGAATGTGGTTAGAGGGAGTATAGGCATTGATTTTTAGGGCTTGGGTAAGTCTTAGTTAGTTATGGTAACTTGCTAAGAATAGGTATTAGGTTGATTTAGCTTGGTGAGGTGTCTCGAGTGATTTTTTGTGTAGATATTATTTAATTAAGATATTTAAATAATAAATATAGTGAGGATAACACATTAATTTAATTAAATTAATATTAGTGGGGTGAAGGGGGTCATAGCTAGGTAAATGTAATTAAGGGTGCTTATATGTTGAGAGACAAAAGGGGAGTGTGACCTAATTTTATTGTCTACATTTTCCCCCTTTTATTACATAGCTTGTATTGGTAAGCGATGCTAACAAAAACTAAGATGTGGTTGCCACATGTGTGGGTGAAGGTGATCCCCCTCAAACCAGGAAGATGATGAGGCAAGAAGGTCAAGCGGTGAGTGGTTTGATAAAAGGTAAATGTGAAGAAAAGGAAAGTAGGTAAAGGGAAAAGAGGAGTGAAAGGTCTACTCGGGTGTTCTAGGTAATGGGTCGTGGTCAAAGGTAGAAAAATTCAAATGCATGCACATGTATAAATTGCAGACACTACTAGGTTCAAGAGCGAGAAAACTCTACATAGTCTAAGGTCGAGAGGTTTATCCAAACAAAGGTGAAGTTAATCCAATATCCAAGGTATAGGATAAGGTCAAGAAACACAACGTAGGTTAGATGCGGGAACATTTAGGTATGTTTGATACACCAAAGGTAGGGTCAGGATAAATAGTCACGTAATAGGCTAGGTAAGGTCATTAGGTCAATCAACATAGGTAATAAAGTGATCTTGCAAGGTATAGTGAAACACATGAGGTCAAAGGTCACTAGGAATGGTCAGGTCTAAATATCAAGATCACGACATGGGTAAGGCCGAGGTAGGGGGGGTAAAATAAGGAGGCCTCAACAATGGATACGATGAGGTTGAAGTAGGTGGAGGGCTAGAAGTGAAGGTAAAGTGGTCCATGCATGTGTATGTGAGAAAAATGAGTACGGGGGTAACCAACACCGGTCAATATGAACCGATGATGGTGTACGAGGAAGACGACAGTTAGCTAGGGTATCTAGGCAGAGACCGGCCTTGGTCAAGGGTTAACCAATGTTGGTCAAGTTAAGTAGGGTATAAAAAGTGAAAAAGAGATTTGGTAGTGATTATTATGTTATACATGATACCGAAACTGCGTGCAAATATTTTTGTATTGATTCATTCATGTAGTTTGTATATATGAGACCGGCCTGCGTGGCGATGACATTTTGTATTATATATCTACTGCGTGCGACATTTTGGAGATGATGGCCATGATGAGATAGGCATGTATTTTGAGATACACAATTATTGATTTATATGATGAGATTCATGGTATTTGGTGATGTGTTAATGTGTTGATGAGATATTGGTTTATGGCTTGTGTTAGATGAGATATGGATTTGTTACTTTGGATTAGATGAGATATGTATTTTTTGGTTTGATATGGATGGAAATTAGGTGAGTTAGGCATGATGGAGTTAGGTCATTTTAGGCATGGATCGAGTCGAGGTTATAGGAATGGATTGAGTCAGGGTTGGTTTAGGCATGGATTGAGTTAGATGATAGGTATGGATTGAGTAAGGTTGGTTTAGGCATGGTGGAGTCGGGTTGTTAGGCATAGATCGGAGTCAAGTTATAGGCATGGATTGAGTCAGGTTGGTTTAGGCATGGATTAAGTTAGGTGATAGGCATGGATTGAGTCAGGTTGGTTTAGGCATGGTGGAGTCAAGTGATAGGCATGGATTGAGTCAATGTTGGTATTTTGGGAACACATGGCAATATAAACACATGAGATAGTGTAAAATGTGGAAATGTTGGTTATGTATGAAAATGTGAAATAATATAAGTGGTAAAATTCATGTGGTATATGGTATAGATGTCGAGGTTTTTGATATGAACAGGAAATTAGGTAAAAAGGGGGGAAATGGTTAGGGTAAAGAGTGGCCGAGCTAACCTTCTAGGGCCCCATGCCCTGGAAGTGCTACCTACATAGTCCCGGTGAAAAGGGACCTCAGACCGATGTAGTTCTCCCATAAGCTAGGAAAGAATATGAGAAGATAGAAGAATAGGTAGTGAGGTTGATAGTTAGGTTGGATTCGAGGTCATAAGTATGATTAGGTCAAGGTCAATTAGGTGAGGTGGAGTATAGGTAGATAGGTAAAGGTGATTTTAGGTCGATAGGTAGTGTTGATTCCAGGTCATAGGTATAATTAGGTTGAGGGCATTGATGTTGGGGTTGAGAATAGGTAGATAGGTAAAGGTGATTTTAGGTTGATTGAGGTGGGAGAAAAAAATATCCAAAAGATAGGTGTCGAGGCCCCAAGTCCTATATAAGAAGATCAAAAGGTAATGAAGAAGAGAAAAGATAAGAGGGGGCAAGAAATCCACCCAATTGGCAAGGATCAAAACATATGAAACACATCTATAGATAGGATAAATGAACGTAAGACCCCAAAGACATTACATGATTGATAATTCTAAGAGTGACGAATAGTCACATGATCACCAAATGTCATAGGTTTGAGTCCCTTGAGGTATGAAGTGAAAAGACAACGGGTAAGGAGGTGCAGGTAATTGGGTCATAAAATGGGAAGTAGAATGCCTTGGGCAATAGAGCCAAGATCACAATAGGCAAGTCCATGACGAAAAAGCTTATTTTTCTTTTTCTTTTCTTTTTGAATTTTAGATAGACTGATCGATGTGGGAAGTCTATACGATGAGGAATATATGTCTCCTGAGGTCTTCGCGAAGCTAATCGATCGATGGAAGCTTCGAATTTTGATTTTGAGAAAATAGTCCTCTTTTTGGAAAGACTAGTTAGAGAGTTGCGAGCTTTTATAGCCGTCCTTCGAGGAGTAGTCTACTCATAGCAAAAATTAAAGGCGAAAGATGTCCTTTTGAGGGATTCATCTTTTATATTGGAAGTTTGACTCAAGGATTTGATCCCTTATTTTGGAAGATGTCCTTCTGAGGGATTCATTTTTTTTTTTGGCTTTTAAGTCATGGACGAGACTATAATGAAGCATTTGGTTCTTGTTGAGAAGGCAAGGGTGAACGACCATGGGATCTCATCTAAAAGAAGATGAAAAGTATCCATGAGAATCATGCCATGTGCAAGAGCCGTGGTGCACATATTTAAGATAAGGCAAAAGGGTGACGGGTAATCACATGATTCTTGTTTAATCGTTAGGGAGATGGATGAAGTGGATAACACTCAAGGGATGATCTGTAAAGAGACACAGGGTGAGGTAGGACAACGAGTCAACAATAGAATGGTCAAAGATGTAATGTGTTAAGGGGTTCAGGTTCGGGTTTACCCTCAAGTGAGGATAAACGATAGGCACCTGATCCATAGGTATGAGTTACGATGTATGGTCCAAGCCAATTAGGAGTGAATTTTCCCTGTTTACTTTTTTTTGCTTTGGTTATGTGTTGATTTTCTTTCAAAACAAGGTCACCAAATTGGAAGGTTCGTTCATGAACATGTTTTTCATAAGCACGTTTGATATGTTTTTGATAAACTTGAAGGTGATCCAAAGCATTAAGATGACGTTCATCTAATAACTCTAGTTGTGCTAAGCGGTCCTGATGAAAGTCATCATCAGTAAGCATGTCCTGGAGAGAAATGCGAGTGAGGGGATCTAGACTTCGAGAGGTAGAATAGCCTCTGTACCGTAGACCAGTGAAAAGGGTGTGGCCATAGTGGAAGTGTGAATACTAGTGCGGTATGCCCATAGAGCAAAAGGAATGTGCGTATGCCAATCCTTCCTAGTATCATCAACCACTTTCATGAGAATTTTATTGAGGGTTTTGTTAGTGGATTTGGCTTTGTTGGTTTGTGGGTAATAAGGTGAGGAGAAACTAAGTTCAATGCTTTGAAGGCGTCAAAGTTTTTGCAGATGTTTTATTTTTGAATTGTTTTCCATTCGGTGATGAGGTGATGAGGACACCAAAGTGACAAATGATGTGATGGTTAATGAACTCACATATTTTCTTGGCTTTCGTAGAGATGAGTGGTATGGCTTCCACCCATTTTGTGTAGTATTCTGGTAGTGGTTATGATCCATTGATGGCGTTGGGAAGAATGAGGATTGATTTTCCGACAAGATCCAAACCCCATTGAGAGAAGGGCCAAAGGTCACGAGTGACCTATAAGGCATGACTAAGGGTGTATGATGAAGGTTGGAATGTTGTTGACATTTCATGCAGTGTTTGACATAGTTCACAACAATCATGGTTAAGGGTTAGCCAGTAATAGCCTAGGTGAAGAATACGCTTAAGAACAACAAGGCCACTAAAGTGACCTCCACATATTCCATCATGAACATCGTTAATGGTATAAGGAATTTTAGAACTTGTGAGGCATTGTAAGAGAATACCATCAAAGCCATGCTTATAAAGGAGTCCCTCTAGGATAACAAAACAAGAGACCTTCTTAAGGAAGGTGCATTTTCATTATGGATGAGATTAGAGGTAAGATGGAGAGGGAAATGTAGTTGAGTATTGTTTATACCAAAGGTCACTTGGGTCAGGGGTGTCAGTTTTGATTGAGTAAACATCGTGAGGTAAATAAGAAGGCAAATGGAGGCATTGTACAGTGACAAATATTTTGGAATTGGTAGGGGAAGCGGGTATTTGGGAAGCTAAGCAGGCCATAGTGTCTACAAATTTGTTGGTTGACCATGGGATGGTTTGAAGGGTGTAACGATCAAAGGTGGTCAAAAGTATGTCTACATGATGTTTATACTTTTGAAGTATCTCGTTACAACATTGGTACATACCATTGACTTGGTTTATGACCAATTGTGAATCACCAAAGATGTGGATTGATTTGACATCGAGGGCATAGGTGGTCTGGAGACCTAGTACAAGTGCTTCGTACTCGGCAATATTGTTGGTGCATTCAAAGTCTAGTTTGAAAGACAAAGGCATGGGTTCTCCATCCAGAGGGATGAGGATAACACTAGCTCCACCCCACGCTGACACTTGGAACCGTCGAAGAATAGTGTCATTTGGTAAGGGGGTTCATCCAGGGAAAGGGTAGCAATGGATTCATTAGGAAAGTCAAAATTAGAGGGTTGGTCCCTGGAAATAGGTGTGTCAGCTAGTTGGTCGGTGATAGCCTGACCCTTAATGGACTTTTGGTGAATGAATTCGAGGTCAAGATCAGCTAAAAGCATAAGCCATCACGTGGTGTGCTGATTTTGATAGGTTTTGGTGTAAATGAAGTGTAAAGGGTCGGTGTTGGTCATAACATAGGTTTTTGGTTGAGCAGGTAATGGCGGAGTTTGGTGGCAAGAAAAAACTAAGGCTAAGCAAAGATTTTCTAGGTGGTTGTATCAGGTTTCATAGTCCAAAAGAGTACAACTTATGTAATAAACCACCTGCTCCCTATGTTATTCATCACGATGAGTGAGCATGGCTCCCAAGGAATGATCGATAGCTTATATGTATAGGTAAAAAGGTTGATCATCTTTCATCGGAATGAGTATGGGTCAATTGGAGAAGGTATTGTTTTAGGCCTCAAAAGCTTTGTGATAATCATCATCCCATTTAAAGGAGACATCCTTCCTAAGCAGATGATGAAATGGTTAACACCGATCTGATAATTGTGAAATGAAATGATGAATGGATTTCAATTTACCTTGCAAGCTACAGAGTTGTTTGAGGTTCATGGGTGGAGGCATTTCCAGAATGGCCTTGACTTTAGTAGGGTCAAATTCTATATTACGGAGGGAAACAATAACTTCCAGGAGTTTTCCTGAGAGAACCATGAAGACACACTTTTTAGGTTGAAGGTGGACATAATATTTAATGAGGTGATCAAAGATGGTTTTGAGGACAGCGAGGTGCTCAGTGCGGCATTTAGATTTAGCCAAGAGATCATCCACGTAATCTTCCAATATGCGATGCATGATATCATGGAAGATGTAAGTCATAACACGCTGATATGTAGCACCAACATTTTTAAGGCCAAAAGGCATGACTCGATAGCAAAAGGTTCCCAAGGGGTAATGAATGTGGTCTTGTGCTGATCTTCGAGGTAAGAAAAATTTGGTTATAACCCAAGAAACCATCCATGAGTGAGAGCATCTCGTGACCCGTGGTAAGGTCAACTAGTTGATCAATACTAGGCAAGGGAAAGTCATCTTTCGGGTAGGTGAGGTTGAGGTCTCGAAAGTCCATGTAAATGTGGAGTCCCCTATTGCTTTAGTAATAGGGACAATGTTAGAAATCCAACAAGGATAATCAATGGGTAAGATGAAGGAAATGGAAAGAAGACGCTAAAGTTCTTCTTTGACAAGAAGAGAAATACGAGGGTGCATTTTCCTCAGCTTTTTTGATACGTTTGGCATCGGGAATGGTTACGATATTGTGGACCACTATGGTGGGGTCAATACTAGGCATGTCTATGTAAGACCAAGCGAAAGTGTGGTTATGATCTCGAGAAAGAGTGATGGCTTCCTGTTGAGCAGCATCTAAAGATTGTTTGATCTTTAGGATGTGTGGGTCATCCTGAGTATGAATGTTGATCTCAATAGTGATTCATTCAACATGGTTTGTGTCTCCAGAGGGTAATGAGCAATGAATATATGAGTCTTTTGCACCAAGGTAGGTGAGTATGGATTCATCATCCTGACATTGAATGATGTTAATGGTCGATTTGTTGTCGTTGTTCATCTCGGGATACGGGAATGGGAGAGTGGAAGGGCCTCACCTTCGCGTTGATAAGTCAAATGCCCCAAGGAAATGTTTTTATGAAATAAAAAGTTAGGAGGGATAAATTTAGATCCATCGACTCCATTGGTGAGGGTGGTGATGAAGGTGGAGAAGGGCTAGGGTCCTCAATGAATTCAATGTGGGCCTATTTGGTAGAAGGGTCAGGGAAGCCAATACCACTCCGGTCATTATGTTTGTGGGTGGTACATGGAATAATGGTATGGCGACCTTGCTCATAAAATCCAAAACCAAAACCCTTCCACGCATAAGCAGTGTAGGAAGTTTTGGGTGAAATAGCGATTGGTAAGTGATTGGAATTCTACGGAAAATGGGTGGGGTTGTGATGGTGGTTCAGTGTATAGGTGGTGATCAAGTCCTCCATAAGGTGAGACTAGTATGAAGATGAGGAGGACAATAAAGGAGGTGTTCTCATATGGTGATCATGTAGGGTGTTGGTGAAGGCTTCCATACTCATGTGGAGTAAGGAAGGTGTTGACACTATATAGGCGGTACTCCCCCAAAGTGAGGTGTTTAAAAACACCTTCCAAGGGATTAGTGGTTGGTATGTGGGTAGCTAGTATGGATGATGTGTCATAGGTCAATGCGAAGGTGGTGTTGATGGATTGGGAAGCTAATGGGTCAGCCGTGGAGGTTATAGTGGCAATATTCATGGAGGAGGTATGTGTGGTGAAAGCGTGGTCCTGTCTTAACAGTAGAGTGTGGGTGTAGGTGTAGGTGAAGCGGTATTGGTTGTGGAAGTAGACGGCTTAACCGGTATGAGTACATCATTGGGTTGGTAAAACATGTTGCATGTTTTAAAAAGTGATGGGTTAGCTGGAATGGTATAAGTGAGTCCTTCATGTTCAAAATTTACACAACGATGCAAAGTGGAAGGAACACAACCCATGACATGGATCCAGGGTCTACCAAGCAACAAGTTATATTGGAATTCCTCCTCCAAAACATAAAAAATTCTGGAATAAAGTGGGGGCCCACACAAACGTGAAATATGACAGTGCCTAGTGTGGAGGTGATAGCGTCATTGAATGAACGCAACATGACCAGATGTTTATGCATGTAATTGTTAGGTATGCGCATTTGAGCAAATGCATGGGATGAAATGATGTTAATGCTAGTGCCTCCATCAATCATCACATGGCATACCCGTATGTCATCAATGTGTACAAAGATGAAGAGGGTTGGGTCCAGGTCATCATTTTGGTATGGCGCAATCTCTGTCTCTAAGAAGCTAAGGAGGCCACTTGGTGAACAAGGTGAGGTGAGGATGAAGGTGGTAATTTGGTGAGGGAGGATACATGATGGGGTGTGATAATGGAGGCTATGGGTGTAGGGTCATTGGGTAAAACCTCGATAGATTGAAGAACCTCCATGAGGGCTTGACGATGGGATTCAAGGTTTGGATGAGGTCATATAAGGACATTTTGAGTGGAGATTGGTGTAATTGTGTTATCCTCTAAAATTGATGAGGGCAATTTTGCAGTAACCATACCAAAATTTTATTTTGTTTCCCTACCGAGGTCCCTTAGCGTTCGGAAAGGCATAAAATCCCTTTCTCGGAGAATCTAGTTTTTCAAACCTGTGTCTTTTGGTCCTTTTTTTTTGGGTGTAGATTTTGTTCATGTAACATGAAATGAATTTGTGCCCCCTTTCGCACCTTTGGCGCACCTTCTGCAGTGTTGACACTAAAAATTTTGCGCCTTCCCATGATGCGCCTTTCAAATCTATGTCGAGGCACATGCGCCACCATGTTGACACTAAAAATGTTGCACCCCTGAACAGTGTGCCCAAAGGTGCAAATAATTTCATGTTATGAGTCGCATAACCGTGCCAAAGGCGTAAATAATTTCATGTTGGCATTCATTTTTGTGCGCCCTTTGAAAAAGTTGGTGGCACATTTATTACACCTTTTGTTATATATAGGTGCATCTGACTTGTCATTTTCACGATTGAAAAAAATGTGAAAAGTTTTTTTGCTTTGCACTGTCAATGCTCTATCATCCTCATGTCACTTTACGCTACGCGCGTTCGTGGACCCCACTTCATTTCTTCCAGTCTATATATTCTGGTAAGTGGTCCTTGCTTTTCTGTGGTATTTGTTTGTTGGTTTTCTATGTTGTTTCCAGAGGTTGTGGTTGTTAAATAATAAAAAATAAACAAATGAACCTAAGAGGCTCCCCCCAAATCAGTTTCACCCTCCTCCCAGATCTGCTGGCTTGGAGGGATTTTTCTCAAAAGTGATCCAAGATCCTCTTTGCTCTGTTCCCCTCACTATCCAGATCTATGCTAAAGAGCCCCTAAAAACCACATAAACCAATCAAAAAAGAGAAAATCTTGAGTTGTTGTGATCCGAACCCATGGTTTTCCTTTGGCGCAAATGCCATCAATGTTGCATAAAACACGATCGTGCAAAAGAGTGCACTTTGTCCCTACATGTATATGCACCCTCCCCGCACCTTATAAAAATGTTCAAAACCTAACATAGGCGCCAACACAATCCTACCTACACCGACATTTGAATGTCATGCAAGCTTTTTTGTGCGATGCCAAAGGCTAAGAATTGGTGCACCTCAAGTCAGTGATACACCATTTAAACATACGCCCCATTAGTGCACCAAAACTATTTGCAACACGTTCAAAATATGTGCCATTTGCGCATCCTGCTGCTATGCAACACAAGAATTATTTCGCCCGATTTAAACCTTACACAACAGTGCGAGCACAAATCCTTCTACATAAACACTAAATGTTGTGTGTAATTTTCTTGCGCCCTACGCCCTTTGGCGTTGTTTTCTTCCTTGCAACACTCTCCACCTATGTGCCTTACTTTTCTCGACATTGCAAGAACCCTACAGTATACTTGCGCCATTTGTGCCCGAGGCTTCTAAATTGCTAATTATTCTTTCTACAAAGCTTTGATGGATAATCTAACAACCAACATGGCTCTTCTACATTGGACTTCACTTCTTCTTCTTGCAGATCAGCAACTAAACTCATATTCGCACATGTCTTCATCAATCAAGAGGCCAACCAAGTCAAAGGGTAAGGCCAAACTCACTCGAGGAGGAGATGAAGTACAAGTATCAAAGGGTCGGGATGCCTCGAGTCCCCCATCAGAGTGTGACTTAGACATCGGGGACATTGAACTTGGCCACATTGATATGGAATATTTTTGGGCCAGAACTAGAAGGGTCACAGGTAGTCCTTAGATGGAAAAATTGGTTGGCAGTGGTCTACACTTCGCTAGGGGAATTCCCGTAAGCGCGGTGAACAATGAATTCATGATGGTGGTGGCCCACTACTACAATAAGGACACAAGGTGTGTTGAGAATGAAAAGGGTGAGGTTATAATCAACCTCACTACCGGAACTTTTAGATCATGTTGGGAATCCCCCACCACTAGCACTTTGTGGTAGTAAGCTAGGAAGACTCGCATAAAGGCATGGGATGAAAATGAGGAAAAATGCATGTAGTTGATGAACAAAGTATATCTAAAGAATAAGAAGGTAATAACCAGGTAGCCTCGGATTATTCATCGGAGTGACTTCTCGAGAAGAGCTAAAGCGACACCATAACCTTCCCGAGTAGGGTATTTGGGCTTCCTAATGCCCATTACTTCCACAAATGATGCTCTGGGTATCGGAGACAATGAAAAAAATATGCGATCAGCATTTTGAGTGGGCAGAGATCATCAGCAGCACCATCTCTGAGCAGCTCCAACAACTCTCAACAACGAGGAGGTTCTACATGAACTCCTACATGGTCTACTTTACCTACCTCGAGAGAGAGACTATCTAAAGATCGAGCCGATGCGAGTGTGGCCCTGTGTAAAAATATATGAATATTATCTAGAGTTGAAACTAGAGAACAACATCCCACAGTTCAGCAAGATCAACAATGCCTTCTTCTACGGCATCATCTTCCTATTGAGGCCCAATATGACTCATGGTCAGATAGCCAAGAGCATAGTGATTGCAACAAAGAATTAGGAGGGATTATTTATGCAATTCCCCACTTTTACTTATCTTAGAGCTGCCAACTTCTTGGGGGAGCCCACCAAGTTAGCTAGATATGCAAGCCCTAAGCTGATCCTATTGGAGCTGTCCAGATAGCTCATCACATATCACAAGAAGTGCCTGAAAAGAAAGAAGGGTGGAACTCCATTCCCCCTCACAGTGGGCAGGTACACTTGCACTTCTCACACCAAGGCCCGGAAATGTTTACAGAACTGGAGCTGCTTAACATGAAGCACAATTTCCCAGCAAGGCCGACCTTTGATCCACGCAATTGCCTCCCAAAGGCAAAGCTCGATCTGATCCACATCCCACAGATTGAGGATATCTACATCGACCTGTATCACGAGGTCGAGCTCAGGAGAAAGGATCACTCCCACCTGGCCCTAGTAGAAATTATCCAATATGGCATGGCCATTGTCCCAAAAGGTTTCCAAATGACTGATCAAGAAGTTGATCAGGTCTATCTAGATATGGATAGGGACAACTGGCCATTTTCTAAGATTGATAGAGCAAAGGCACCTCAAACTATTGAGGAAAGAGTCAAAGGCACTTTACAGTGCATAGAACATTGGTGCAGATTTAATGGTCTCATCTACCTTGGGATAAACTTCGCTACGTCTCCCTTAGGTAATGCACTTGCTAAGTAGAAGCATTTTCCAAAGGGAAAAGGGAAAGACAAGGAAGGGGAATCAAGCACTACTCAAGAGCAAGCTCCCGAGAGTCCCCCTTCTACTACCCAGGAACAAGTTGTAACCTTGGTATCTCTAGAGAAAGAAGCGGCGGTAAGTGTTCCAACGGGCACATCCACTCAAGATGTTGCCACTGTTGTAACCACTGAGGTTCCCACCATTCCTTCTCCCACTCCTCCTTCTCCTCCTCACATCACTCAAGCAACCATTCCTTTGGTTGTGTCTTCTCCCCCATCTTCTACTGTTCCCCCTTCCTCTTCCTCCATCTTCTCTTCCCTCGCAGAGCTGTCCCCCAGTATTTCTTCCCTCATCTCTCAGATCCCTTCCACCCCGTAGTTTCCTCTCCTACAGTGACTCCTACCCCTATGAGCATTAGAGATTAGGCTTCTTTATCAATGCCACCACCAAGCATCTCGACACATTTCCCTTGTTCACTATAGCTGCCCCTTCTTCGCAACCATTCCCTCTCTCCCCTGGTCCCACTCCCTTAAGTCTAGCATGGATCTCCCAACACTTGAGCCAAAGACAAGAGGAAATTCCCATTGCACCTATGGACTTCTCCATCATTCCAACAAAAGGAGCTAAGAAGCAAAAGCCAATAACCCACTTCTCTCACAAGACGTCGGTGAAAGAGTAATGGAGATCGCGTATCCTGATCCCACAAAAATAAAAAGGATCTATCTCCTACAAATTATAAAGTGAAGCAAGTCACAATGGGAATGTCCTCCGAGAGCCTACAAGGAGAGGCCGTATCTCGTGGTGGATGCCCTTTGTAAGAAGCCAGAAGCAAAGTAAGAGAAGAGGATACTAAAAGAGTAAAACATACATCTTCTCTCGAGCCCTACGAAAATGGGCGGTGCACCTCCCACAACTACCACCTGAAACTCCCGAGGCCCTTAGTCGGGAAAAGATAAATGAATACGCCAAGATTGGTGAACAAGGCATGGCAAGTATCTTCTTGGAGAGACCAAATCCTCAAAGATAGTGAGTAAGTGATCGTGAAGTTCATCGAGCTATATAAAAAGATTGGTCAGGAGAACAAGGAACTCCAAGTGATTGCAGGACCTATCTCTAAAGAGTTAGACCATGCTAGGTTACAACATGAGACATTCCAGAAGATTCTCAACTGCTCGATCGATGATTTAATTAAATTTGGCATCTTCGATCACCCAAGAGCACCCAACAAGGTCCTTGCGCTTTGGACTACCGGGTCGATCGGATGGAATTTTTTTGGAGAAGATAGACAAAGTTAAAGAGGAAGCCTTGGATGCAATGCATCGATGGAGAAAATTGTCCTAAGGATGTCTCTGGGCTTACTCACTCCATCATACGCCTTGAGGGAGGCAGATGAAACCATTCAACTCTTCAAAGAGATCATCTCGCAAGGGTTAGGGCCGAAGCTACTTTTGACACTTGAATCCATCAACAACCTTACGGCTTGTTGTGACTTTATGGGATACACTGATGGAGGTAGGTAATGAAAAGCTCCGAGAAAAACTTAGAGATGAACAAGAGACTTGTGAAGTCATTGGTGATCACACCAAGGGTCAACCGATGATTAGCAAATTCATGGAGTACCGGGCTCAATTCCACATTGCCTCTCCTGAGCGAAGTAGGATACTCCCTTCTAGCCATGGGACGATGACGAATAGCCTTCCTCCTCTTGGCTTTCTTTCCATTTTTGTAATATTTAAAAGTATGTTGACATAAATGATGACATCATCCATGTTGCACCATGGGATGTTGTCATCCACCAAGTTGCCCCAAAGTCAATAGTTGACTTTTAGATATTTTGTAAATATTTTGTAATTAGTTGTTGGTTTCTTTTCACCTTCTCCTTCTACATATACTTAAATACTTGTTGTATTCAAGCGGTGGACACTTTTTAGATGAAAAATAGAAGTGAGAAGAAAAGGCTTTGTACTTTTTGTAAAGAAGAAAACATTAATACAAATATTAAGACTTTGTGCTGAATATATGTGTTATGGGCATCTGATCTTTCTTATGTCAGATCTGTGTGTTTATTCTATTGGATCTATCTCTACTTTTTTGTCATTTGTTCATCAGTATTGCTTTGTTCGTTTATGCAAGTAGGTTTGGCTCTGTTTACTACCAGCCCAAAACATAAACCCTCTGACCTTTTTGCTTTGGAATTCATTTCTTTTCTCCCTTCAGATCTATCCTATCTCCTCTCCTCGCTTCATTCCCTTCTTTTCACAGTCGGAAATACCCCAACTGGGATGAGATCCCAAACCCTGAAGGTAGAATACTGTAGGACTTGCGTAGATTCCTGCTGGTAGAATAGCAATAAACTAGTTTCACTTTGTTGTCTCAAAGAGGGTTATGCCCCACACTGCTTTGTTGGCTTGTCTATCCATAGATCTACCCTCGACATATTTTCAGACCAACAAATTGTTTGAGCATGGTCAAATGTGTGACGCCATTAGAAATGGGGTATGTGGGACGCGGATAGTTATCTTAGGTATGGGTGCAGATGGTATGTTGGGTATGGGATTGGTTGGTGGGTCGATTGCCTTTTCTTTACCTTTTGTGCACGTGTAGTAGCGTGTACCATGTTGATTTGAGGGAAATTGTCAAATGGAGAGGGTGTAGGGTAAGTGGTATAATGACATGAAGGGTAAAAACCTACGGAGGAGAAAATCCCGTGATTTTAGTTGGGCGATGACATTTGGGTGGTGGCATGGCAAGTTCTCTTATATGAACCATGTTAATTTCAAATTTTGTGTGTGGTTATGGGAGCTATAAGGGTGGAGGTTGTGGTTGTTGAGTGCACAAAGTGTGGGAATGTGTGTTGTTAAAGCAAGATCCTCGTCAAGAAGGTTGTCATCGTCAAATTTGGTTTCCAGTGGACATAATTGGATAAGGATGGTTTTTAAGGCCTTACAGCTTTCCACATCATGCCCGGCACACGATGGTATGCGAAAATTTTGGTATCATCAAACCCCTTTGGCTTGGGTTTGAGGGGGTCGTAAGTTTGGAGTGGTGGTAATGTGATAACTGAAGTCTCGAGGAGGTTGGTTAAAATTTTGGCATAGGACCCTGCTAGTGGATCACAATGGGAAGTGAATGTAGGTTTGGGTGTAGGTGTGGTTGGTTGTTTGGGAATTATTTTTGGAAGAGTAGGAACAAGTCGAGCCATGGGTTTAGGCATCGGTGTGGTTTGAGGTATCGTTCAGGTTCATTTAGGTAGGGGTATAATAGATGGATCAAGAGGAGGGTGTGGGGTTGTTTTGACTACCTTGTTGTGGGGTAGTGGGGTTTTGTTTTGGGTTGCACCTTCTTGGGAAAAGGTGATGTGGGTATTTGGGGTCTAGAAGGAAAAACAGATGGAGGAAGAGGGTGAGTTACCCACGGGGATAATGAGGGTGTTATGAAGGTAGATGACACGAGGTCATGCTTGGGGTGTGAGGGTAAATAATCTGAAGTGTAGTAGATAGTGAAACAATGGTGAAGGTATCGAGGTATTGGTGGTAAAAATACTGCGCAGTGCGGGTATGAGTCGTGTTGTGTGCCTAGGTAGGTTAGAGATTTGTGAGGAAGGAATGGGTTGTTATGTTATTGGGTTATGAATGGGTGAGGGGTGCTTGACCATGTTGGGTAGCTGAGGTCTTAAGGAAGATGGGCCAAGTGCGGGTGTGATTGGTGTGGTAGGGGTATGAGGTTGATGAGTTTGTTTCTTTATTTTGGGTGTCGAGTAGGTGTGGTTTTAACGTTGGAGGATGTAGCTAAATCCAGTTTAATAGGTGGATGAGTAAGGCTAGTGGTCGGGGTAACCCCTAAAGTGGTAATAGGTTTAGTGGAGGTAAATATTGTGGGTATGGGTTTAGGCATAGGTCGGGTTATGGGTAAGGGTGTAGTGTGAGTGTTAATATATATCGGGGAAGGGGTTGACAACAACGGTGGTTGTATGTGGTTTGATGGGTGGAAATGTGCCCTGGGTAGATAGTGGAGGTGTCATCGAGGGATCTTTGCATTTGTGTTGAGACAGGGAGTAAGATGCTCCCCCATAATAAAGCCCTATCTACATAATCCAAGTGATCAGCCAAACGTGAGAATGGCACGTTTGTGGGTGGAGTTGGTGAATACCTAATGGGAATTCCTGTAAAATGCATCTTAGAGATGGGGAATCGGCCGACTTCATCTTCTCGTGGGTAAGAGAGCTGAAATTAGGTTTGTTGGATGTTGGGTAGTGGATGGAGAATACTCGCCAAGAGGCAAAGGTATCCCCACCGGGTCTATGATGGGTGGAAGGGATGATGGGAGTTCCTCTATGAGTGGAGGAATGGATAGGTGATCCTCTGTGGGTGGAGGAGGTAATGGGTGCTCCTCTGTGGGTGGAGGAGGTAATGGGTGCTCCTCTATGGGTGGAGGAGGTACGGTAGGTAAAGGTTCACTAAGTGGAGAAGCTAGGGGTGAGATGGTCTCAATGTCAGTAGAAGACTCCTCCGTAGGTGATGTAGGAGATGAAGGGTGTTCTTCTATTGGTGAAGGAACAAGTGATGGTTGGTTTAGATGTGGAAGGAGGATTTCGGGCTAGGATTTCCTCTATGGAAGGGATGTGAGGTAATTAAGAGGTGACATGTACCTCGTTAAAGATCGCATGAACCTCATGAGTATGGGTATCGTGAGTGGATGTCTCACCGGTTTGATTGGATGAAGGGGCATGATTGGGAAATGGTTTTTTAAAGATTTTTAGATTTTGGTTGGGGGTGGCATTGGGATTATCCACAGTCAACTCACCTTTCTCGAGCATTTCTTGGACAATATTCTTAAAAGTGATACATTTTTCATCACTATGACCTTTCACTCGGTGATAGTTATAGAAATCTTGTTCCTTATACCATGCGGGCATGAGGAAAGCAGGGTCTGTCATCACCAATCCGGCACTATGATAATTCTTCACCGAGAACTCCTTGTGCTATGATTATTTACTAATGCATAGCTTTTAGTTTGGTGGATGTAATCTGGAAACACAACAACAAACATAACACAAGAATACCATAGACTATGATAAGAAGGAATGATGATAAATCTGAAATACCAATGTAAATTATAATATCAACATGAAATTGTTACAATCTCACCCATGAGGTACTTCAAGTGTTACTGACTTCACTTGCCTTCCAACAATAACTATGGGAGAAACTTCACAATTACACCTCTTAATGGCTTCTTTAACACACCTTCAAAATGATGGCTTCCTTTACACACTTACTCATACAATATTTTTTCACTACTTCCTTCTATGCTAAATAAGGGGATGGCCTCTCTATTTATAGAACTTCTAGGCTTATCCATCTTATCTCTAAGATAGGATAAGAAATCTACTCCGACGAATCATATTCCATACCTTAACTCTTATCTGTACATGTAAGCTTATCTTTTAAGATAAGATAAACCTTATCATTTCACATGGGTTCCACATTTTTAGACTTTTACAAATAAAATACATAAAATATTTATGATCTCACTCCTTGTCCTTATTACCAATATAATATTTCTAATTCCTAATCATGTAGAACCTACTCTACTTACCCTAACTTTGAAATTTTAACATTACCGAACCACTTATGACAAATATTTACTTTTTACCACAACATTCCTATTGTACTTTTGACTATTACCATACTATACATTATTGGTGGCGTCATACTGGCAATGCCGTTATCTTCTATCAAACGCTACTACTAATTATACTTAACAACATCCTATTCCTAATACATACATTAATGAAATAGAAATTACGGAGGAAAATTTTAGTGTCGACATCTTCCCCCTTCCTAGCTTCTACTTCGTCCTCGGAGTAGACTATTTTAGTGCTTGGAAAATATTTAACTTGTCATGGTTGACCCATTTCGTAATGGGAGTGCCATCCAATTCCTCCAATCGGTATGTACCATTTTCATGCACAATTGCTATTTTGTAGGGCCCCATCCATTTTGGAAGAAATTTTCTCTGTCTTCTTTTTTGTATCGGAATCATATACTAGAACCAAGTCATTCACATGAAATGGAGACCAATGAATCTTTTGATCAAATTATTCCTTCTACTTCATTTTATTCTTATAGCTCGTATCCTTCGCTATTTCCCTCATTTCCTCTAGCAAATGAAGATGTACCAACCTTTCTTTTACTAAATCACTTTCATCCATCCTTTCATTTTTCATAAATCTCACGGTGGGAATATCAAACTCAATATGAAGAATTGGATCAATGCCATAAACCAACCGAAATGGGGAGTATCCAGAATCGACCTTGATGTTTCCCTATATGCCCAAAATGCTGCATGAATCCTTTTATCCCACTTATGTACCTGCAAGGCTACATCTTTTCTAGAATTTGACATAACACAAAATTTGTTCTGCTCCACTTGTCCATTTGTGCTTGGCTTGTAAGTTGTTGCCTTCCTGTGCTTAATAGAAAACTTATTGACTAGGGCTTCTACCACCTCATTAATGAAGTGGCTTCCTTAATCTATTACAATTTCTAATGGACAACCAAATCTAGTGATAATGCGTTCATATATGAACCTTGCCACTTCATCCATGGAAGTTGTTTTCAATGGCCTAGCTTCAACCCACTTGGTTAAATAATATGTGGCAACTACAATATACTTATTTTGGCATGGGGTAGTTGGAAGTGGACCTACAATATCTATTCCCCACTTTTCAAAGGGACCAAGTGGAAGAATAGGGAATAATGCGGTGATGAAGTCTTACGGTTACCATGTGTTTAACAAATATCACATGTCTTACAATAATTATAACAATCTCTAAAAAGAGTGGGCTAAAGTGATAACCTGCATCCAAGATCCTTCTTGCTTGTAAGTTGTCCGAGAGAAGTGTCCTCCACATGTACCATTGTGGAATTCTTCTATCAGCTCCTTCCCTTGATCACGTCCAATGCTCTCTGTTGTCGTCCATCAAGTCCTATTCGAAATAATACTCCATACGAGAATAGAATATGGACAACTAGCTTGAGTAATCTTCCTCTTAGTATTTGCATTGGCACCATTAGGAAACTTGAATTCATTCAGATAATTCCAAATATCTATGTATTCACTAGGGATTGTGTCAAGGGATAACAATGTTGCATCTGGGAAATCATCATCATCACAAGATGAACCTAAACCATCATAGGCTCGAGAGAGTGCATCTGCATTGACATGCTTCTTTCCCGACCTATCTATAATATCAAATTCAAATTCTTGTAACAAAATTATCCATCTTGTTATCCTCCCTGATGGGTTAGGCTTATTTACAATATATTTTAGAGCCTGATGATCTGTTACAACTATAAATTTCTACCCTAGAAAGTAATTTATAAACTTCTTTATAGCAAAAATGATAGCTAGAGCCTTTTTTTCTATTATAGTATAATTTACCTCAACACTACTCATTTGTCTGCTCCCAAAGTAAACTGGATGATCATTCCCATTTTCATCATTTTGGCTTAGAGTACTTCCTAGTGCTACATCTCGAGGAATCAATATACATAATGAATGGCTTGCTCCAATTTAGATTCTTTAAAATAGGTGAAGACACCAGGGCTTCCTTCAGTTGTTCAAAATCTTCATGCACCTTATTTCCTGGTTCATAAGTAACATCCTTCTTCAAGAACTGGGTTAGTGGTTGTGCAATCTTTGAGAAATTCTTGATGAACCTTCTATAGTAACCCACATGACCTAAAAATGATCTCAACTTACTTCTATTCATAGGAAATTGTAACTCTTTGATTTTTGAAACTTTATTAGGATCAATACCAATACCATCTCTGGATACAACATGCCCTAACAATACACCTTTAGAACATCCAAAGACACACTTTGTAGGGTTCAAAGTGAGGCTTGTGCTTCATCTAACCTATGAAATGCTATCTCCATCTAGTGTGGGTGGTCCATCTTGCTCTTATAGATATAAAAATCATCCGAGAAATACTCGATGAAGTTCCCAATGTAGGGTTCAAACACCCTATTCATCAAACATTGGAAGCGTTGCCGTAGCATTACATAACCCAAAAGGCATAACTATATAAACAAACGTTCCCAAGGAGTGGTGAACATGGTCTTCAATTTATCTTTCTCGCTATATGAACTTGGTTGTATCTGCTTATATCCGTTAGCAAAACTATAACACTCATGGCCAGCTACTTCATCCAAGATCTGATCTGAGAATGGAAAAGGGTAATGATCCTTCTTAGTTGCCTTATTAAGCTTCCTATAATCAACACAAATGTGTAGCTTCCCATTCTTTTTTATTGAGATCACAATGGGAGAAACCCATTCTGAATTCTCCATAGTAAATATGAATCCTGCATCAAGAAACTTATCTATTTCTTCTTTTATAGTCTTGGAAAAATTAGGATTCATTCTATATGGCATTTACTTTATGGGCTTAGCACCATCTACTAGCTCAATAGAATGTTCTACCCAACTTACTTGATGGAGTTCCTTGTAATCAAAAGTGAATAGGTGTATGTACCTTTGAAAGAGCTGGAGGTAGGATTCCTTCTCACTCTCCATCACAACATCACCAATCTTTATTTGTTGGAGATGATCATCAATTTCTTCTTCAGATAATTTTATGGGTTCATGAGTCGGTGTGACTGGAAGGATATCCATGACTAAAACATCAACCTCACTTTCTTCATCTTCTGTGTCCACTTCACTGGTACTAGAGTAATCAGAGGATGTCCAATCATCAGTTTCATCACTTGAATCCATAGGTTTTGCCTTATGATGCCGAGGGATCACATTTATCTTCACCCTCTCTCTGCCACGTCCAAGTGTCATGAAGCCTTCATTCTAGTAGTTTCTTGCATGAACTCTCCTTAGCCATGGTCTTCCCAACAACATTGGGTACACAACAGATACTCATTTTTCATCACCCGAATGTCTACACACATACAACACCCATAATGAGATATTGACACATTTGAAACAACACCTTGGTTTAGTTTTTCCCTTATTTAATGACCTTAACATAAGTCTTTGAGGGAGATCAATTTTTAAACCCAACATATTCATTATAGACTCGGTCATTATATTAAGCGCAACACCTCTATCAACTAATACATCATGAATTAAAATACCATTACATAATACCTCAGCTTATGGAGCATAGGGATCCACCTCTGCCTCCAAAACAGGGACCTCAACCTCCTTCCTTCATCGACCATTGATTCCACTTCACATATCTCACCTCTTCTCAAAAGACATAGCCAAGAGTTGACCAAATGTAATATGTGCAGGCTTTTGGATAGATCTTCTAAGATAAAATATGGTCCTTGTCCCTATGAAATCAGAAAATCCTGCACACCCAACTTTCTTCTCCTATGGTTCTTACTAGTTTCTCCTTTCATCTTCTTAAGATAATTTCCATCTTGGTTATCTTTTTCTTTCTTTCTTTTTGTTACAAACACATCTATTTCATTATTTATGCTCTTATCTACTACATCAAAAGAATTCACAGTACTTTTCCTTTATCGGTATCTCTTGTACCGGATGTAGAAGCTCTATCTACAAAATTATACTTATAATGACCCTTTTATGACAACCATAACATACAACTTCAGAAATATTTCTTTTTGAACCTCTATCTCCTCCCCGAGAACTAAATTCCTTTCCTCAAGAAGATTAATAGTTAATCGACCCATCTTCTTGAGCAGATCTTTATACTCGGTAGATGTACTAGGGAAAAGATTTGTACTCACCGAGAGTGGTTTTGGATTCTGGACCAAAGGTGTTGGTGAAGGCTCTACTTTAGCAACAATTTCTTTGGGATCCTCTTCCATGCTTTTTTCTTACCTTCGTGCAATCTCCTTTGCTTGTTAAATGGTAGTAAGGCTGGTCATACTTCACTTGTTGTCTAATCTCTGGCTTCATCCCAAGAATGAAGTGCTTATAGATGAGATTATCCATGCCATTCATCAACCCATCCACTAATCCTTCCTTCCGGATCTAGGCATCGAGCTTCCTCCCTAGCTCTAGAACATGAGCATAATAATCCCTTATCTTCTCCTTCTCTCCTTGGGATAGCTTTGTGATATCAATCATGAGATCTGCATATATTTTTACATTGTTTACCAAATTCTTCAAGGAAACTTTCAGTTAATAAATCCCATGAATTTTTCACATTATCACCTAGTGTTTCAAACCACCTAAGGGCTGAAACATCTAAAAAGGTAGGAAAAATTTAGTCCATTTTTCCCTTCTTATCAGGCCATTACAAATGCAAGATCATTTAAACTCTTGAATGAAAGAGGAAGCATATTCATTAGATTGGGCTGAAAAATAGGAATTTTCCCCATTTTCAAAAGTAACCACAATGAAATACCAACCCACAAGTACAATCAACAAGACTTATGTATACAAATAATTGGAATCACTATAATAGAAAGTGACTTTATATGTTTCTTTAGTAAAATAGAAATGACCACGGTAAACTATGGTAAAACTTGACTTCTTGTGTGGTAAAAAAATGATTTTATTGTGGTAAACACTATTCACTTCGTAAAAGTGAAGTTCTTTGCGGTAAATACTATTCATAGTAAAAGTGACTTTACCGATAAATAATATTCATGGTAAAAAGTGAGTTTACCATGGTAATTACTATGCCAAGTAAAAGCAAGGTTACCCTCCAAATGATTTCGACTAAGTGGGAATATCTCTCCGAAAATCCACCAATGAGGAATGGTCCAAGAATGGAATCAAAATGTCATCACCAATCGACACTATGATAATTCTTCACCGGGAACTCCTCGTGCTATGATTATTTACTAATGCACAAGTTTTAGTTTGGTGGATGTAATCAAAACACAACAACAAACATAACACAAGAATACCATAGACTATGATAAGAAGGAATGATGATAAATCTAAAATATCAAGTGTAAATTATAATATCAACATGAAATTGTTACAATCTCACCCATGAGGTACTTCAAGTGCTGACTTCACTTGCCGACTTCACTTGCCTTCCAATAATAACCACACTTACTCATGACAATTTTTCTCACTGCTTCCTTCTATGCTAAATGAGGGGGTGGCCTCTATTTATAGAACTTCTAGGCTTATCCATCTTATCTCTAAGATAGGATAAGAAATCTACTCGACGAATCATATTTCATACCTTAACTCTTATCTGTACATGTAAGCTTATCTTTTAAGATAAGATAAACCTTATCATTTCACATGGGTTCCACATTTTTAAACTTTTTACAATTAAAATACACAAAATATTTATGACCTCACTCCTTGTCTTTATTACCAATATAATATTTCTAATTCCTAATCATGTAGACCATACTTCTCTACTTACCCTAACTTTGACATTTTAACATTACCGAACCACTTAAGACAAATATTTACTTTTACCACAACATTCCTATTATACTTTTGACTATTACCATACTATACATTATTGGTGGTGTCGTATGCAAAACTTTGTTATCTTCTATTGGGTCTTTATTACTAATTATACTTAACAACATCCTATTCCTAATACATACATTAATGAAATAGAAATTATGGAGGAAAATTTTAGTATCGATGTGTCGAAACCGGATGTGTGGTTTTATGGGTGGAAGGGTGATGGCACCAGCTTTTGATAAGCTTTTCTAAGACGAGAAGAGTAAGGTTCCCCAATTAGGGTATATTTCTACTACTCTTATGCGAATCGAAAAGCCTATACGGGTGATAGATTAGATGAGGGTGTAGCCTGATTAGACGGATGAGTTGGGCTGGCCTTGAGTACCACTGCGTTAGTGGTACCTTTAGCCTTTGAATAATTGGTTGGAGGTTTAGAAGAAGAGGAGGTTTCATTTGACTTGAATGCCAAATTCTTATTTCGTAATTAGATTTTCTTCTCTTTGATGTCCCGAATCTCTAACTTTCATGCCATAGTGAATGCCTCATCGAATGTTGAAAGTTTGGACCTACAAGGTTAGGGAGATATGTTTGGTGCAAGCTTGGGTAAAGAGCTTGATGAGTTTAGTTTGTGGCAGTTGAAAGGTAAGTTGATTGATCAGGCTGTGCCAGTGAGTGACAAAATCTGCGATAGATTCATCCTCGTACAGAGGCGTGTGGAATATAGATTGGTCATGGTAACTTTCTTGGTGATATTGATAGAAAAATGATCCAAAAAGATTGGGCTACCTGATTGAATGAAAATATTGAGTGTTTGGGTAACCCACTATACCAGTCTAATGTAGGTCTAGTGAGGGACATGGGAAAAGTTTTTCAAAGTAAGGAATCATCATGAGCAATCAAATAACATCCATGTTTAAACAAGTGCAAATCTTTTGTGGGTCTTCCTTACTATTCAAGCGGTTGAATTTAGGCATTTCCCAATGCACATGGGTATAAATGGATGGGAATGGATGGGTGAATAGGCTCTTTGCAAATCTCATCATAAGTGAGAGTGTTGTGGGAGCGAAACTGATGTCTCCGGTGTTTACATCTTTTCCACCATCAATTTAATTAGGTCGTGGGTGGGTTGTGATGATTGGATGCCTCATATAGCATGAGGATGTTGGTTTTGGACATATAATGGGTGTGGCATTCTAGTGTATGGGGTTGTCATGTAAGGTGGTGGAGAAGAAGGTAATGAAATAGGGGTACATACTCGAGAATGAATGATAGATGAAACATGCAGTTCTTGGTAGTATGTTTATGGGGGTGGAAGGGTCGTGGTAACCCTAAGTAGCAATAGGGGATAATGATTGTTGAATAGAAAGAACCACGTTCAAATGGGGTAGGAGTCATCAAACTGGAGGTGGTAATGTAGCTATGGGTATATACGAGACATTAGGGGTGGATGAGGTCATTTTTGGGGTAGTCGCCGAGGGTATGGTGGATGTAATGGGTGCTACAGAGGTAACAAATGTGGCGGTCATAAGCAGCAGTATAGGACCTAACTACAAAATGACTAGGGTAAAAAGTGGCGGGCAGCACTAAACTAGATGGAGCCAATCCAAAAGTGGGTGTGAGAGTTAGGGGGATAGATATGGGAATTTTGTATATTAACTCGACCCAAGGCATCTCGGGTGGATGAGTGGGAGAGGTAAAAGCATGAGGCACGAGGTTCAGTCAAGGAGTCAAAGAAACTCCTCATCTCCAGTAGCGATATTAGTAGGCTAGATAGGATCCATGACTAGTGATAAAATAGAAGGTGGTGAAGGACTAGGTGGGAGCGGTTGGCAACTGGCATGGAACACAAGGGTGTTCGCTTGTCTTTGGGTCAAGATCTTATGTGAACCAAGATCGATCGAAAATGCTTCTCAGTAAATGGTACAGAGGACGAAGCAGAAAAAATGGATGAAGTAACAAATGGTGGGTGGAATGTGAAACAAGCTAACCGATGCCGGTTAGGTAAAACCAACGTCGGTCAAGGGTAACCACTACTACCACCACCGTAGAAAATAGGCATGAAAAGTGAGTAATCGGTGAGGCGTAAGGCAAAAACTCGAAAAGTATGCCAAATCTGGGGATGTGTAAAATGCCAATGGGAACAAAAAATGATAGTGACGGAGATTAGAAATTGGAAAAAAGTGAAGTGAAAGTATCCTTTTGAGTAGGTTAACAAAAGGACACGGAACCAACATCAGTTGGGTTTAACTAATGGCGGTCGAGGTGGCCGATGACGGTTGCATCTTGGAAATTGAAACAGTGATGAGAAAATGGTTGTGATTTAGAAATCTGGTGTTGAATCAAACCCAGAAGTCTAAGAATGATGTAGATGTGGTCTAGACACACTCAGATGAAGTCAGAATACACCGAATATGATTGGGAGTGTGTGAGGAAAGACAAAAATAATGATCGAAAGCTCTCACCTCAAAATGCAAATCAAGCATAACACTAAGAAAGAACGTTCCTAGAGTTCCTATTCTATTACGTTTTTTATCTTATACTATTTGTGTGGACTCGATCACATGAACAAGAACAATATAATTTCTTAGTGAGGAAGGCTTCCTATGAAGAAAGAGTTCTAAAGGGTGAGGTTTCGGGGAATGTTATGGCGGGGCGGGATTTTCTCCGAATTATGACTTGATAGAGAAATGGCCGGGTGCCCACCGTGTCGTGATCATGTGATCACCTACTGCCTTCTTCTAGGTAATATGTTGTTTAAGAATGTATGTATTTGAATTTTTGTGTGGGTTAGTAAGACTCGGTGAAAGAGAAAAGGATAGAAGTGCTTTTCTATAATTCATTTGTCAACCATCAGCTAGTAATGACTTCCAACGTATAGGTTGCCCTCAATTAATGTGAGCTAATGTAGAAAATTAGAATGAAATGTGATTGTTTTTAAACCCAAATCAAAAATATGAAATTGGATGACACAATAAGATGAAGAGGAAGAGGGATGCTCTTTCACTAAAATATAGAAAACATGAAGAAATGATTCTTTTTAAATACACCAAAAGAAAAGTTTCCTTTAGAGCAAATAGAAAGAAGGAGTGGATTACTGTGGAAGAAATTTAGTGCGCATTTACGATTTTAGAAGGGAAAAAAACACAAATTTTTTTCCTAAGAATGAATGAAATGCAAGGAACCTCTGATGGGTCCCACCGAGCATACCGAAAATTTTTACCTTTTTCTTAGATTGTTTCTTTGAATTGTTGATGAAACAAATAGGTAATGGGCGTAGGAGGAATACTGTTCAAATTTCGGTTGATGGGTTGTTGCACACATATGAATTCGAATCCACAAACTGATTTGTGAGAGCTTCCTTTTGGCTAGGAGGAACTACCCGTAATGAAAGCAAGACTACAAGAAATAATTAAACAATATGGGTAGTGAACCGCTGGCGTGAGCTAAATCCAGAAGCGTGATACTTCCTAGATGGTTGTCAATCCACTATTTTAAACAAATTAATGTTGAAAACAAGGTAAATCCTATTTTTATTTTGAAATGATTTAGGTATCTCACTTAAAAACACAATAAGAAAATAGATCTAATCTAACAGGCTAAGCTAGAATAGAATCCACAGGTCAAATGGTTGGTTCTGGGTTTTGTAGGTCTGATAAAGGTCTCGGGTAGGTCACAAGTGAGTGAGGGTGAGGTAAAATTAGGTGGATAGGTCTCTATTTAAGGTTGTGTGGGAAAACATAGAGACCAAGGCGTCAATTAGGGGTGACCAACCACAATTAGGTATAACGCACTTTGGTTATCGTGAGATCGGAAACGTCACAGAATGGGGTTTTGGTCTCCTTTGTGATTACACAAAGGATTTGGTTGGTCGAGATGAGGTATTGGGTGACTGGAATAGGTTTTTACAAGGTTTTGATGGGTCTATGGAGGTAAAAAATGTTGGAGATGGTCAATAGGGAGCAAGATAAACAATGGATGATAAAATAATGATAAAATGAAATAACCAAGAAAGTATGATGTTGTACTTACTTGGATTTCATTCTGAAGGTCTGTGTGTGAAGGATGGAGGTGCTGATGATGGGTTTGAAGGCTGCAAGTGATCACCAACTAAAGAAAAGCTTCTACATGGGCTGTATGCACACTCCTCTTTTGCTTGGATAGATCAGAATGTGGCTGGGATGGCTATGCAGGAGAAGATGCTCAATCTCCTTCCTTGGATGTCGATTCTTGTCGGAATTGGCTCTTTGAATATGCGTTATCTCTTTGAGATTTCATTCTTGCTTGTACCCTTTTTCTCCCAATGTTTTCCAACTTGCTTCTAACCTTCAAAAAAAGGTTGTTTTGGGTTTAAAAGGGGTAACCGATGGTGGTCCGGGTTAATCTGGCGATGGTTAGGGAAATCGACATTGGTCAAGGCAGGATTTTCTAGGTTTACTAAAATTAGGGAGATCCTCCTGATTTCCTTCAGATCTTGTGTCATTATCCCACGGATTAGACTGGGAGCTTCTTGAGAGCATGTGGGAATGTGGTTAGAGGGAGCGTAGGCATTGATTTTTAGGGTTTGGGAAGTCTTAGTTAGTTATGGTAACTTGCTAAGAATAGGTCTTAGGTTGAGTTAGCTTTGTGAGATGTCCGAGTGACTATTTGTGTAGATATTATTTAAATAAGATATTTAAATGCTAAATATAGTGAGGATAACACATTAATTTAATTTAATTAATTAAATTAATATTAGTGGGTCAAGGGGGTCATGGCTAGGTAAATGTAATAAAGGGTGCTTATATGTTATGGGACAAAAGGGGAGTGTGACCTAATTTTAGTGTCTACACATATAATCATAATCAAGAAAGGAAATAATCAATCATAAGAAATGATTCGGATAACATGATAGGAAAGAAATGAAGTAAACCACATAAGCAAATAATCAAAATAAAGTATCAAGAAAGTATATAAAATATTGATGATTTAATATTTTTTAATTAAATCTTTATTAGAGAGTAACTATTGTAAAAAATAATGTATACATGATAAAATATAGTACTCACACAAGAGATAAAACATGTAAAATGTAAAACCTTAAGCAAGAAGGAGAGATAGGAAGACTTATCTGATTTTTGAGTGAAAAGGAAGTAATCTAGGTAGGTGAAATGTTAAACAGATGTAGATAGCATCGTTGATGCTCACTTTGGAAATTATGGGACAAATAAATGACACATGACAAGGAGCCCAAAGGAGGGTAGAGGTGCTAGAAACCAGATATGGGCACGGTGGCTATGCAAATTCTAGGGAACTAATTTATTTTGTGTCGCAAGAGGTTCACTCTTGAGTCCTATATATCAATTGATGTTCGCTCCTTGATCCCTTAAGATACCTATAACTTAAAAAATATAATATTTACACACACATGTCCACAAACCACATACAATATAATAAAAAATATGCATAATGTGGAGTTAGAATTACCCTTGGTCACCCAAAGAGTGAACTTATCACGGGCGCTACACTACATCTCAGACCCCATGTAGTTCTTGTGTGTGTGTGTAAAAATGGTGCCCTATGATGCCTTTGTGAAAGTTTAACAAATGATAGAGGGATAGATCTAGAAAGGAGAATATGTATAGTATATGTGGATGGAATAAAATAGACTTCCCGTCCTATGAAGTGTATGCATAAGTGATGCAACCCTTGTCCAGTTGAGTGAGTGCTAGATGGATGCTTTGGAATACTTTAGTACATTTGGAATGAAATATTAGGTGATGATAAGAATTCTTAGTACTTGGTGTAGACACCAAATTGGTGTCTTACGACACCCCCGTGCCCCGTATCTCATTTCGCAACCTAACCTCACCACCTAAACCTTACACAATTATTTATTAATTACCTTATAATTAATAAATCCACATCTCCAAACCTGCCACCTCATTTCGCCACCTCATCATGACCTAGCCCTAACCCTAAACTAACCTAATTAAGACCTATAACTTGGTCTACATCCACACCCATGACTAATTACTCCTCACCCGCACCAAAACCAACCTAATAATGACTTGACCAAGCCCACAACTAATCCCTTGGGAGAAAAGGAGGGAAAGTTGGCTATTTTACTAAAAATAGTCCACTTTGACTTAACCGACATCGGTTCCTACTCGACCGCCATCGATTCCTACTCGACCGCCGTCGGTCACGTAACCGCCATCGGTTCCCTGTAAATGACCTCCCCCAACCAAAAATAAAAGATCCAAATTCATTTGAAAAAAATCCGAATTCACTTGAAAAAAAAATCTGGAATTCCCTTGGTAGAGTAGAGACAAGTGAAGAAAAGAGAAGAGTTTGTAGAGAAGGACATCGAGCCCAAGACTGCAACTGAGTAACTAGAGCACAGTGACACTCATCTAAGCATTGGGAGAGAAGATGGCTCACTTTTGATTGTCGGATCATCCCACCTGAGCCCTGCCTTCGTCATCACAGTCCTTGGACCTGTATCTTCATCAGGAACTAGTAAGTAGTGTCTTGTACGTTTTCAAATAACATTTCTTGAACTTCTGATTCATAGTAATTATAAGTTCACTCCTAGATCTACTACCCGGTAGCACCCTACATCTCACTGTCATTCCTCTACCCTTACATTGCCCCAAGAACAGCTCCCACACTCTCTGAGTCTTCTCCATCACCCTATTGCCTACCCCTAATCATTTGCCAACCTTATAAACACCATAGCCGCCTCACATCCAACCTTCATTGAAAGCCCCTAAATCACCACCCCTACCGATATCGGTTATCAGCAACCGGTACCGGTGTATAACCGCAGTCGGTTATACAGTGACCGACATCGGTCACTGTGACTCAAACCAAAACCAGCCTTTCTTCTATTGCTTTTTAACAAGGTAATTAAAGTGTAATTTTGTAATAGCCTCTTTGCTATCATTTGTGTTAATTCGTATTAAAAGGGGAACTGACCACCTTCGAAAGGAAGTCTAATATTTCCTGGGCCCAAGGCAGTTCCCTCATTTATTATCTAAGTAAAATATGGTGGTCTTGTATTCTTACTTACAGGTAGTCCTTCCTAGACAAAAAGGAGTTCTTCGCAATCGATCTGATCTCTCTATGGTACGCGCACACCCTCCCAACATTCAACAGGTATTCCTCCTAGCCCTAACCCTTATCTATTTCTCAAGAGAATGAAAGGATAGAAGCACCTCTATTCTAAGAACGGAAACATTCTGTGTGAAATATTTTGGCACGCCCAGTGGGACCCTTCTCGGGTTTCTTTCTTTCTTGCTTGCTTTCATAAAGGGAGCACACTTGCTATTTTCTTCTTCTAAATATTCACAAGATATTTTTGTCATTTTGGTAAAAGAATTTTTCTTTCTTCCTCATCTTTGCATTAGTGAAAGTCATCTTCTTTTCTTCATCGAATATCATTTTCGATTTGGGTTTAAAACACGTGCATCACATTCTTGCTTGTTGTTTTCAATTCTAGTGAACGTAGATTAAGTAATAAGGTCGTACACGTGGGGGTGATATCCATGGTATTGACAAGAAATTAATCTTACTTCCACTGCACAACACATACCAAATCACATCATAATCAACACAACAGCTCAAACATCCCCCTTTTCTACGGTATTCCTCCGCCCAATTGAGGTAACCTTATAAGCCAAAACAAACTTGACATCTCCCTTAGGTCTTTTGTTTAGGATTGACATCATCTTGCGTCTAAGGCATAAGCCCACAATAATTAAAACTAATCCTAGGGTTAGTCTCTTGATTTGCTTGTGCATCTTGCTTGTTTTTAGTTCTGTTTCTCTGTCATACACTATTTCAGTGATCACTTCAGAATAGTTTGGTAGGTATACTAAGCATCGTTAACCCCAAATCAGCAACTTCTTACAACTTCTTACCGGTCATATTCTACCGACATTGGTTAAGCGACCGACGAACTGCTACTATTCGACCGACATCGGTTATATAACCGATATTGGTTTCTTGTCTTTCACATTCTTGACAAACTAGCAACCTACCAATTCCAACCTAGCAACCTAGCAAACTTCCACCGCACAACACATACCAAATCACATCATAATCAACACAACAGCTCAAACATCCCCCTTTTTCGCGGTATTTCTATTCCTGATAGATTGAATCCCTACTATGTACTCTTGTCCATGGTTGTTATCACTCGGAAACAAGCCGCAGCCATGGTTTCACATGCCTGCTCCGTGCCTTTTCCTGAATCACCCCCTTCACATCCTATGGGGAATCCTACGGACACCAGTGAGGTTCCCAAAATCCCTGTAGGAGATAAGGAATTTGTAAAAATTTTGGATGTTAATCCTAGCTGTACTGTCACAATACTATTTATCTCATACCCCGACCGTACACCTCCGACGCTCAACTCCTTGTTGGTATGCCTATTAGTATAGCTGCTCACTTAGCTCCTTCCCCACCTAATAACTCCGCCTTACCTTCTTCATCCTTAGCTCCGTCTCCCAACTCAGTGGCTTCGGAGGTTCATACGGCACAGATTGGCTTTCCTTTGGTTAATCTGGGGCCCCACATATCATTACCGCTGACTCCTCCTACCTCATCTCTCTCGCAGACTGCCCCTTTCATAACTTGCTCTCTGCCACCTATCCACATGAGCTTTCCTTCTCAAGCTCCGCCCACCTTTTCATTTCCACACACTTATCCGGTGGCTTCAACATCTTATATAGAACATCCCTATTCGGTCATCTCAACATATTCGTCCTCAATACCTTATCAACATTTAACCCCACCATTGTCTAGTGGTGGCTCTTGCCCGATCCTCCTCCATTTATGACAACCGCACCATCATCTCATCCAACCACCGATTTAATTAAATAAATGATGGACAAGATGCAAAATCTGGAGGCTTCTGTTTCAGGAAGTCGTAGCACCCTGACATACGAGCAAGTTTTTCGAGAGCCTATTCATCCTTCTATCCCCCTTCATTCATATCCTCCTCAATGGGAATTACCAAAATTTACTCGTTTTAATAGTAAGGAGGATCCTCAACAACACTTGCAATCATTTAGACATGCCTGCTATCGATTGCTCATGATGATGTCTTACTACTCGCACCTTTCCTATGTCCTTATCGGGACCCGCCTTGAGTGGTACAGTGCTTTAACCCAGCACTCAATCTTCTCTTTTAACTAATTAGCCCAATCTTTCTTGGATCATTTCTCCATTAATATTGCCAAGAAAGTATCTATCACCGACCTCTATGCCATCCGACAATTTGAAGATGAATCTATCACAGATTTCATTGGACGATGGTGGGGCCTTATCAACCAACTTACTTATGCCTTACCTTAGGCCAAACTCATCGAACTCTTTACGCGGGCCTACGCTAAGCACATTTCTCCCACCCTCCAAATTCAAACTTTCGCACCTTTGATGAGGCCTTTACTATGGCTCGGAAACTAGAAATTCGAGCCTTAGAGGACGAGAAATTGTGGTTGCGCAACAAAAACCCTAATTTCTGAACCCAAGACTCCACCAACAAACCCAACACCACCAATTCTCACGCATCGACTGCTTCGAAATCAAAAGGAGTTGTACACACGGTGATGGTCAAATCCCAAGCACCATCTAATACCCCGCCAAAAACCACCTATAAGTATAAAGCCGAGCCCATCAATTACACTCCCTTGGGAGAAACTTATGGTGTGATATTGGAAAAATTGCTCAAAGCAGGAGCTATCACCTTGCCTCCTGTTAAACCTCACTCCGGGTTTGATTCCACCCGTGCTATACCTTCTTGGTACAAAGAAAATGACTTCTATAACTTCCACCGCGTGAAGGGACACAATCACGAAAACTGCAAGATGTTGAAAAACATAGTGCAGGAAATGGTTGATGCAGGGGATATAACCCTCGATAATCCTAATGCCCCTGCTAACCAAAATTTGAAAATCTTCAACAAACCATTCCCAAACCACTCATCTAACAGTAACATAAACCAAGATATCTTAGCCGAGGAGAGTGTTCATGAAATCCATGTGGTTTTGACTCCCAACCAAAAGCTTCTATCGAGGAAATTCTGAATCAAGCCTCTTCACTAACGCATGAGGATCCGCACCCCCTTCACCCCCATCAAGACAAAACGATAATCTTGCCATTCCTTCACCCATAAAGGAATTAACCGCCCAAATTTCTCTTCTCACGAATGAGTCTTCTTACACCACATCCCTGCAAGATTGTGAGCGGATGTTATATAACTTATCTATTTCCGAAACATCTCCTTCTCGTCACTCTTACTTGTAAAAGAAGAAGGATCGCCACTTTTTCTGTCATCCTCGTAAGAGAAACCCCTCGAACCAACATCACCAAATTCTTTAATCATGACAGATCCCCGCAAACATGCCCTCCTACCTATTAGTTCTTCATCACCTAAATCTTTTACGTAACATCCTCATTTTAGACAATAGAACAAGTCAATTTTTTTTTTTGATAATTGCATCCTGGTTCTAAATACATAATTTAGAACTCACAATTCAAATAACCATTCATATAACAGATAACCATATGCGAACATTTGTAATGACTTGGAGTACCTCCGATCTATTCATGAGAAATAAGAGTTGGCGTTTTTATTTAACACATCACTCTTGCAGTTCTCTTCCCTATTCAGGATTGAGAATGCTCTGTCTAAGGAACCTAATCTGAATAATTGTTACCATTATTCATCGGCATCTCATCCCTTAGACTAGGTGAATTAGGACAACGCAATCAGCAGCTTGCGATACTTTGGCCAAAGATTTGAAACATACTGCTTATGTCTCGTATTCCTTAACGGCATACTCGTCAATCTGGAATACGTCCTTCACCCCATTCCCATGTTATGTAGAATGTCTTATACCGACTTCTGTCAGTCCCTTTTATCCCAGTTAATCACTCGGGAGCGGATTAGTAAGGTAACCACGTTATATGGATGCTCCCGAAGACTAGGGATAAGATGACATACTGGGTCAATCCTAATTAAACCAGTGTGTCAAGATACTCCGAGTCTCCTAGGCAGCCATATAATGTGACCACATACCTAATCGGTCCAAAAGTAACTTGTACGAGATCAAGTGTAAATCTTAGCGATCAATGCAAAGGGTGTCGTCATAAGTCACCTGCATTGTTGTAACTTCGAGAAGATCCTAATCTTCTCGGAGGTACAACCCTGCAGTTGACTTGTGCCGTCAACCTTTAAATCCACCTCGAAAAGATCTACTTAATACAATGCGTTACGCACGTTGAGTTTAAATTACAATAAAGACGTTCCCTTAAGGTTAGCCTTTCCCAAACCCGGGATTCCTCATCAAAGTATGATCTTTCTCAATTAAACCCACTACACAGATGAGTTATTAAGACCAAGGTCTCATCACGGAGCTCTTAGAATATATATGATTCTAAAACAACGGAATTGGTCGATATCTCATAAATTTCTCATGAGATAGCCATCTGAACCCCATTAGATTTATATCAGTTCTCATAACTGAATTTATATCATACTTATTAGCATCAAATATAAATGATTCAGAATCCAATTAAATGTTGTCCTGTCATAATCAGGACTAGGGATTAATAATTTAATTCAGTTTGTTTAGCGTTCTGTTTAGGTATATTTTAATCCTATCTTCCAAAGACAGTTACCTAAATTTCAATTTAGCTTATGATAGAACATACCAGAACTGCTAAACAATCATAAGAATTCAGTCTTATATTCTTGCAAAGCTTACATTGATAATCACAAAAGTCTCCAAATTATATAATAATAACAATGCTCTTTAGATCATTTGAACCGAAGAAGGTCAAACTATCAAGATAAGAATATAGACACATAAGTAACAATATCAATTTCCATTCCTTCAGAACTAATCAAATACATTGTATGCATTCCGCATACTTGATACATTACTCAACTGAAAAAGGAACATCTTTCCTTATATGGTACATTTAGAAAATCAAGATGTAATTCACTTATAAATCAAATTTAATCAATCTGATTATCCTATCAGATCTGCATGCTTTTACCACTTACGGCAACCATCTGCAAAAATAGTCAACATGAGTCAGTTCGATGAACTGAGCATGATAAGCACTAACTCTTAAAACAATTGCAATCCATCAATTGTTTTCATTAAACACCCTGTTTAAATGAGATCAATTCACCAAACAAGTAAACATATTCAGACTATGCCTTTGTAATACAAAAATGACTACAAATGTGTAACTTTATCATCGTTACAGAATAGTCCTAAACACTTCTCAAATATTTCATCAACATATTAGAAATCAAGAAGAACAAAAGTGTCCTAAGCAATTATTCATTGTAAATCCCAAGATGCACAAACATCAGGCAGTCATTATATTCAACTTAAAAAGAGGAATATCATATCAATCCTGAAACCGTCATTATGTAAAAACGATTACAGATGTTAGTTAAACAATTATATCAACTTATAATTTACAACAGAAGAGAAATAAACAATTGTACATATTTCCCTCTGAACTAGCTCATGACTGTACCGTCTTTCCAAAAGCAAGGCATTCACTTAATACACATGCAAATAAATCAGTCGAGTCCATCATCAGCACCACTGTTTTAAAACTTACAACAATGCAACTACAGTACAGTAGCTCCCATGCCAAACAACGGTGTCTATCTACCAAGCAGACTCAGAACGACCTCACGCAAGAAGCGACAGGCAAGAAGACAACTACTGCCGTTACCTGTTTAGGTACAGTTAACTCCTAAATTCATTCATACTCAAAAATGGATATCAAAGCAAGGAAGGCGTAACACGCCTACAATCCCAATAACAATCTACAGCCCCTTCAATCCTTTTCAACACTGTAAGGCTTTTATACCCAAGGTCGAATTCAAAGGAACTCAATTGTTGCCACAGCCAACAAGAAACTCGAACTCCTTTGAGCAATGACATCTCCCTACGACTTAAGCAGAGAGAATTTTAAACGAAAACCACGCATCACGCACAGCCACATCAACTGGCATGTAATCTTAAAGAAAACACAACATAGAATATCGTAGTTACTTCTGAATGAAATCAGAGTAGAAAGTATGGTATCCATGACCTACTTCATAAAAGCCATTATACAAGATGTCAAGCTATTCACAGAAATCCAACAAGGCCAAATAAACATCACATGTTCAATCTCAGGCTTATACAGAAACAGTGACACAGATTACCACTCAAGGACTTTAAACTAAATCCGCAAACAGTATTCGCAGTATAGCTTATACAGAAGCCAAAAAAACAAGATATCATCCCATATTCAAGGAATCCACAGGGTCAAATAATAGAGTAAACCCAACAGTCATAATTGAAGCAGTTACACTGTTTATCTGTCAAGAATTCAACTGAGTCCCAACAACAGTATAAGATAAAAATAGTTAATGATTCTATCTATGCCAACTATAGTAAGCATTCAAAATCAGGTGTAAGCAAATCAAATACCGATTTCATAACAAGGAATTCAACTGAACCTCGTCAAAATTCTCGAACAAGCTTACACATAAGGAAACGTAAATGCATACCCAGGGGGTCTGTACCAAAATTTATTACAAATAACAGAGGTCGTATGACCTGTTACTTCTACAAGACTCCCACGGAATTCAATTTATCAATATTCAAGATGTATCTAATTCCTCAACAACGGATCATAATATACGATTCTTTCAGAGGACTGCAAAGAGTCGTTTCAATACAATAATCATATGTATTTATATATCAATACTATCAATGGGTTGAATCCCCATAACCTCCACGCAAGGGGAAAAACAACTCCAGCAAGGTCGTAAATGAATACTGTAACACAGTGAGTTACCTTTCACAATAACTATAAAATTTTATAACGAAACCAAACCAGAATCATTATCACCACTAGATAACAACCACGACAGAGCTTATAAAAGAAAAAGGTCAATTAACTGAACAATCAAACAATGTCCAACAGTATCTCTTCCGACAGTTTCCACAACAAGCATTGACTACAAAAATCGACAAGCATAACAGTGGCCTGTACCCCTCACAAGAACAATTTATGGGCTCTCGCCGAGCAGGCCGAGCATACATTCTTTTCATATATTTCGCATATTTAAACCAGAATGCAAACACAAAGAAATAAAGCCACAGTTCGAATTTAATAAACACCCATCAAAGGATAAATGAAAAAATCGAACCATCATGAAGATACAGTGCCAAAATCACACAATGACATCCATAGAAAATCATCTATTTCCATAAATCATTTGAACAGAGTTGTTCTAATGAAATCACTTGAAAGACAACAAGATTTTTAAAGGTTAGGGCCTAACATGCCTGGATATTTGCTCAAAATTCCGAAGCAGACCACTGAAAGAGCTCGGACTTCCTTTTCCTTTTCCAAGTTAGAGCGACCAACAAATTTTTGCTTTCCCCATGACATATATATTTTCCTTGCCAGAGAAAAGAGTTAGATAAGCTCATACTTGCCATGCAACACAAAGAAGACTGGTGCGAAGAACCAGTGAACAGGCAGAAGAAAAACCGAAATTCGCGATAAGCCAAACAAAACAACAACTTTCCACATTGCATGCCTTCTCGCGAATTCCGAGCTCGACTACCAAGCTCATTAATTGCATTTACTCCAAGTTTCCCGCTCAAACTCAACTGCCACCGACCGCCAAAGTTGGCGATAGACATATAAAATCTCAAGACCATTTTCAGTTTTGGCGACCTGCCACGTCGGCTTAGGTTAGCCGTTTCTAAAACCTCCGCCAATACCTGTCCTTCATACTTATCCATTGTATTTAATGACATAGAAAATGCCGCCCATGGTTCGCACCCCTCCATAGGTCCCCAAAATCCTTGTTCAATAGTTAGGTTAGTAACTTAGGTTAGAATTTAGGATAATACTTAGTCTAACCACTTTACACATAGATACTAACTTAGAACATTAGCTCTTAGCCTAGGTCTAGGTTAGATTAACACTAATCTAACCCCTAGATTAAGTTTAGTTTTAGGTTACTAACATTAATAATTCCAGTCAGGTCTAGATTCCGCACGCTCAGAAAAAGACTTACAACATGCATTCTTGAACAGGGTTAGCTCCTGTTCTGCCTTAGGATACAGAATCTTATGTAACTGAATTATTACCTGGCCCACGATCGAGACCTTCCAGATATACTTCGATATCGGGTACCAATCCATTTCACATGATCAACCTGAGTTATACTCCGGACTAGTTTATTCAACGAATTCAGACCTTACAACCTGTGAAAGGTTTATAATTTTCTTTTAATTCATCACGAATAACTTAAAGCAATACTTGGATCAATTCCACTGATCCAAGGCTAGATCTTATAGATGGATAACTCTATAATTCATTCCGAGATCAGATTAAACTCAGATGCAAAATGAAATAAATAAAAGAGTCTAATCATATTCAGACTCAGTCAAAGATCTGCAATCTGCAAAGAAGATACAGTACATATCAAGCATGACTTCTCAACCAAAGGAACACATCCTTTTTACAAAAGAAATCACATATCAACACTTGTATGCATAGGAGGAAGTAACACAGTTCAGGGTGTTACATGTTCGGTGACGGTTGACCTCTTAATGCCCATTGATACAGTGCCTCATTTACCCCCTGTATCACACCCACAGTGGACCAGAATCACAACCCACCTCTCTTCCATACAAAATTTCCTATTCACACATGAAGATTGTCATCCCTCAGAAGATAGACGAGTCCTATGGGAGCGTTTGAGTACACCATGCTCTACTCAAATGCAGATGACCGATCCAGACACCTCTACCATATACCCGAGGTATTTACAAAAGCTCAAAATGCCTATGTCCTCATCTTCACCCCCCTCATCTCTACCGAATACCTCATCCACCTCTATTAACCTAACCAAACCTCCCCCTATGCTTGGGACTTCACCAATACCCAGCTTAACACACCCACCTAAACGGTTAGATTTATCCAAAAATAAAGCCATCCATCCACCAAGGAGACAAACCCAATCCCCTCAAGTCCAATCTATGCCTCTGTCACAACTAAAACCCTCGCCGTCACACCTACCTTCTATATTGGGACCTCACCCCTCCACCTTGCCTCAATACATCATACCTCCTGTGTTTTCTTTAAAACGACCTGCACCTTCTACACCCATACAGAGATCCATGGGTGTATCAACACCGTCACCCCAAGTATCCTGTCCACCTATCAACCCTAAACAAACTCCATCATCAAAGGATTTGTTTTCCATCACTCCTCTTTCTCCATGGTTGTTTCCTGCCACCACGTCATCTATGGCCTCATCATCTAACCAACTAAACATAACTTCTGCGCCGAAGAAGCCAAGTTTAGTTAAATCCAATTATAAAAACCCTTGTCTAAACCACCACCCATACGAATCAACCATACCCAATCATTACCAAAACCCACCCAGTCAATAGCCTCATCTTCCTCTGACTTTGACCCGCTCAAAGGATCTTACGCCAAAATCCTTGATATGTTGGTGGAGAATGCGACCATTTCCCTACCCCCACTTAGACCCTATGATCCATCTAAACCTCAACCTATAGGTTATGATGAGTCTAAAATCTGCACTTACCACCACACACCAGGACATGATGTAGAGGGATGCAAAGCTTTGAAAGCCATCCTTCGTCAGTCACCTCTCTCGGATAGAAAGGTTAAGAAAGACAACTTACGAAGGGAGAAACCTTTAGCTTCAATCCCCTCTCCTATACCACCTGTCCCCACCTCACCAAGAAATATCATTATTGCAACCCCACCTCTCGAAGACAATGACTTATCCCTACCATCTTCCTCCTCTCGTGTTCATGAGATCAACATGATTAGCATTGCTACTCGAGGCGTAAAACCAATGGGAAAGCTAAAGAAAGCACACCTGCGGCCTCTCTTTCTCCGTTCGCCATCCCGATTGCACCACCACCTGAAGTGGTTATTCATGGACTGCCTACCCCGTCTGCGATGGAGTTGCCCACCATACCATGATCAAAAGCTTCACCAATCACTGTAAAAATGACATCGTATGATCTCATTCAAACCTCGAATCTCATCGACAAGCTCTCATTGAAATCCTCCAAGGGATAGAGGTCCTACCTAACGAAACCTTGCCCATTGCCTCCATTTTAACACCCAATCACGTGGCTTCTCTCACCAAACAACCTACCTCCCCAACCACTTCTGTCCCTGTACAACAAACCGCTGCTGTCAGTTTCTCCGAAGACGAAATTGTTGACTTTGGTGCAGAAGATCCTGACCCCGCTCTTTTCATCTCGGCTTACGTCTGGGACATCCGAGTACGTTGTGTTATGATTGATGGGGTGCTAGCCTAAACATCATCTCTTCCAAAGCCTTCCAACAAATGAATATCCCTTCTAGCTACATGTGTGCCAACCCCACCATGTTGTGTTCATTCAATGATGCTATTACTTCTACCTTAGGCACCGTGATCCTTAACATTCGTGTAGGGCCATGTACCTTACCCGAACTCTTCTATGTCCTTGAGGGAGAATTCCAATACAACATGTTGTTAGGCCGCCCTTGGATCCGGGCTATGGGATGCGTTCCCTCCACCTTACATAGATGCATAAAATTCGAGTATGAGGGAAGTCCTACACCGTAAAAGCCGACACTCCCCCTTCAAAACCTGCGCAATATGTTATATCACCCTAATGATGTGCTTGTACTAGTCAAGACACCCATTCATCCAACCCAACCATCTACTTCGACCACACCTCAACCATCCATCTCAACCGCACCTACACCTTCAACCGGTGAAACTAAAATCGCGAAATACCGCTTCCTTCCCGAGACAACATCCCGACCTCGAGATCCCTTGGTAGATGTTTTTCAACACCTTACGCCGGGGATTATCACCTATATAACGTTAGCACTTTCCATACCCCACAGAGTACGGACATTACATGCACATCCTACCTACGACAAAGTCGTGTGGGGAAGTAATCTCCTACGGACCACCTAATTGCCGCACCAACCTAATGTATGGGGATGTTGATACATCCTCTGTCACCCCGAACCTCCCCTTCATATGGTTCCCTTCAATCTGATTTTCAATATCTAACTAATCGTCATTTCGCCCTCACCTTCCCGACGTCTTTGCTTGGAAGGGCTTTGTTCGGTCTTTATGAACAAGGTGACATACGATCATTCCTGTAACTACACGCAAACACAAAGATCGTCATGGTCTTGGATTCTCTGAACCACCTACACCAAAGACACCGCATATCCATTTTATCTAGGAAGGCGACGAAGTCACCCCTTCCGAACCATCATCACCCATTTTGCCATCGTCACCCACAGAGTCGATAGACCCTGAATCTATCTCTCCTAACTTTTTTTTTTCATAAACGCTATCTTCCTAGGTCCTCTCACCTATCAACGCGATAATGAAGACCCATCTTCTCTTCCCCTTCTGTATCTAGACATGATCGAAGAGGACTCACCTTCAATTAATGTTGTTGAGTGCCAGGATGACGACTCCATCCTCACTTACCTTAGTGCTGACGACTCTTATATTCAACGCGCCTTACCATCTCGACACTCAAACCATGTTGAATGAGTCGATTATAGAAATCAACATCCACATAGAGGACGATCCTCACATTGAAGAAGATCAGAAAATCTCTTAACGCATCGAACAAATCGCCTTCACTACCTTCCTCCATTCCTACAACCAAGCTTTTGCTTGGTCCTACGCCTGACACGCCAGAATTGATCTTGACATTGCTGTCCATAACATTACCCACGAAACCCGATTCCAAACCAGTTAAATGTAAATGAGAAAAATGCATCCATGCATTGCCCTCTTGGTCAAAGAAGAGCTTCAACAACTCTTTCTGTTTCCTTCATCTTACCTATTGATTATCCTCAATGGATTTCTAACATCATACCTGCATTACTAAAGAAAGCGGGGACTTCGAATATGTACGGATTTCCGGGACCTTAACCTTGCTTGCCCAAAGGATGACTTCCCCCTACCAAGTATTGATCAACTTGTTGATCTCACTACGGGCCATGAGATGCTTTCCCTCATGGATGGCTTCTCGGGATATAATCAAATTTTGGTAGCCCTAGCCGATCAACATAAAACCACCTTCATAACTCCTTGGGGAACCTTCTACTATCATGTCATGCCGTTTGGCCTTAAGAATGCTGGTGCAACCTATCAGTGGCTATGACTTACATTTTTCATGACATTATGCACACTATCCTTGAGGATTATGTCGATGATCTTCTTGGCAAATCTAAACATCGCAGTGAACATCTCGATGTTTTAACCATTATTTTCGATCACCTGTTACAATACTGTGTTCATCTTCAACCAAAGAAATGTGTCTTTGGTGTCCTTTTGGGAAAACTCCTTGGTTTTATTGTCTCTTTGCATGGCATCGAGGTCGATCCAGCTAAATTCAAAGCTATCCTAGAAATGCCCCCACCTACTAACCTCAAACAATTACGTAGTTTGCAAGGCAAACTCCAATCTATCCGGCGTTTCATCTCACAACTCTCGGATCGATGTCAACCTTTCCATCATCTCCTTAAAAAGGACATTGTCTTTCAATGGAGTGAAGAGTGCCACCAAGCCTTTGAAGCTCTTAAATCCTATCTCTTGCAGCCACCCGTGCTTATCCCACCTCAAGACGATCGCCCTTTCTACCTTTACCTTTCCGCCACCGACCATGCTGTAGGAGCCATGCTCGCACATCATGACTCGAGCATCGAGAACAAGTCGTTTATTACATAAGTCATACTCTAGTGGATTACAAGACTAGGTATACACATGTAGAAAAGTTGTGCCTAGCCCTATCATTCGTGGCCACCAAACTCCGACACTACCTCCGAATCACAAAAAATTTCATCACCAACGCAGACCCCATCCATTATATGTGCGCTGGCCAAACCTCATCTAAACCAACGCATCGCCCGATGGCTTATGCTCCTCGCCAACCTCGACCTTGAGTTTGTACACGAAATCAATCAAAGGACAAACTATCGTAGACTAACTCGCGTAAGCCCCTTTACCTAGGGAACAATTTACCAATTTTACTTTCCCCTGATTTAACTCATTGCCACTCTTTCACTCGGTGAGGAGTCGTATCTAATGACCCTCTTCTTCGATGGATCGAAATGCCACGGCGGAGGGGCCGGCGTTGTACTCATTCCTTTAGACACTCGAACGTATGCCTCTTTCATTCCGGCTCGATTTCCCCGCACTAATAATACAGCAGAATACGAGGCCCTTGTTTTGGGTCTCAAGTTGCGTTACACTTAGGTGTAAAATCTATTAACATTTTCGCGACTCTCAACTAGTCGTCAACAAGTTATGGGCATCTACCAATGTAAAAATGAGGAACTTCAAAAGTACAAACATTACGTGGATTCACTTTTGACCTTATTTACTCATTATTCTATCCAAACCATTCCCCACTCAACTAATAAATTTGCGGATACTATGGCTTGCTTAGCCTCGCAAATTCCTGCCTCACCAACTGACTCTGACATATTTGTCTTGGTCCAACAACTCTTTGCCCCATCTTACTCAGCCCCGATGTTGGTATGATAAATAATGTATCCGCTGATTCGTAGGATACTTGGTATCACCAATTTCACAATTACCTTACAACCTCTGTTCTCCCATCTGACCTTACGAGTAACGAAAAATGTGCTTTTCTTAAAAGTGTTTCTCGTTACATCGTCATGGGGGGACTCCTCTATAAACGTGGCTTTGATGGCATCCTCCTTCGATGTCTAACCAGCGCGGAGGTCACCTATATCATCCAACAAGTCCATGACGGCATTTGTGGTGGACATTTTAGTGGCCTTGCCGTGGCCAAACGGATCCTTCGCCTAGGCTATTATTGGCCTACTCTTAATAACGACTGCTACGAATATGTTAAGCATTGTATTATGTGTCAACAACATGCTAACCTTCAACATACCCCTAGCCATCCGCTACAGGTCGCACGAGATCTTTGGCCTTTCTCACAATGGGGTTTAGACCTTATTGGTGAGATTCACCCGCCCTCTTCGCAACGTCACCGTTGGATAATCACAGCAACCGAATATTACACTAAATGGGTGGAGGCCATTCCACTCATTTCAACCAAAAAAAAAAATTGTAGAATTCATTAACCATCACATTATTTGTCGTTTTGGTGTTCCTCATCGCCTGATAATAGATAATGGAAAATCTTTCAAAAATAAGTTGTTACAAGACCTTTGTGACAACTTTGGTATCAAACTTAGTTTCTCATCACCTTACTATCCACAAGCAAATGGTCAAGCCGAATCTTCTAACAAAACCCTAACCAAAATTCTCATGAAAGTCGTTAACGATTCTGGAAGTAATTGGCCTGATCACATCCCCTTTGCCCTTTGGGCTTATCATACCAGCATTCGTACTTCCACTAATTCCACACCATTTTTTTTGGTATATGGTACCGAGGCTTTCTTTCCTCTCAAAATACAAATACCCTCCCTAAGAATATCTCTCCAAGATATTCTCACCAATGATGATTTCCACCAAGAGCGGTTAGCCCAATTGGAGCTTCTTGACGAACGTCGTATTACCACTCTTGGCCACCTTCAAATCTATCAAAAGCGCATCAAGCGTGCTTATGATAAGTAAATTCATGAGCGTACCTTTAAGGTTGGTGATCTTGTCCTCAAAGAGAATCAACATGTAACCAAACTAGAAAAGAGCAAACGTGGAAAATTTGCTCCTAATTGGATTGGGCCTTACATTATCACTCACACTTATGGATCAGGCACTTACCGTTTAGCTTCACTTAATGGTAAACCTGAGCTTGAACCCCTTAATGCCTTGCATCTCCGACCATTCTACTGTTGAATTTAGTGTTACATCACTTCTTATCTACCTTGCGCTCGTCCCTTGAGCTCATTTACCACATCATACAGTTTGTTTCGTACATCTCAAAGTAGAATCAACCTCACGTGGTTTGATCATCACCTCCTCTTAAAGATGCCTTCACCTTTTAGTCCGGTCCATGACTTAAAAGTATCAAAATAACACGTTCTCAATTATACACTTATGGGATATCCTTGAGTCAAACTTCCTACAAAAACTAGATGCTTCATGCCAAATGGACATCTAAGACCTCTAAGTTATACATAGACTGCTCCCTCGAAGGACAGCTATGTGCAAAGCCACATCTGCTATTATAAATAGACTGCTCCCCGAAGGACAGCTATACACAAAAGCCGCATCTGCTACTATAAATAGACTGCTCCCTTGAAGGACAGCTATACAAAGTTAGCCTCTATCAGAAGCTTCTCGCATTGATCAGCTTCATGAAGACCTCAAGAACAAAAAAATGCATATCCCATATGGACTTCCCACATCGATCAGTCTATATCTAGAAAAATAAAAGCAGTATTCAAAAGCACTTTTGAGTCATGGACTTGTCTATTTAGGTTTGGTTCTCTTTCGTCAGAATAATCACTTTACAACAAGTTCTCTGTGCCCCAGCTCTACCAGCCACCTCACCTCACCATTCGTCAAAGCAACAAAACTCAAGGGGCATGACGTATATCCGATATATTGTGATTATACAACTCTTTTCACTTATCGACTTCTCGCTTATGCAAGGTACCTAGGGATTCAAGCTCATCCTACGTTAATATGTGGTTTGTTTAGCTCTTTTCAACTACGGGACACTTTTGCCTCTTTTACCCGACTCTAGGATTATGTGTTGACCTTAATCAGGACACGGTTCCCTAATACTTGGGTAAGCTAACCTTCGCTTCACCTATACCTACACCAATATCGTCAATACCTTACCAACACCAACAACATTACCCTACCAATATCAATATTTTTACCAAACAACAAATTGCCTAACCACAACCAAATTGCCTGAATTCACCTCTCCCTGGTCCTAAGGGAGAACTACATCGGTCTAAGGCCCCTCCTTGCTTTGTGCAAAGGGCTATGTAGGCAGCACTTAGGAGACATGGGGTCTCCCAAGGTTAGCTCGACCATCCCCTACCATAACCTATCATGTGTTGTAAATATAAATATTTTTGTGTATTTCTATTTGATCACATTCATCTTTATCCTTTTTCAAAACAAAACATTCAAAACACAACCATTCTTATTATTATCATAACTCAAATCAACATACATATTCATTTTTATTTAGATGTTAAACAAATACATCTTCTCTATCATCGACGCGTAGGTCGACATCCTTATTTATTCTTCTACCCCTATAAAATTCACTTAGACCCTTGCACCTCATCCCGAACTAGGTGATGATCGTGATCGTCGACGCCGCTCACCTGGCCTCTCCATCCTCAAAGGTGCCACTGCTATTGATTTCTCCCCTTATCCACCAATCTTCCTTTCTCACCACATCACCTCCCCCGGCTTTGCTAAATAGCATTATTTTGACTTCATTGGCCCAAATCACGGCTGCAACAAATCAACCACTTGGCCCGACCCAAGGCCGCACCCAACTAATCGGCCCGACCCAAGGCCGCAACTAACAATCAGGCCCGACCCAAGGCCACAACTACTCAATCAGCCCAACCCACAGCCACACCCAACCAATCAAGCCTGACCCAAGGCCGCAACCAACCAATCAGGCCCGACCCAAGGCCGCAACCAACCAATCAGGCCCGACCCAAGGCCGCAACCAACCAATCCGGCCCGACCCACGGCCACAACTAATCACTCGGCCCGACCCAAGGCCGCACCAATTAAGTACCTCGACCAAGACCCACAAATTATGATTTTATCCACCCATCATGTAGCTTTTTGTTCAATCGAGCTCACCTGTTCATGTTTTAGCATGACTAGGATACTTGACTTGATCAGTCGACCAACTTTGCCTAGACCAAGACCGTGACGTTTATCTCAACCAAACCCACCATTTGGTACTGCCGAACATGCCTAAACGTTCTTGTACCTTACCCGTTATATCCCCTAGAGCTACTTCCTATGCCTTGGATACCAGGATTATATCACCCTTGTTTGGATAAACTATCGACCTTTGCTTATGAATTACTTGTTGGCTCTTTAAATCATGTACCCTGGTCGCACTACTGCATTTCAACGTGTGTCTGCTTCCTTGAACTTATCCCACCATCTTACCATCATCTCAACACCATTCACCCTTTATCAACCCTATCCCTAATTTCATGTCGCCTCAATCTGTGATCGATTTGAGGGGGATTACCTATACCCTTAACTGGGGCAATCACTTCTTATTAATTGTCAGTGCAGCTTTACAAGACAAGCTACACGACAAGGGGCTAATGGAGACACCAAATTGGTGTCTTACGACACCCTATGCCCCGCATCTCATTTCGCAACCTAACCTCACCACCTAAACCTTACACAATTATTTATTAATTACCTTATAATTAATAAATCCACATCTCCAAACCTGCCACCTCATTTTGCCACCTCATCATGACCTAGCCCTAACCCTAAACTAACCTAATTAAGACCTATAACTTGGTCTACATCCACACCCATGACTAATTACTCCTCACCCGCACCAAAACCAACCTAATAATGACTTGACCAAGCCCACAACTAATCCCTCAGAGAAAAGGAGGGAAAGTTGGCTATTTTACTAAAAATAGCCCACTTTGACTTAACCGACATCGGTTCCTACTCGACCGCCGTCGATCATGTAACCGCCATTGGTTCCCTGTAAATGACCTCCCCCAACCAAAACAAAGGATCCGAATTCATTTGAAAAAAATATGGAATTCACTTGGCAGAGAAGAGACAAGTGAAGAAAAGAGAAGAGTTTGTAGAGAAGGACATCGAGTTCAAGACTCGCAATCGAGTAACTAGAGCACAGTGACACTCATCTAAGCATTGGGAGAGAAGATGGCTCACTTTTGATTTTCAGATCATCCCACCTGAGCCCTGCCTTCGTCATCACAGTCCTTGGACCTGTATCTTCATCAGGAACTAATAAGTAGTGTCTTGTACATTTTCAAATAACATTTCTTGAACTTCGATTCATAGTAATTATAAGTTCACTCCTAGATCTACTAAATGCCGGTAGCACCCTACATCTCACCTGTCATTCCTCTACCCTTACATTGCCCCAAGAATAGCTCCCACACTCTCTGAGTCTTCTCCATCACCCTATTGCCTACCCCTAATCATTTTCCAACCTTATAAACACCATAGCCACCTCACAGCCAACCTTCATTGAAAGCCCCTAAATCACCACCCCTACCGATATCGCTTATCAAGAACTCAAGATTTAGTGTATAACCGATAGTTGGTTATACGTTGACCGGCATCGGTCACTGTGACTCAAACCAAAACCAGCCTTTCTTCTATTGCTTTTTAACAAGGTAATTAAAGTGTAATTTTGCAATAGCCTCTTTGCTATCATTTGTGTTGGTTTGTATTAAAAGGGAACTCGACCACCTTCGAAAGGAAGTCTAATATTTCCTGGGCCCAAGGCAGTTCCCTCATTTATTGTCTAACTAAAATCTGGTGGTCTTGTATTCTTACTTGCAAGTAGTCCTTCCTAGACAAAAAGGAGTTCTTCGCAATCGATCTGATCTCTCTCTACGGTACGCGTGCACCCTCCCAACATTCAACAGGTATTCCTCCGAGCCCTAACCCTTATATATTTCTCAAGAGAATGAAAGGATAGAAACACCTCTATTCTAAGAACGGAAACATTCTGTGTGAAACACTTGGTCCTTATTCTTGAGAAGTAACTAAGTACATATATGATTCCATTGTTTGAATTTCATAATTCACAAATGTAAGGATGACCTATAAGTGAAAAATATGCTCTAAAGATAAAAGAGAGACAAAAAGTGTGAGTAAAGTTAAGAAAGGGTCAAGAGTGCCCAAAGATGGACCAAAGTTCTGAACGCTATGTCCTAACTAGGTTCCAATGTTTGAGGCCATAAAATATAAATTCTTCAGTTCCATCAGGGTTGTAGGGTATGTAAGACCAAAGTGAAAGTAAGAGACAAAGAAAAGAGGCCAAAGATAATTATCAATAAATAGTTTTCTTGCTTAGGATTCATGCATACACTAGTATTCTTTAGAACCTATAAATGTACCCAAGTGCATGATTTTGTGTCTACAAGTGATAGTAAAAATAGTAATAGCAAGAGAGATTAGAATTTCACAAAAAGCATGCACTATTTCTATTAGCTCAAAAGATAACATAGACATTATGTATGTAATCAAGCATGATGAGAAAGTGTAAGGTAATTGTAATGAAATAAATCACCTATATAGTGTGGGAGATTCCCCTAAAGAGTAGTATTAATGGGAGGAAACCAAGTCATCATTTACCATCACTTATTATCTTGTGGGTGTCTTGCATTAAGCTCAACATACCTCGTGAACATGCATGTAAAGAGTATATAGAAAATATATGTTATCCATCAAACCAATATAAAAAAACATGTATAAAGTAACAAGATATCTAGTCAAACCATAAACATGTCTTAATTTTTATTTTTGTGAATATGTGAATGTTTTATATATTATGTGATTATTTGAATGTTTTAATTTTTATCGAAAGTAGTTATGTAAAAAAGGGGTAACAAAAATCTACACTATAAAAGCCTAATAAAGAAGCACATCATAATCAAAGCATAAAGAAGGGACATACCCCACACTTTTTAGAAGAGATAAGGTATGCTAATGTATAATTTGTGTAGAAACCATATCATGTGTCATAAAATACCTAGGGTGGGAGAACCCCTTATGAGTAAAATGCATATAAAGTGATACGGTGAGAGCCATAAGATAAAGTGTTATGTGAGAAGTAGTATTTGACCTAAATGATTTTGTAGAAGTCCAAAGAGAGCATGAATGGATAGAAGTATCATGTGAACTCGAGGACCTATGCATGGAGCTACTAGAAGGGAGTATCTTACTAGATGTAGCAGATGAAAGAAAAGGCCTAGATGGAGATGCACTAGGACTAGGATTAGTAATTGTATGTATTGGCTCGGGATAAAAATACATAGGGTTCACTAAATTTTTACACCCTAATTAAATTATGTTATGGAATGTGCACAATAATGAGTAGGATGCACAATTTTGTTACAGGATATTATTATGATCTAATCAATTTTTAGCTAACCATAACAATCGAATAATAATTCGTTAATGCTTGCAATAGTGAAAAATATATAAGGAGATATTAAAAACTAGATGTATAGTGTAATGCCCATAAAATATAGGCACACAAATACAATAATAAAAATACCAAAATATTTTTTTACTTTCATTACTTGATACATGAAATCACTTAGGATAATTCAACATCACACAAGACATTTATACCAATATGGACCCACACGTACCACAAGATGAGAAGTAATTGGATTCACAAGGAAATATGACACACATGACCAAGCCTACCTAAGAGGCTTACATAGGGGAGAGATCATCATTGTAACTACCCCTTATCCCTCCAAGAAGGGATCCTAGCTAGCCTTTGGTTCCTCCAAAGTATACACACCACATCAATTCGACAATCCCCCTTATCCCTCCATTATAACACACTCTTATCCCTCCACTAAGACTAGCCACGAATCCCTTTGTTTCCTCCAAAAAAAACACACATTTCCCTTATTCCTCCCTTCACTAACTACACCTTATTTCTCTAATACGCAATGATGAAACCTCACCCCAACAAGAAGACAAAAAAATCCACATGATGCACATCATATGTATATTTCCCAAATAACAAGGACACACAAGGATCTACTACAATACAAACATACAAAATAGCACTACTCATAACACAACATTTGCATGTATATAAAATTATTAGAGTTATGTTTCAATAATTATATTCAATAATTTGAAGGCACTTAAGATGTAAACATGCATTCTCCTCTTTGTTTCTAGACTAAATTTCCTTAATATTTTTTACATTCAACTTAAAAGGTTTCACTTAATTTGGTTACTATGCCTTGTTGCAATTAATTGTATAACCCATTTTTTAATAGGGACATTTGTATGCTCATAGGACTACTAGTTTTTGTCCTATAGAATCGTCACTAAGAACATTATTACATGGTTTAACATCATACATTCATTACACAATAGGACTAGTGGGAGAACAAGAGGGAATATCTCATCGTTTAAAAGATTAAGGTTCATGATTCTCCCTTTTTATTTATACTTTAATAATTATTTTGGTTCACACTAAATTTTATATGTCATGGATTCCTTATCTCACAACCAGAGGATGATTTGAACACGTTATTATTGGTGTGTGGGATCCTATGTGTCCTCCACTCACATATGGAGGGTCATCTCACAAGGGTTAGGTTTAGGTTTTCTTGTATGTCATGCACTAGGGTTACTCAACACCCAATATGTACCCTTTCATTTTTTATTTATGAGTATGCCAAGACACTCCTTTGTCTTTCTCTATATGTTCAACCTTTGTCTCATTATGCAAGTTCTTTAATTTCTTGATCAATTCCGCCTTGTGATTACACTGGAGCTATTACATTTCCTTTGGAGTACAACTTCATCGTGGTACACCGTTTTCGATACGATTCTCGCAAACTATTTCATGGTATTAGAGTTGATATCGGGTAAACATGCATTCATCATCTAAGTTGTGATCACTCTTGGTTTTGTTATTTTTTACTCCTCGTGCAAGTTTTTTTCGATCATTAGATTCTGGAATTTCATTTGCTAACGTTCTTAAAAAGTTGTTCTTAGAAAGTTTTAGTTTTGTTGTGTTCTTCGTGTATGTGCAGATCTCCTTGAGTTTTTAGGGTTTTACAACTACATTTAGCTAACTATAGCTAAATCTGGTAGATCAGTTAAAATAAGAGGTTATTTCTAGTTTTTTAATTTTTTATTAAACTAAAAAAATTTAGATCTCTATCTTTTTTTGGTTTATCTATGTTTGCATGTTGTTTTTTTCGAATCCAGGTTCAAATTTTGGTTTGAAGGGGTGTTGTGTGGTGTTCAACCCAACCAAGCTCTCCACCGAGCTCCTCTTCTCTGCCCCGAGCTCCTCCAGCTCTCCACAACTCTCCTCTCAACTCGTGCTCAAACAACCGAGTCCTTCTCTACTCTGGTCTTTGTTGTTCTTCCAACCAGCCGAGCTATTTTTTGGCTCACTCGTGCTTTCGTGGGTGTGGTTCCTTCCCACAGTGGCTAGATCTGGTGTGTCAGAGTCATTTTTGGTGAGTTATGAGTTTGTTTCCTTCGACTCCTGTCGTGTTTTGGTTTGTGTTTTTTTTTTAACTCTACGAGTTCCTTGGCTCTAAGCGTGCATATTTTTGCTCTAACCAAGCTTCAAACCCTGGATGAGCCTTTTTTTGTTTCCTACGAGTTGTGGCTGACCGGACTACATGATTTTCATCTCCCTATGGGTTCCTTCCTTCGTGGCCATGAGTTTTCTACCCGCGCTTACCCCACACCTACATGTTATCTCGCCTTACTGGCCCTCACAACCTCGCCTTGTCACTGCTTTCCTCACCCAACTCAAAATCCGCCTCCACAAAGCCGTCTCACACTACTCTAAGTTAGGATTTCCACCTCCAACTCAAAGACTTCAAATAAATAGTAAACTTATTTATGGTAAGTTTGTTAAATTTTATTTATTTCATTCAAACCGTAAGTTTGTTAAACTCATTGATGGTAAGTTTTTTTTTAAAATTCAATTTGGTGGTCTTTTTTTTTATAAAGTGTTTTTAAAAAAAAACTGTTGAAGGTGTTGAATCTTTTTGGTGTGAATTTCTTTAAAGGGAAAGCATATTTAAATATTTAATTAAGATTTAATTTTAACTAGATCTTAATTAGAGTTTCTTTTCGTAATTAATTAGATTTAATTATATTAAATCTATTTCTATTAATTACGATCTCTTCCTTTTCGATTAGTAATAATTAAAATTGTCTTTTAAAATTAATGTTAAATTATCATTCCTTTTAAACTCCTATAGCTTTAAAATTAGCTAAATTAGGCATTTTAAAACGATAATTTTTAGGTGTAATTATTGATTTTTTACTAATCGTGCACTCAAGTGTGTAGTGACACTCTGAGCACCTATTTGTCTTCCACGTGCCTTTCTCGGCATTCTGAAGATCATCGGGACTCATCTTGAGTTCATTTAAAACTTGTATTTACCCTTATTATTGCTTGCGACTAGTGAGCGCATCCGCCATAGTTTGTAGCAAGGGGTATCCATTGCGATGTGAGACACTCTTTCTCACAACCAGGATTTGATTTCACCTCCTTCCTAGTTTTTGCAAGTTGTGCTTGTATACAGTGTCACTTTGCTGCGCTCCACAAAACACAATTGTGGTCTCCTCTCTTATGTGTTATTACGTTGATTGCAAGGTGAGTTACCAACTATTTCAAGACACACACTCGGACCTGATTGTATTCAACGCACTAAAATATAAAGTTCCAAAAGCAGGGGGTTATTATATTGTCCTGGGTGGTTGTGATTCTTGAGTTTATTTTCTGCATTCCTTTTCTCTCTCTTCACTATGGATGCACTTTCAATTCCTTTTCTTACGCCATTCAAATTCTTCGAATGGAGATTGAAAATGATTATGAAACTAAGGGGTAAAGGGTTATTCCGCATCACCATGGGAACTGAGACTAAACCAGATGATGACCCTGAAAAATCTAAGTGGTTAAACCGTAGTGATGAAGCTTTAGGTCTTCTTTGCATGTCTGTTTCTCCTGACTTTCTCTTCCACATTGAGTCATCCGAAACACCTAATTCTACATGGAAAATGTTACATGGAATGTTTGGAGAACAAGATGACATGAGAGTGCATGAGTTGGAAAAAAACTAATAGGGTTAAATCCTAGTGATTTTGAAAACCTACAAGCATTCTTCTCTAAGTTTCTCCACACTAGATTATTTTTAAAGGAATGTCAAGTAGAGAAGAAATATTCTCAACCGATCTTGTCGATTCTCTCTAAGTTAGGTCCAGAATATTCTGTCTTTGTGTCAACTTTTTACGCTACAAAATTTTCCTTGGGAAAGGATTGGAATATGCCCTTCTTTGATTTTTTTTTCATCCCAACTCATTTGAGAATAGGAAAAACTCATTCGAATGGGGTCTCTCAAGTCCAAGTCACATGCCCTTGTAGTAAGTACTAGTAAGGAAAAGAAGAATAAAAAGAAGAAAGAAAAAATGATCAACCTAAGAAGGAAACCAAGACCAAAACTAAAATTAACATGAACACTTCAACTTCTAAGCCTAGAGCACAAAAAGACAAGTATTTGTGTTCCTATTGCAAGAATCTTGGTCATAAAGAGCATCTATGTATGAGAACACAAATTAATCACCTAACTCATTTACTTGAGAAAAATCAAATAGGTGTTCCTAAGTCTATCAAACAAAATGCTCTGAAGGTTGAGTCTTCCACTGCAAAAGGTTCTAAATATGATAAGAAGAAAGGAAAGGCCCTTGTATCCAAAGTTGCTCCTTCATTGACGTGGATTATAGATTCTGGTGCCTCACACCACATGGCTTCTTTGCATGTTGAGTTCTCCAACATCGAGCCTTGTGGTATGTCCCAAATCACATGATGGGTAATGACACAACAGTGTCGGTTTCGGTAGTGGATTGGTAGAGATGGATGGGGGAACATTCAACCAAGTGTTGAGTGTTCCTAATCTCTCTACCAATCTCCTATCGGTTTACCAAATTACTCACCTTGGTGAAGGAATGTGAGTGGAATTTGGTCCTAACTCGGTGATTATTCGTGAGCTTAACAATGACACTACAATGGTTGAGGGAAAGGCGGATCTCGTTCACGATTGTATACCTTTTCCCACTTTACTTTGATTCTACGCCCACTGCCTTTCTCACTCATGCCAATGAGGTTAGTAAGCTATGACATGATCATTTTGGACATCTAAATTATCGCTACCTTAAAAAATTGAGCCAAAATGAAATGGTCAATGGGTTACCCCACGTCAAGTTTTCTAAGGGTCTTTATGAGGGTTGTACCCTTGGAAAGCATCCTGAAAAGAAATTTGACAAAGGAAAAGCCTAGAGAGCTACTCGTCCCTTAGATCTTGTTCACAATAATATTTCTGGTCCATTTCGTCTCCTTCTTTTACTAGAGCTCTTTATGTGCTCACCTTCATTGATGACTATTCGCAATATACTTGGGTATATTTTCTTAAGCTTAAGTCTGAAGTCTTTGAACATTTTCAGGACATTAAGGCTCTTGCTGAGAAACAAGTAGAACGGTCTATTAAGGTTCTTTGAACCAACAATGGAGGTGAATATGTAAACAATAGGTTCATGGATTTCTGTACTTCTGAAGGGATCTCCTTGCAGCATACAATTGCTTATATCCCTTCGCAAAATGGAGTAGTAGAAAGAAAGAATCATACTCTTAAGGAGATGACCACTTATATGATTCAATCAAGTCTATTCCTCCCAAAGTATTGGGTCTGAAGCAGTGGTGAATTGTGCTAATTACATTCAGAACCATGTTCCACACAAGGTAGTAAGAGGGATGACACCCTTTGAATCCTGGTTTAGATGCAATCCTGATGTTGAGCACTTTTGAGTCTTTGGATCCAAGGCTATGGCTCGATTCCTAAGAAGAAATGTAAGGCATTGGAACCACAATCCAAACCTTGTATCTTTGTAGGGTATCCTGATGGCATGAAGGGATATCGATTGTTGAATCCTACTTCTCATGAGATTTATATTGAGAGAAGTGTTAAGTTTAATGAGTCTTCTTCGACTTCTACTTCTCTACCTATTGAGGTTCTTCAACTTGCTGATTCAGATTCTGACTCATCAAATGATGATGTTGTTGAGCGTGCTCCTCTTCCTGATCCTCCCGACCATTAGACCTTTGAGTCTTCCGATTCTGACAGTAGTGATGATGAGGACTATGTCCCTTCTCACTCAAGTGATGAATCTTTTGACTCAGAGCCTGATCCTCTTGGTCCTCTTTGGGCTAGGAAAACTTTGTAAAGTGCTGGAGATTTAGTTGGAGATACTTCGGATATGAGATGTACTCACTCAGATTTTGTTAGACCCCACTCTTTCTTCACCTTTACCTATGATCCAAAATATTTCCAAGAGGCTTCTTGTATTCCTGAATGGGATTCGCCATGAATGAGGAGTATTCCTCTCTCATGAAGAATGATACTTGGGATCTCACCCCTCTTTCGAAAGGAAGAAAAATCGTTCGGTGTAAGTGGGTGTTCCAAACAAAGTATGGAGTAGATGGAGACGTCAAAAATTTTAAAGTGCAATTAGTAGCTAAGGGTTTCTCCTAGATAGATGGGGTTGATTATACTAAAACACGGGTGAGTGCACTAAGTTGGGGGGCCAAAAGGGGTCTTAAGTGGATGCATTTTTCTAAAAAAAACTTCAACTTGTACGAGTTTTTTGAAATAGTTACACTCAAAATTGGAAGATGTTGTAGAAATATGAATCGTATCATTTTGAGTCTAGTTTCTAAGCTACTAAATTTTATTGAAAACGGATAAGTTTAAGTGGGTCAAACAACTAAAATACCAAAAATGCTCCTATTTTTGTTAAAAAATATAATAGAGTGACTTTCATGCCCCCACCATTTTTTTAGCACCATTTAGTATTTTTGAAACCATTTGGTAGAAAGATAGCTAGGAGCATCTAGTTTGGGCTCAATTTTTTTAGATTTTTTTAGCAAATTATTTTTTATTTATGATTTTTCTAGTACAAAAATTTTATGTTTTGAAAAATAACGGAGCTCCGACCATGCCCCCCTACTACCTCAAAAATATCGAAAATTAATAATTTTTTGAATATGTATAGAATTATGCCTAGTTTGGGCTAGTATAATTTTTTTAAATTTCGATCACCATAAAAAAGATACACCATGAAAGATAGACATATTTACACTTCAAAAAATAGCTATAAAAAGGCATAGTTAGAAAATAAATAATATGGAAACCTTATATTAGTCAAAAAAATTGGAAAATTATATTTTTAGAAAGAAGAGACTCTGCTCTATGTCGTGGTATAATTTTTTTAAAATGGATCGATTATTTTATTTAGATTTATCATAGAGGAAGTGTCATTTTTAGATTTTCTTGTAAAAACTCATTGTTTGTTGTGTTTGTGCAGGTCCATGCCTCAAGCTTAGGGATCTAAACCAGATCCCAAGCCTTGAGGCATGGCTTGGAAAAAGAGAAAACATAAAATGCATACGTGTTTTTCTTTTTTTATATATTGTGGCCCCCAACGTCCCTTTCATCTCTTTCACGAGAATTCTACAAACATTCTGTTTTGTCTGCAATATTCTCTACATTCTTACACAATTTTTTAGTATTTCATTTTGTCCCCTACCCCACTAGTTGATTTTTTATAATCATGGGCAATAAACGTCAAGCTAAGGACAAGAGAAAAGTCAAGAATAAGACAGGAGCAATTGGAAAAGAAGAAAATAAAGAAATTAAAGAGAATTCAAAACTTTGAGCGAGGCAAGGTACATCCACTATATCAAAGGTAGCTAATGTATTAGAAAATTGGGATGAAATACATAATGAAAATGTAGAGAATAATGATTTTGTAATGAATAATGATATTTAATTGAATGATAATGTTGGTATGGATGAAGAAATTGATATGAATCCAATTGTTGAACCCTTACTTGAGAATCCAAATGTTAACCTCAAAATTTGTATGAAAACACTGAATGAAGAAAGTAACCTTGTAAATGAATCTTCACCTCTAAGAACACCTCCTTCCATTTTGTGAAGAAAACTAATTCACTTAATTGAAATTGATGAAAACATTATAAAACCAATGCCTAACAAAATGTCCGAAAGAAATGCGAGAAGAAAAGCTAGTGGAATTTGAGATAAATACTTTGAGAATTTAAATGACACACAAAGATGTCAATTATTTGTTTCATTGATGAACTTAATTAAGATGAGACCTATAATGAAGACCACAGGGTTAAGAACATCTAACGTTGTTGATTAAAATACATCAATTGTTGAAAACATACATAAAGCATACCAAAATGTAGGTGGCAAAAGACACACCAAAGATAGTAATGCTACACGACGTGCACTAACTAATTGTATAGTAAGTGATAAAACAATTAATAAACGCTTGATTAGAAAAACAAGCGGTGGTTTCTAAAGCTAAATAGAAAAACACTAATGAAATCAATAGAGAGACGTAAACATCTTGAGTTAGTCAATAACACTGACTATTGGGCTTTCTCTAGTAGACTTCCATGAAAAGACAAGAATACATCTAATATTCTAAAATAATTAATTATAAAATTTTGGAATGAGAACACAAGGGTGTCACCGAATAGAAGAGATATAGTAAAAAGAAGAATAGGTTCTCGTAATCGTGAATTGTGTGCAAAACATTTCTTAGATATGACTCAAATAGAATTTTCTCTAAGTTTAAAACTAAAAATCCACAAATTAACATTAGCCAAAAATTCTTTGAAATGAGAAAACCCTTTTATGTGAAAATCAATCACTCACGTACCACTTGTTATGTAAGCATCATGTTGAATTTTCAATGCATTATGATGTTTTTGTCAAATACATAGTGTTTTGCATCTTGACATCATGTTGCGGGAGTGTGGAATAAAGTTCCACAAAAAATCTTCAAGGGAATTTATTCGACAATATTTTGTGAAAAATCAACAAGACAATTTTTTTATAACAAATCATGTTTGGATGGAACGTGCAATGTATGCGGTGGCTTGCCTAATCTGAAAAGTTGTATCCATGAGGAGAGTACATATTCAATAGGAAAATAATTGGTTGATTTCACTAAATATAAATTAGTGGCATATCAATTAAAAGATGGAAAAGAATCTAAGAGGTGTGAGCTTGTTATAAAACAATTACAGTATTCGGAATATATGGTCAAATTTAGAGAGGAAATTTTTTAAGAGTATGCAAGGCACACACATAGAGCTCGATGGTTGGATAAACAATTAAAGTTAAGCAAGGAAACATTCCACTTGGCACTATTGTTTTAGTAGTTGAATTCGCAGAGAATTACACATTGCATCACAAATAGAGGTTCGAGTCTCAATATTATAACTTAGTGCAAGTTTCTATTTTCATGCATATAACATTCATGCACTCTCCTGAAAGCAGAGAAAAGATCAAAAATATTAAGAGAGTATCATTTCTACATCGGTGATGATCGGACACATTCTACGAGAATATGCACAAAGGGTGTTTCCAGGTGTTTTATGTGAACTTGAATGAGAGGAACATTAGTTTCGATCAACATTACATTTGGTCGAACAACTGCACATCACAATTCAAGAATGCACGGATGTTTTATTGGATAAGAAGGATGCACAAAATAAAAAAATGTACAACATATCTGGATTTTTACTGAGGCAGGGCATGGAAAAGGAGAGCATGATGGTGCAAGAGCATGTGTGAAAAGAGCACTTGCAAGAGAAGAGTTAAAGTTCAAGGATGGTGCTAAATTTACAGATGCAAAAAGCATTGTTGATTGGTGTGTCAAGAATATGGGCCATGAATCTCAAGAGAGATCAATGGTTCGTATATATTTTTAGTTGATAGAGAAACAACATCTAAAAAATTTGAAGATTGTATGACAGTTGTAGGATCAAGTGATATGCACTCATTCCATAGTTCAGATGTAAATGCTTGGACTATTTATACTAGGTGCATGACATGTTTTTATATATCATGCATTGATTTTGCATGGAATGAATGTGAGTCATAATAGTGGGTGGATGAATGGAATTGTAGACCTCTAATTCCACTTGACACACATCAAGTTACATGAGCATTACAACTTAGGGTCTTCGGATCAAATGACAACATCACTTGACTTTGACCAAGTCTTTGATTTAGTACAACAAGGTACATACATATATGTACATGCCATGTTTTAGATTTATAAATTATTAAATGACCAACTATTAATGTATTTATAAATTGACTAAATAGTTTTAATTTGTGATACATATGGCACATTTTTGTAGTTATTGCGATGAAATTTAATGAAGAGGGAACATACTACTTTTTATCTCATTGTGTAGAGGGGAAAAAATTGACTTCCACAGTCATTGATGGTGAAAACCTTCAGTATCCCACTAGATCGAGTGGTAGTCACGGAACTTAGCTTCGATGATATCCTATTAAAAAAATCAAACATTTGGTTCTTTGAATACTATATAGTACATCAAAAGATACTTCACTATTCACATTTGGTCCTTACAACAAATATTAAATTGATCAAATATTGAGGTTGGCCATCAAACAAAAATATGTGGAATGTTCATGAATCGAGATCTTGAAGTAATTCTTGCTACTTTCAAGAATAGAGTTGATCCTTACGGTTCATTGGATTGAATTTGCAAAGGTATATTCTTCATGAATTTAATTTGAATATTTACTTAAATGATTTCGTTTGAATTTTGTATGATTTAAAATTCTATTTAATTACTTACTAACATGTTTATGTAGGTTAGTGGTGCCAAAAAGATTCCACCTTCACGTGGTTGGTTGTCATCAAGAGAGAATTTATTATCCTCAAGCCAATTGAAGCTAAGAAAAATTAAATATTAGAAAGGAACAACAAACTGAAATTTTTATTTCACCACTTATATTGTAAAAATATCTTATTAAAATTCTCATTTCACCACCTATATTATTCGAGGTGATATTATTCGGGTGATTGGCAATGGACAAAATTATACTAACTCGGTCTAAATGGAGATGGAGAAAACCATGAGAGGCTTTCGTAGAGGGCCTTGACATGGAGGTCTCGGATCTAACGTGATGTCTCAGGTGCCACGAGTCCAAGAAATCACTCGTCGAAGATATGGCATGATTAGGCCTCGGGGCTCTTAAGAGACTACTCCGGGATGGGGTAGCCCAAAAGCACGGGAGCGTAGGGAACTAAAACAAATGCTCCACTAGCGTTCACCTAGCCATCCCAACATTTTGCGTAGTTGGTTTGATCCCATGAGCTTCCGTTTGCAAACTACTGACCTCTCGACAACCCTACACTCGACTCATTGCACTACTATTTCGTGCGTTTGCAAACAATAGCACAACGAGATAACCAAATGGAGATAGTGAAAACCATGAGATAATTTCGTAGAGGGCCCCGATGTGGAGGTATCATATTTGATAAGATGTCTCTAGGTGCCACGGAGTCCTAGAAATCACTCGTCAAAGATATGGCATGTTTGGGCCTCATGGCTCTTAAGGGACTACGCCCATATGGGGTAGCCCGAAAGCATGGGGAGTGTAGGGAACCAAAATGAATGTTCCATTAGTGTTTAATTGGGCATCCTAATGTGTTGGTGTAGTTGGTTTGGTCCCATAAGCTTCCGATTGCAATCTCTGACCTCGATGACTCTACACTAACTTTTCGAATACACTATTTCATGTGTTTGCAAACAATAACACAGCGAGAGAACTAGATGGAGATGATGAAAATCATGAGATTATTTTTAGAGGGCCCCAACATGGAGGTCTCGGATCTGATGAGATGTCTTTAGGTGCAACGAAATCCGAGAAATCACCCGTCAAAGATATGGTGTGTTTGGGCCTCATAGCTCTTAAGGGGCTACGCCTGGATGGGGTAGCCTGAAAGCACGGGGAGCATAGGGAACAAAAAAAAATCCTCCATTAGCATTCACCAGGCCACCCGATGTGTTGGTGTAGTTGTCTCGGTCCCATGAGATTCCGTTTGCAAACTATAACCTCTGGCAGCCCTACACTGACTCAAACTGCATTATTTCTCACGTTTGCAAAAAATAGCACAACGAGAGAACCAGATGGAGATAGAGAAAACCATGATTAGATTTTGTAGAGGGCTTAAACATGGAGCTCTTGAATCTGACGAGATGTCTCTAGGTGTCACAGAGTCTGAGAAATCACCCGTCAAAGATATGTCATGTTTGGGCCTCAGGGCTCTTAAGGGACTACGCCCAGGATGAGGTAGCCCGAGAGCACAAGAAGCATAGGGAACCAAAAAAAATCCTCCAATAGTATTCAAAATCCATACAGATGAATTTACCTAGATGGTTTGGTCCCACAAGCTACCGTTTGCAAAATATAGCATCTAGCAACCTTACACTGACTTAGACTACACTATTTCACGCATTTACAAACAATAGGACAACGAGAGAACCAGATGGAGATGGAGAAAAATGCAAGAGGATTTTGTAGAGGGCTTCAACATGGAGGTTTTAGATCTGATGAGACATCTCTAGGTGTCACAGAGTCGAGAAATCACCCGTCGAAGATATAAGGTGTTTTGGTCTTAGGGCTCTTAAGAGACTACGCCCGAACGAGGTAGCCCAAAAGCACGGGGAGCATAGGGAACCAAAAATAAACCTCCAGTAGCATTCACCAGGCCATTTGGATGTGTTGGCATAGTTGGTTTGGTCCCACATGCTACCGTTTGCAAAATACAACATCTAGCAGCCTTACACTGACTTAGACTACATTATTTTGCGTGTTTACAAACAATAGGACAATGAGAGAACCAAATGGGGATGGAAAAAACTATGAGAGGATTTCATAGAATGCCCCAACATGGAGCTCTTGGATTTGACGAGATGTCTCTAGGTGCCACGGAGTCTAATAAATCACCCGTCGAAGATATGGCGTGTTTGGGTCTCAAGGCTCTTAAGAGACTACGCCCGAACGAGGTAGCCCGAAAGCACGGGAGCATAGGGAACCAAAAAAAAACCTCTAGTAGCATTCACCAGGCCATTTGGACATGTTGGCGTAGTTGGTTCGGTCCCACATGCTACCATTTGTAAAATACAACATCTAGCAACCTTACACTGACTTAGACTACACTATTTCACGCATTTGCAAACAATAGGACAACGAGAGAACCGAATGGAGATGGAAAAAACTACGAGAGGATTTTGTAGAGTGCCCTAACATGGAGATCTCAAATCTAACGAGATGTCTCTAGGTGCCACAGAGTCCGAGAAATCACCCGTCGAAGATATGGCATGTTTGGGTCTTAGGGCTCTTAAGAGACTACGCCCAAACGAGGTAGCCTCGAAAGCACAGGGAGCATAGGGAACCAAAAAAACCTCTAGTATCATTCACCAAGCCATTTGGATGTGTTGGCATAGTTGGTTTGGTCCCACACACTACCGTTTGTAAAATACAACATCTAGTAGCCTTACACTGACTTAGACTACACTATTTCATGTGTTTGCAAACAATAGGACATCGAGAGAACCGAATGGAGATGGAAAAAACCATGAGAGGATTTCGTAGAGTGCCTCGACATGGAGGTCTCGGATCTGATGAGACATCTCTAGTGCCATGGAGTCCAAGAAATCACCGTCAAAGATATGGCGTGTTTGGGTCTCAGGGCTCTTAAGAGACTACGCCCGAACGAGGTACTTTGAAAGCACGGGGAGCGTAGGAACCAAAAAAAAATCTAGTAGGGTTCACCGAAGCCACCCCAACATGTTGGCATAGTTGATTCGGTCCCACATGCTACCGTTGTAAAATATAACATCTCGCAGCCTTACACCGACTTAGACTACACTATTTTCGCTAAGCGCGTTTGCAAACAATAGGACACTGAGATAACTAGATGGAGACAGAGAAAACTGCGAGAGGATTTCATAGAGGGATCTAATGCGGAGCTCACAAATCTAACGAGATGTCTCTAGGTACCACGGATTCTGAGAAATCACCCGTCAAAGATATGGCATGTTTGGGTCTCAGGGCTCTTAAGAGACTACACCCAAACGAGGTAGCCTGAAAGCATGGGTGGAGTAGGGAACCAAGACAAATCCTCCGAGTAGTTTTCACCAAGCCACCCCGACGTGTTGGCGTAGTTGGTTTGGTCCCACATGCTCTTGTTTGCAAAATACAAAGACATCTCATGACCTTACACTGACTTAGACTACACTATTTCATGCATTTGCAAACAATATGGATAGTGAGAGAATTAAATGGAGACAGAGAAAAATGCAAGATACTTTTGTAGAGGGATGGGACGTGGAGCTCTTGGATCTACGAGACATCTCTAGGTGCCACAGAGTCTGAGAAATCACCCGCCGAAGATATGGCATGTTTGGGTCTCGGGGCTCTTAAGAGACTACGCCGAGATAGGGTAGCCGAAAGCACGAGTGCAATAGGGAACCAAAACAAAGCCTCCACTAGTGTTCACCAAGCCACCCCAACATGTTGGCATGATTGGTTTGGTCCCACGAGATTCTGTTTGCAAAATACATCCTCGGCATCCCTACACTGACTCAAATCTGCACTATTTCATGCACGTTTGCAAATAATAGCACAATGAGAGAATCGAATGGAGACGAGAAAAACCATGAGAGGCTTATGTAGAGGGCTTCAATGTGGAGCTCTCGGATCTGAAAAGATGTCTCTAGAAGCCATGGAGTCTGAGAAATCACACGTCAAAGATATGGCATGATTGGGCCTAGGGCTCTTAAGTGACTACGCCCAGATGGGGTAGCCCGAAAGCACGGGTGGAGGAAACCACTAATGCTCAGTGATTTTTCCATAGGATGCAACTATGTAGAACTATGAACTTAGTTTGTTGGGAGACACCACCAATGTTCCAACTATTCATTTTGAAAGAATGAATATCTTCAATCAAACAGAGAATGAAGAACTGAATTTTTTTGGACATTACAAAAGGTTGTTTGTGCCCAAAAAGAAGCCGAAGGCCATATAAATATTCAGTCTTCAACTTTAGATGACAATGAACATCATGAAGAAAAACAATTAGGTGAATATGTCATTATGATTCAAGAAGAAATGCCTCCTAAAAGTCATAAAGAGTCAATTTGATTACCCAAAAACATTTGGAAGAACTTAAAGAGAAGATATGAGTGGAAGAAAAGGAAAAATGGGAAGCGTGGAAGGATCACAACTTAACTGGAATGGAAGATCTATGTGATGTTGTCGATAGAATCATGGATAATCTTAAGGACAACATGCCAAGTTGATTATTTTTATTAATCCCAGCTACTTCAACTTCACAAATCAAACCAGGTAGTTCCAAAAGCAGCATACTGGCAAGAAAAATTGTAATGAAGTATTGATAATTGAGCCTGAAACTCATTTAGAATTGTAATTTATTTTTTGATTGAGCATTCACCCATAGTTTCTTTTTTGAAGGTAGAAATTCATTTTATATGTGAGAAATAGAATGCTGATTTAGTCTATTACTCTAACTATTTAGGTTAGATTTTTGTAGTCTACAAAAGCCTCTCGCGGTTTTCTCCGTCTCCATCCGGTTCTCTCGATGTGTTATTGTTTGCAAACGCGCAAAATAGTGCAGTTTGAGTCAGTGTAGGGCTGCCAGAGGCTGTAGTTTGCAAATGGAAGTTCATGGGACCAAACTAACTACACCAACACATTGGGGTGTCTAGGTGAACACTTGTGGAGCATTCATTTTGGTTGCCTATGCTCCTTGTGCTTTCGGGCTACCCCATCCAGGCGTAGTCGGTTAAGATCCTTGAGGCCCAAACACGCCATATCTTCGACGGGTGATTTCTTGGACTCCATGGAACCTAGAGACATCTCATCAAATCCAAGACCTCCACATCAAAGGCCCTCTATAAAATCCTCTCGTGGTTTTCTCCATCTCCATCCGGTTCTCTCGTTGTCCTATTGTTTGCAAATGCGAGAAATAGTGCGAGTCAAAGTCGGTGTAGTGTTGTCGAGCGACATGTAGTTTGCAAATGAAAGCTCATGGGACCAAACCAACTATGCCAACACATCATTATGGCCTGGTTAATACTACTAGAGGCTTCTTTTTGGTTCCCTACACTCCCTGTGCTTTCAGGCTACCTCGTTCGGGCGTAGTCGCTTAAGAGCCCTGAGGCCCAATCACGCCATATCTTTGATGGGTGATTTCTCAGACTCTGTGGCACCTAGAGATGTCTCATTAGATCTAAGACCTCCATGTTGGGGCCCTCTACGAAATCCTCTCACATTTTTCTGTCTCCATCCGGTTCTCTCGATGTCCTATTTTTTGCAAACGTGAGAAATAGTGCACTCGAGTCAAGTATAGGGTTCCCGAGACGATGTAGTTTGAAAATGAAGAGGCTCATGGGACCAAACCAACTACACCAACACATCTCGCATGGCTTGGTGAACACTATTGGAGACTTAGTTTTGGTTCCCTACGCTCCTCGTGATTTAGGGCTACCTCGTCTGGGCGTAGTCGCTTAAGAGCCCTGAGGCCCAATCACGCCATATCTTCGACAAGTGATTTCTCAGAATCTGTGGCACCTAGAGACATCTTGTTAGATCTGAGACCTCCATGTTGGGGCCCTCTACGAAATCCTCTCGAGTTTACTTCATCTCCATTTGGTTCTCTAGCTTTCTATTGTTTACAAACGTGAGAAATAGTGTAGTACGAGTCGGTGTAGGGTTGTCGAGATCTTTGTAGTTTGAAAATGGAAGCTCGTGGGACCAAACCCACTATGCTAACACATCAAAATGGTTTGGTGAATACTACTAGAGGATTTTTTTTGGTTCCCTACACTCCTCATACTTTCGGGCTACCTCGTTCGGGCGTAGTCACTTAAGAGCCCTGAGGCCCAATCACGCCATATCTTTGACGGGTGATTTCTTGGACTCCATGGCACCTAGATACATCTCGTTAGATCAAAGCTCCAAATTGAATCCCTATACAAAATCCTCTCATGGTTTTTTCCATCTCCATTTGTTCTCTCACTTTCCTATTGTTTGCAAAACGCACAAAATAGTGTAGTCCGAGTCGGTGTAGGGCTCACTTAGACAGTTGTAGTTTGCAAACGAAAGCTCGTGGGGATAGAACCAAATTTTCCAACAAATCCAAATGGCCAAGTTAACACTACTAGAGGCTTCATTTTGGTTCCCTACACCCGTGCTTTCGGGTTACCTCATCTCGGGCGTAGTCGCTTAAAGAGCCCACGAGGCCCAAATCATGCCATATCTTCAACGGGTGATTTCTCGGACTCCATGTCACCTAGAGACATTTCATCAGATCCAAGAACTTCATGTTAAGGCCCTCTATGAAAGCATCTCATTGTTTCTTTGTCTCCATCATGTTCTCTCACTATCCTATTGTTTGCAAACGTGAGAAATAGTGTAGTTTGAGTCAGTGTAGAGGGTCTGCCAGGACATTGTAGTTTGCAAATGGAAGCTCGTGGGACCTAACCAAATACACCAACACATCCATATGGCTAGGTGAATTCTATTGGAGGATTTTTTTGGTTCCCTACGCTCACCCATGCTTTCGGGATACTTGTCTGTCATGCATAGTCGCTTAAGAGCCCGAGGCCCAATCATGTCATATCTTCGATGGGTGATTTCTCGGACTCTGTGGCACTTAGAGACATCTCGTCAAATCTAAGAGCTCCATGTTGATTCCCTCTATGAAAGCCTCTTGCAGTTTTCTCTGTCTCCATTTGGTTCTCTCACTATCCTATTGTTTGCAAACACACGAAATAGTGTGTAGTTCGAGTCGGTGTAGGGCTTCCGATGATCTTTGTAGTTTTCAATAGAAGCTCGTGGGATCGAACCAACTACAACAACGCATCCAAATGGCCTGGTGAAATCTAGTGGAGGCTTATTTTTGGGTCCTTACGCTCCCCGTGCTTTTGGGCTACCTCATCCCGGCATAGTCGCTTAAGAGCCCACAGAAGCCAATCATGTCATATCTTCGATGGGTGATTTCTCGGACTCCGTGGCACCTAGAGACATCTCATAAGATTATGATACCTCAATTTTGAGGCCCTCTACAAAATCCTCTAGTGGTTTTCTCCATCTCCATCTGGTTCTCTTGTTGTCCTATTATTTGTAAACATGAGAAATAGTGCGGTCGAGAATCAATGTAGGGCTGCCAGGACACCGTAGTTTGCAATCGAAAGCTCGTGGGACCAAACCAACTACACCAACATGTCTAAATGGCCTAGTGAACACTACTAGAGGATTTTTTTGGTTCCGTACGCTCTGTGCTTTTGGGCTACCTCGTCTGGGCATAGTCACTTAAGATCCCTAAGGCCCAAACACGCCATATCTTTGACAAGTGATTTCTTGGACTCCGTGGCACCTAGAGACATCTCGTTAGATCCGAGACCTCCATGTTGGGGCCCTCTACAAAATCCTCTCATGGTTTCCTTCATCTCCATCTGGTTCTCTTGTTGTGCTATTGTTTGTAAACATGAGAAATAGTGTAGTCTTAGTCAATGTAGGGCTACCCCATCCAGGCGTAGTCACTTAATATCCCTGAATGACTAGATTGGATTAAGAATGAATTTGATAGGGGTACGTCTAAGAACACATAGGAGTTATCAATCACCTAGTAAATCTTTCTTGTTTAGTTCTAGATGGGAGTGGCCTATGGCTTAGTGACCTTCCATTCATTAATAATTTATGTTATGATAAACCGATGGATGCTTTCAAAATCACCTTAAAAAGGATAGGGATAGTCATCAAGCCTAGTGAAGGGTGTGATGTGATTTCCAAATAACTTGAAATTCCTATAGATTTAAAGGTAGTAACACGAATTGGACAAGATTAAACAATCAAGAACCATTGAGTGTCTCGAATCGAATGTCATTGCATCTGGAGACATTCTCAAGCATTGGAGTAATGTATATGGAGAGACATTCTCAAAATATCAATAGATGAAAGGCATCAAATTGTGATGACTTTAAGGTGTTTTAACAAGGGAGAAGACTACGAATCATAGAAGAATGTAGTAAGTGCGTGATAAGATAGGAACAGTCTCAAAGAGACCATGAGCAAGAAGAAGCATAAGTAAGGTAAATACACATATACACATTGATAAATTGAATGAATAATTCCTTAGATTAGGTAAATATATATACATACATTATATAAATATTTTTATTATTATTGGCAAATAGTTTTTTGAAAGGGACTATACCCTTGTTTACAAAAGAAGGCCTAGAAGAGAATGAGCAAGAGAACTAGAGAGAAAAGGATCGAGAATCCAAATGTGACAATGAAGTTCAAATTGCCAAAAAACTACTAAGGCGAGACAAAACAACAAAATTACTGCAAAAAAGCAGTAAAGGATCCACAAAAAAAGCAAAAAAACATACAAGGACAGCAGAAGCATCTACAACTACTTTTTAGTAGCTTTGTCAATGATGGTTTTGATATTCTTCCAGGATTTGAACATACCCAAAGTTGTCATGTGGGCAGCATCATTATAATCCAGCTGCTCCAAGGTCTTCTTGCTTTCCTTATCATTACCCCAAAGTGTTGCCGGAACTCCGCTTAGGTTGGAGACACTTTTGACGTGTTGCTCAATGAACTCCTCAATCACCCTAAAGATGGCTATGTTGTAATCATGTCGAGTTTTGGCCTTCCCTAAACGGGAGTCTAAGGAGTGCAGTTTCTTGTAGATATCATCAATTTGGTCATTTGCTTTATCAACATTATATAAATATTGATTTCCAAAGTTTGATGCATATTATACATTGAAAATGCTAGTACATGTACATCACAAATAAATGAAAACATAATCCATAATGTCTTAAATATTGTCAAGTGCACATCATATTAGATTCATGCAAAAATAATCTCGAAATATAAGGTCTCATACAAAAATATCAAGTTCCAAATAGTATTTTAATGTGCATAATAAATACAAAAATGGCCAAATAGGTCATATACCATCAAGTTCAAATGCCATATAGGCTTACATACAATGCCATACACATAGGCATACAAAAAAATATCATGTAAGACATATATATTTCCTACTCATCAAATTCTATCCCTCTCTTGGCCTTGCTCGAAGAAGGCCCTCCCTTAGATGAAGATGGAGATCCATGAGATGACTTTGGATTGTCCGAGCCCATGCTTTGAGTCCTCTTCCGCTGAATACTCACTGTAAATGCAAACAATGTTTTTTTGTCAAAACTTAATTTATATATGTTTTCAACATGTATTTAAGACCATGCTAGAATGAAAGTATTTACATAAATACACAAACTTACCGCAAGTTTTTATCACACCAAATTTGCATCTCATGCTCAGATGAGTCATCGGGAGCTCCTGCAGTATGAATGGGGGTATGAAGATGATGAGATGGAGGAGTCCGTGCCCTCGAAGTCAAAATGGAGGGGGTTGAAGTTCCCTACATACACATAAGATCAGAAAATCTAACATCAAAATTAGTGAAAATAGAGCTAAGTACATGTATCTACATAATGACAATATTTTAACTAATTTTATCAATATAGAACTATTGTTTTTACCCCGCCACGCTTGTGAATCAAATGAACAGGGCTGCACCCTATCGTAGGTAACTCTGCATACACACAATGAAGGACATTATTAACATAATTTAATAATTATACAATGAAAGACATTACTAACATGTAATTTAACATAATATGAATTACATGAGAAATTTAACAAAATTTACGTGTTTTTGAATACCTAGTGAGTTGTTGCACAAATGAAATCGCATGCAACACCTTTATGTAATTATCGCAAAGATGGTGGGGTGTCTCAGTGAAGTCAACATCTTTATCAAACATGTATATCATGTGAGTTAGATGGACATACAAGAATATACATACATACATACATACATACATATACATACATACATACATACATACATATACATACATATATATATATATATATATATATATATATATATATACATGTGAAAATTTTACATAATTAACATTCTAAATTACCTCTCTGTGAATGTATGTGTATGCATGGTGCTTACCACTGTGTTCGGGTATGAAGATGCACCTCCCACGCACTGTAATATCACTGCATGTACATGTACAAATACAATTATTTCAAAAATTTAACATATATAAGTAAATCAGGTACTCCAAACTTTTTGTAACACAAATAACAAAACATAACAAATTTACCTACGAAGGTGACGCTGATGAATGTAATCCAAATGTATCACTCAAAAGGACATCTGACATAGTGACATTATCATGTTCACCCCTAGCACCAAGTGCACCAAAATCAGTATGCATGAAATTATCGTCCTTCTCGCCCCAAACATATGCTACCACATGACAAGCAAAAATGTGGCCTCATGCTAGTACTCCCGAGGGAATAATCTGTGTACCTCACGAGCATCTAGCTCAGAAATCTCCCTTGTATGTCGAACAAGGGTCGCCGATAGCCCCCGAAACACTTGGAGTGTATCAATCTCTAATGTCTCCATCAATGCTTGAGGGACAATCTCGGGAGTGAGGGGACTTCGTGTGGGGAATCTACCCTAATGAATAGGTGCACATTATGCACTTGGTCGATCCTATGCATATCTTTTCCTTGGCCTAAAAATCTCACAATATCAAAATAATTTTGGATCTCGTTGAGGATAAACTCGCAATAGAGTTTCCTCATAAAATATAGTGGCACCTTGTTGTTATTACAAGGTGGAAAATCAAACACCATCCACCATTGGTCCCAAAAATTATTTTTAATCAAATTATTATTACACCATTGGATGGGAAATTGCTTACATGTTAACGGAATAGGAAAATTAGTGTGGGGGTTCATGAATAAGGCGCATATGAGTTCTTTTGAAATTTATTTTTTCTTTACATCCACATATGACAATTTGTTGGAATAATAAACCCTACAACTCTCTCTATAAGTTGTCCAATGATCAATTTTCCCCATTTCCGCGTCAATTTGAACAAGTAATGCCTCTAATGTGTTTGCAAGAGAGGCACAGTGGGGGTTTGTAGATTGTGCATCCCTCATTGTTTTGATTAAATCCTCAATTTCAATTTTGTTTTCAATTATTTGGGCTGCTAAATCTTCTTGACTACCCGAGGGATGTTGAGAAATTGTGGGAGTGTTGGAAGGGATGTCAGGAATAACAGGGTTTGGTTGTGGTTGATTCCCTTGACCTCTAACTATAACAATAAAAAATATGTACTCAATTCAAATTTTAATCTATAATTATCATATTTCAATGCAATTTTGAGAAAATAATTGTGCTTACCTCTTCTCCATGGCACCATTGTCGATTCAAATCTTCTTGGAGATCTAGAAATGATCCTTTGAGCTTGAGATCTAGCTGAATGAAAAAACATGAGGGCACGAAATAGCTCTAAAACTCGTGTTTGAGGGAGGTAAAATGATAGAGGCTCGGACCTCTTTTTTGTTTATAATAGGCATAACGTGCATACGCGTTATGTAACGTGTAGGCATTATGTAATGTGTACACGTTATGCTTTGGTGATTCCTAAGCCAAAAAATTAAAATGTGAGTGCATTTTAACAAAATGCATACATGTTTTTGATTTTTTGGATTCTTGTCCACTTTTTGGCCCCCCAACTTGGTGCACTCACCCACCTTTTCTCTAGTTGTGAAGATGAATTCTATTTGACCGACCCTTTCCATTTCCATAACAAATAGATGGAAAGTCCATCAAATGGATGTTAAGATTTCCTTCCTTCATAGTGACCTAGAGGAAGAGATCTAAATGGAACAACCTCAAGTTATGTCCATGATCCTCCCTCATTTGTAAGTTAAAGAAGATTTTTATGGCCTTAAACAATCCCCTCGAGCTTGGTATGCCAAGATGGAATCCTTTTACTTACATCGGGGTTTACTAGGTGTCACTCCGATCCAAATGTTTATATTCTACGGAAAGATGACTCCATACTCATTCTTGTTATCTATATTGATGACTTTTTTATCATGGAAGCTCTTCCTCTATCATTGATTCTCGTGAAGATCACCTTGGCCAAAAGTTTTCCATGAATAACTTAGGTCCGCTTCATTACTTTCTTGGGATTTAGATTTCACAATCGACTCAGGAATTGTGATTTTGTAACCTAAGTATGCTCTTGACTTGCTTGCAAATTTTTAGATGTCCGATTGCAAGTATTCTCCTACTCCTTTTATTTCCGGGGTTAAGTTGGTTTATGATTTCTCTACTCCCTTGGTTGATGGTACCCTTTATCGACAATTGGTGGGGAGCTTGATTTACTTGACTCACACTTGACCAGATTTATCTTATGTTGTTGGGATCATGTCCAAATTCATGCAAGAGCCACATGAGCTACATTGGAAAGTAACTAAGCATATCCTTCATTATGTTTGTGGCACCTATACTGATGGCATTCACTATTATGGAGGGGTGGATATTGACTTGATTGGGTTCATAGATTCTGATTGGGCCGGTGACTTAGATCATTGAAATCTACCTCTGGCTATAATTTCTCTCTTGGTTCGGATCCTATTAGTTGGTCTAGCAAGAAGCAGGATGTAATTGTGATATCTTCTATAGAGCCAAAATACAAAGGAGTGGCTAACATTGCCACAAAGGTTGTTTGGCTACAGGGTATTCTAACAGAGTTTTACATCCACTTTAGCAGACCTATCATTATCTATTGCGATAACACAAGCACTATCTCAATTTGTAGAAATCCAGTTTAGTATCATCAGACAAATCACATTGAGATCCATATGCATTTCATATGAGAGCTTATTCATGATGGTATCATTGGCATTCAATACATTTAGACAACTAATCAAATTGCATATATATTCACCAAGCCCTTCATTGAAGTGAAGTTTCTTCACTTGCGGTCTCTTCTTGGGGTGAGGTCTTATGCAGCTTCTCATCTTCTTTGGGCTATATATTCCTCTTCTTCTTCTTCTTCTAGGAATATTTTGTTTGTATATGGGCACCTTATCAAGTATTTAGTTGTCGAGACCCCATTAACCATCTTTCTTAGTTGTTTAGGAGTGTCTTCTTGTTCTGTCTGACTCATCATAGCCACTACCCTAGCTTCAATGAAGGGGGTGTTGGTGTGTGGGATCCTATGTGTCCTCCACTCACATATGGAGGGTCATCTCACATGGGTTAGGTTTAGGGTTTTCTTGTGTGTCATGCACTAGGGTTACTCAACACCCTATATGTACCCTTTCATTTCTTATTTATGAGTATGCCAAGACACTCCATTGTCTTTCTCTATATGTGCAAGCTTTGTTCTGTTATGCAAGTTCTTCCATTGTTTGATCGATTCCTCCTTGTGATTACGTTGGAGCTATTATGTTTCCTTTGGAGTGTAAATTCATTGTGGTGCACCGTTTTTGATACAATTCTCATGCAAACTCTTTCGGTTACAAAAATATTTAAATTTCTATTTTCTCTTAGGACATCATCTCATGCTTACATTTTGACAAACTAAGCATAATTTTTTTATGTTTCATAATTAGCTCTTAGTATTGTATTATAGAAACCAAAACGATAATTGAAATTGGGTATGGAATTCATTCATAACCCCAACTCCTCAAGATGACTTTCAAAGGGTAGTTTTCAATATTTTCCACCTAAAGCCCTTCATTCTACTCATGTGCTGACCCAAGAGGGTTTGTATTATATTTAAAGCTAGTTTCCCATGGATTACTATCTTAAGAGAACACATTCTCCTTGCTACACACACGATTACCATTCCTAGGAGGAAGCCACATACTCTAGAACAAAGTTTAACCATTACCATTCCTAATGATTAGGCTAATGACAATGGTGCTAAACATACATAGTATTACAATAATTGAGTTTGGGTTCTTACTTCCCTTAAGATAGGATATTCTATCTAGAGAAAGGAATTAGGCTCAACCTAGATTTTTAGTCTCCTACATTATGCAAGTGATCGTACAAGGAGGTAACAAAATACAAGAATTTTACTATGAGTTTGATCATTATTTATTTTCCTTATTTACATTTCCAAGTAAATGGTACAATTCACAAGAGATTTAATCATTAATTACACACTGAAATACACTATAAGAGATCAATTCATTTTCAGTTAGCATACATATCCAACATTTTACAATACATAATTCTAAATCCAATTAACACCCATAATTGAATACCCATTTCCCAAACACCCCAAAATGTTAACAATTTCATACTCATCACAAAATACATAATTAACATTTCAATATATAACATAATGTTGATGTAACCTATATAATTACATTTTCCAAATAACATGTTACTATGAAATCACTAGTACACTTCACTTTCTCCATGTCTTGGTACCTGCAACCATTACATGGTCAACACAAATGTTGGCATGGAATCTACCTAAATTTAACATAATTAATATTTTTAGTTTTCCATTCACATAATTAGAATACTTCACACACAATTAGAGATGGTTAAATCTACATAATCATTTAATTGCACTTCACTTCTTTACTAAGGGAGGAGAGAGAAATATATAGGGAAGAGAGACGAGCCAAAAATAAAATTTATCAAAACAAGCCACAAAGTAGAGTTTCATACAATTATTTGTAAGTGTCAATAAGTTTTCTCATCATTTTGTTGACTTGGCAAGGGTCCTACGCCATTATTTTACATTTTTCTACCACTTGTGAAAAAGGTCCAATTTTAGCTTAAAGCCTAAGAAACTACGTTCAAAAATTGACTTCTAATGGTAAATGCACAACGAGAAAATTCCTACGCACTCTCCTATATATCGAGAACTCACAAGAGTTGATGGAACTTAGAACAGATGAACCTGTTTACAAATGATGACTAGTTTTTTAGGGCCATTGGTCGTAATTGGACAAGATTTGACCTTGTCAAGCAATGACTAGAGGCCTACAAAACTCCTTTGAAAAACTAGCTAGCGATGTGTTTTTCCCTGAACTGATGGTCACAAAAAAATTCAAGTAATTATTGTATATATCTCCCCCCAGGTAAATATAGACAAATAGAAGAATATAGGAATCAAAGAAACTCAAAACTTGACATTATTTACGCCGAGGTGCATCTCGGAAGGTGCAGATCGAGAAGATGTCGATATGAAAAAGTCACGCCCGGCGCAGGTTGGAGAGTAGATAAGAAGATGTCAACATGAAAAAATTTGTGCCTTGGCACAGGTTGGAGGCGCACATTAGAAGATGTCGACATGAAAAATTCATGCCCGCGCGCAGTTGGTGGTGCAGATCGGAAGATGTCAACATGAAAAAATCACGCCCAGCTCGGGTTGGAGGCGCAGATCAGAAGATGTTGACATGAAAAAGTCACGCCCTGGCATAGGTTGGAGGCATAGATCAGAAGATGTTGACATGAAATTTTCACACCCTAGCACAGGTGTAGATCAAAAGATGTCGACATGAAAAATTCGTGCCCTGGCGCAGTTGGAGGCACACATTAGAAGATGTCGACATGAAAAAAGTCGTGCCCTGGCGCAGGTTGGAGGCACAGATCAGAAGATGTCGACATGAAATTTTCAGTGCCTATGGTGCACTTAAGAGTATGTTGACATGAGGATGGATGTGCCGAGGCACCTTCAAGGGAGGCGCAACATTTTGAGAGTTAACACCCGAACCCGACATGAAGCAAACCACGACTTGAGATATTCAAATGGCCATAACTTTTCACAAGGAGCTCGGATTCATGCAAGGTTGGAATTTTCAGAAATATTACAAGGTCATCTACCCAACTATGACTAGATATATTTAATTGGGTGAGAAAAAGTTCTTCAAAAATGCAAAAATACAATTCACCATTTTTGGGTTTGCTAGGGTTCTCACCTACCACCATAATGAGATGAATTAAATACAACCTAGAGGTGGTTGGGGTAGATTTGGAATTCCTCTCTCTTCCCTCTCTCATTCTTCCTATAAATTTTAAGGAGGGGATTCTTTCTAAAGGTTGGACATTCTTGTTTTGCCCCTCCCTTCTTCTCTTTGGCAGGTAAATTTGTGGAGTTCAAACCTCCCATCTAAAACTGTAATGCAACTTTTCCTCTTGGCATTTTGTAGTGTATTGTATCAATCTTTAGAGAAAATAATGCATGTCTGTGGATGATTCTTAACCCTCTATGTGTTCATTTGCATCCTCCTGATCTTTCACTACAAATTTGGTTATTTGTGCATGATCTTACATTACATTTTAATGGTTTGTGTTTATTGGCAAGACAGGTGTTCTTCATTCCTCGGTGCATCACCTTTGTTAGTTTAGGTTTATTTTTATGCATCTTCTTACCTGTCTCCTTGGAAAGTTAGATTAGGTTTTTGAGTAAACCCTTTGCATTTTTATGTGTGCATCTGAACAGAGGAATAGGAACCGACCTTCATCTAGAGAGATTTTCCTAATTTACGGTGGTCCCACACTTGGAAAAGCTCCATGTTATGCAATCGCACTTTGATATTCTCAACCCATCGAGTTGCAAACATTCGGGGTGTTGTGATTCACCATCAACAGTAATATTACTAGAGGTTTACGAAGGTAGTTAATCATTTCTTCACTCACGAGCCAAACAACAAGCTAAAATGAAACCAAAATTTTAAATTTTAGCAACTACTCGACACTCGCAAACAAGGTCAACATGGATCCTAAAGTGCTATGCCAACTGGAAAAATAATCAAATTAGGGAATTTTAGAACTTTTTGTGGTATCTTTGATGGCATCCATCGAGTTCAAACTTTAACATTTCGGGTAGGGGTTCCGTAAAGGTATTTCTCATGATAAAAAAATTATGATTTACTAAATTTTACAAAGGAACGGTTGATAGGTTTACAAGGAAATCAAACTCAACTTGTCAATAAAAGGGGGTTGCAGCTATCTAGTTTGATTATGAAGTTTCCAAATCATCTCAGAATGAGGGTTTAAGTCTATGGTTGACAACAAGGGTTATTTGGATTGTGTAAGTTATGAGGTGACATTTTATTGTTTTGCAATACAAGTTTGTTTAAAATAACCAATTGTATAATAATCCAAGGGTTTAAAAAATTTGTTACATTTTGAATGAAGAACTAAAAATACAATAATTATGAAATACAAAGGTAAGAAGAACCCCGCCTAAAAGCAAACAAGTAGACCTTCGATGCTCTCACCCTTATGATCGATCACTTCATGAAAACCTTAATTTCACTACACTCCATGTGACTAAACTTCCTTCAGTCATTTCATCAAAAATATCACATGATTTTTATATGGTCCTAGCAGTAGTTTCAACATCCAAAACACTATTTTCCACTATTTATTATGGATCTCCAATCTAATTCAAAAGCTGCCATTTTAGCACAAGTTGGGAGAATATTGTGTTCTTGGTTTTGGATTTATGCCTCTATTCACATTTCTTAAAATAAAACTCCGTTGCCTTATTTTTCCAAGACCATCTTGAGCATTTTCAAACTATAATTGCATTCCATGAGATCTCACCTCATTGAGGAATTTCTCAAAATAGCCTCAAAGTATCTTAAGAACATCATTTTGTACAAATCCTTCAAACCACTTATAGCTACGCACATAGGTGATGGAGGAAAAAAAGCCAAAAATGCTTTCATTTCCCAAAACATGAAGATGGATGCCCTTGAACTTGATCCTAGTTATATTATTTTGGAGCACGTTGGGAGTATACTTGCCTAAAACTACAAAATCCTCTCGGGCGCTTCCATGGTTTCAAACATAGCTCTTATATGGCGTAGCCCCCATAAAACAATCCCTCATTAAACGGAACCTCTCTAAATTGTGTTGAGAATGGACAAATAGAGGGTTTCACGTAGAGGAAGAGTGAAAGAGACAAATCATGTAGATACATAATTGGGATAAAAGAAAATGGAACTTTCAATGTCTTAATTAATACAAAAAAAACTCAAAATAAAAGATAAAGAGTAAGAAAAATGAAGTGGTAGTCATCGTCTACCCCAAGATGGTGTTGTAAAGGTTACAGTACACGTAGCACATGTGCTCAGAAGTAGAAGAAGAAGTAAAATCAATACAACTAGACATTACGCCCGAATGAAGCGCCTCCTAATCCTCAATCTTCTTCTTCTACATACAACAAATAAAACTATGATAGGAAACCATTTTCCTTTCCCTCTCGGGATAACTAAACCCGCTTCATATAAAAATACAAATCTAGATCAATCAATTTATATATAGAAAAATGAGGAGATATTAGGGTTACATATTTATCTCTATCTAGAGGGTTGTTTTAAGCCATAATGGTATGCGATCTTAGGAAAACTATTAGCGAAGAGATCTATTTAGCACGAGTTCTTTGCAACATTTTTTTAATTTAATTATGAGAGTACAAAACCATTCTTTCCCATTGTTAGTAAAGTAGGGCTCTAACTTCTGCACTCGCTACAACTATCCAATTAATGTTAAATTTAAAATGTTAAGTTAGGTTTCACCATGGTTAATGTCTCTGGATCTCAAATAAAGTGCTTGGATGGATTTCTAAACGCATTCCAAATATTTTATTTTAGCACAAGTTGGGAGTGTGGTGGCAAAGGTGAACTACTCGGTTTTTACACCTACAAAAGCCTCCTTTGAAAATTTCCACAATCATTTCAACATATCAATTTTGTGCATGCCTACACCCACATGCCACCACTCGCACACGTCACTCCTCCATTCTCTCTCCAACAACCTCGTTCCCATGTAATCCACTCCATTTCTCCTTTTTTAAAATTCCTTTTCATTGATTAAATTTAGTTTTATTAAAACTCATTTTCATTTAATTATTTTAAATTAAATTTCTAAATTCTATTACTTAGTAATTTATTAATTTTCACTCATGATTTCAATATCGTTGTGATTTAAAATTACACACAACATCCTTCCTATGGTAAAGGACCTCCGGACGTTTTTGTGACTGTGTAAATTTGACAGTCGTTTAGACGTTTTCAGCCATTTGGATGTTTTTTCGAGCTATTACCATCGAATCTCTCCATTCTCCATTCTTTTTATGTTTCTATTTCTCCATGATCTTGGTTTGGATGATCTTGTTTTGACATAGGCAATGATCTGATCTAGATGCAGTGCAAGCCATGCAGAAATGCGTTACCCAGCTTGGCCAAATCTTCGACCCCTCCAAATCGCAAACATACGCTAAGCTTCGCTATTTGAGTTCTTTTTGTAAAGCACTTCCGTCGTAGTCTTGCAGTCCGGATTACAAATACCAGTACCAGTATGGAGATAATTCCTTCACCGCTGGTGATCTAGCCTATGAGACCTTCACTGTGCCCACCCTCATGCCCCAAATTGCATTCGGGTGCGGCCAAGCTAAAGATGGAAGTTATTACATGTGATCTAGAGAAAAATAATGCCATTAACTCCAATGCATGCAGATTTTATTGCATGTTAACTTCTCTCCACCACTCGTCTACCTCGCACCCAACACCAGTTGTTGTGCATCTCACCGCCATTGCTGCCTATGTTGAGCAGTAGCTGAAACGTCCATTTTCCATACCTCCGCCTCCTCCATTAGCCTACAGGAATTTGACAGAGCAACCTTGTCTAGGAAGCTCAACGAGACTTAGCAGAGTTGGTTGTTGGTCCCTGGTTGCATTGTTTACAATAGAATTGTCTTTAAGTGGATTGTTATATCCTTCTTAGTCTCTGGTTTTATTGCTAGCCTCATGATCCTCATTGTCAAGACAGTTCCTAGGCACCACCATTCCCCTCTGCCACCTGAAGATTACACGTAGGCTCTTCGTAAGGCCCTCATGTTCTTCAATTCCTAGAGATGTAAGTTTAAAACCCAACTTTTTGGATTCATTGTCTTCTAAATTCAGATTTTTTACATTGTTCGACTTACATCCGGACCATTATGTTTATGTTTTACCCTTTTTTCATGCACATGTAAGGTGGGTGTTTTTCAAAATGAATGACCCATGAATGTCACACGCCAAGCTCCCAGCCATGGTGGTTGCATGGAAAATGCAGAGCAAACAGATTCACTTCCATTCACATCGAAAGGTAGATCAATTTGCCCAAAGCGCAAGGTAGAGCCACGTTATCCCGTCATCTGTAGTTTGGTGAGGTTTCCACTCATTGGGCAATGATAGATTTCATCTGTAGTGTTTTTATTTTCTTTCATTACATTCTGATACTATTATTTGGACAACGGGTGTTTTTATTTGCTTCCATTATATGCATTTTGACGCAGAAGGGGAAAACCCATTATTTCAGGGACTGATAGCTTTACATCTACTTGTTTCTTTTCCAAGGCCTTATGAAAAAACCCATTTTTTAGACCCTAGCATCGCAATAGTCCATGACACCACATTTCTTTGATGCAGTTTGCATAGAACTCATCCGACCTTGTGTATGCTTCAATATATTTCATACATATCTACTAGGCATTCACAACTGCAACATGTGTTAAAAATATTGTTTTCATGAATAAATCTTTATATCCACACCCAAATATTCAAGCTCTTATTTTGGCATTGGCTTAAGAGAATATTGTAAAAGGTTTCACGGTTCTTCAACACCCCTACGAAGCATTTTTGTCAAACTGTTAATTGCCTTGTACACACGTATTTTACTTTAAAAAATTTACATACAGGCATACACAGGGAAATTAAAAAAATTGGAAAATTTTATTCTAAAGGGATGTCATTTAGGGGTAAATTTAAGTATAAAAGGATGCCTTTTGGCACCAATTATAATTCATATTCTTTGGACACGGATTCCTGAGAGCTTGATTTTGGTGCTTTATGACATTCATATGTATTTATCCATGGATATTATTTTGGTATGTCTTTCAGTATTAGCAAATTCTTTAATTGGGGTTCAATTAAAACCCCAATCTAACAAACCTTATCTTGTAAGCTTGTTAAAGGATTTTTGGGGTATTAGATGGAATCTGATTGTAACAAACATCCTTAGGCCTTCTATTTATGGCCTTGTGTTGAGTTAGTGGCATTCTTCACAATGTGCATGTATTAATTGTAAGAACTCTATTGGAAAGTGGTCCACATAAAGTATATGAGTTGCAGACTAGGATAATTTTAAGCCTTTGTTTAGGCTATATGAACCTTGTGAGTTTTCAAACAAATTCATCCTCCTTTTTAGTCATTATTCATGGCTTGTGTCTATCACAATTCATATTTTCTAAGGACTTTACATAAGTGATTCCTTGAGAAGTCCAATGAGTGCCATTAGAATTACAAAACAAGATCATGGAGAAATAGAAACATAATATGAGATGTAGTTATGACTGCAATTATTGCTTAGTATGCAAAATAGGCTTGTTGAAAAATCGTTAGAGATTTATTTATTAGCACATGAAATTGGCAGATATCAAATCGGATCATCAACCTTTACTGGCATCCACTTAACTTGTGCCAAAATGTGAGCTTTGGAACAGGGGTGGAGGCTTACTTTACACGGGAAATTTTTTAAATGAAGAAAAATATCATAATATGAGATGAAGTTATTGAGGCAACAAAACAATACTTTGATAAGTTCGTGTCTGCCTGGAACCCCCATCTGGCTTGCAACCGCTTGGATTTTGTTCACAGGTCACTCCTAAACGACCCTTGTTTGCTATATACAGTAAAAATTATATCCTCCTCCCCATATGGACCTTGAAGAATTGCTTAATCATGTTCAACACTACACAAAATGTTCATAGTAGACATGCTTGCGTAGAAAGCAATCTGATTGGTGGCCATACCATACTTTCTTTCTATATTGACCAATCCAATATGATTGGCAGCCATTGGCGTACTTATTTTACAAGGCATGTCCTCTTCAAAAAGGTGAAAAAAATGCAGGAAAAAGGTGAGAGAGAATGGTAATGGTTCATGGTTATGTTCGAGTTGTAACATACAACTTCAGAACTATGATTATAGATATGCACTCAGGATCGATCTAAAGGACCCAACATGAGAACTCCAGTCAGTTACAACTTTTGATGAGACAACTGAGTCAATCATGGGTGTTGAAGCTAGCGATCTCCACCTATTGTCTATAGACGAAGACGTGACTAGTGAAATTACAAGCAATGTCATCGGCAACGAATATTGCTTCACACTTTCCCTGAAAAAAGAGACATACTACATGGAAACAATAGATTGAAATGTGTCATCCTCAGTTCTAAGAAAGTGGATAACAATGCAACTCCTCTATAACCTTCTTTACGCAAATACTTCTAATGTATGTCCCTTCAAACTTTACACCCTCACCCATCCCATTCTATACTTTGAACTATCACCGCTATGTTGCTTATTTCATATCTATGTTTCGCCCTTTTCCCTTGCTTCAAAAGAAAACTTTTGTAGTTCCTTATAAACTGACATACTATTGTCACCTACTACTATGTGGATTGTAAGTAATTTTAAGAAAATAAATGCATTTAACTTGCACTTTTATTATGTACGTATTTTCATCCTTATATACTATTAGAACGTATTGTATCTTTCCATATAACAAATATTCTTTTCCTTAGGAAACACATAAAAGTTTTTTATCCTCAAATTGTTACCTCTTATGATTAGTTCCCATTAGAACTCCACATGCATTTCAAATGTATAGAGTTTATTGATTCTGACATACTATTGCCTCCTCCTACTATGTGGATTGAGATATCTTTAAAGAAAATAAATGATAATTACTTGCACTTATATTATGTACGTATTTGCATCATCGTATACTATTGGAACGTACTGTATCTTTCCACATAACTAATATTAATTTCCTTAAGCAACAAATGCAGATTTTTAATCCTCAAAATGATACCTCTTACACGTAGTTCCAATTGGAACTCCACATGCATTACAATTGTATATAATTTATTGTATAAAGTTTTTTTGTATGTCAACAAATAATGCATCGTTCATTATTGACCGACAGAGTTTTTTCCCAATAGGTGGTACTCCATAGGTGTGTCACTTCGCAATCATGTCAACTCCTGCAAACCGAGCCCGATGAAGAGAGAACTACACAAAAATAAATTTCACATAAATTTTGAGCTGAGACGTCATCACCCAGAGCAGTGTAGAACAATGGAAATCTCAAATATTTGTCAACTTACATCGACCAACAACCTACCATTCCCTGTCATTCCAAACTTTCCAACAAATACAACTACTGAAGGATTTATAGCCAACATTCACATGTAACTTCCATGGAAACAAATTTGCACGACCATACCAATTCCTTCCATACGAACCCATATTTGCTAACTACTACCACGCCTCCCCATTTTCTTGTGCCGCCACAAGAAACTTTCGCAAGTACCAACTTTTCTTCAGTTTCTCAGACATGTACAACCAATTCCTCCTCTCCTTCTGTCTACTTTCCACCTTACAATCCACAATCGACCCAAACAAAACACCCCACCCCTTCCCATACACAAAGACTTCCCATATTGCCACCCTCATCGTCAGACTATTGAAGCCCAATGTCGGTTTCGCAAAAGAATAGATTTGTTGGAAACAATCCAAACTTTCTCAATCTGTTTGGAAAATTACCCTGGAATTAAAACAATTTCCTTTGAAGGCTTTCCCTCCTATAGCAGATGCAAATCTGAAAAACACGGTCATCGCTTCTCTTCGTGGAACAACATGGACCTGAAAAGAATCCTACCATTCTTGCATCTTTAACCCAAATTGAGGAGATGCTTATCACATGAGTCAATCCATTACTGTAGGTCACCCAAGTACGTGGAGGAAAATACAAATACTCATGACACACCATAAGTTTCCCACAAAACATTACTTCAGTAGCAAAGTACCTTCATTCCAATCAAAGAATTAAAACCCCTTGAAGGCCATGCATTATCTTCTTTTCAAGAGTCGCTAAAACATATAGAATATGTTCTTATTGATGAAATGAGTTTCATCAACCCAAAGTTGCTAGGAAAAATTGACAGTAGGCTACGCGAGGCTTTCCCACACTCAAAAACATCTGAATTTGGAAACATATTAGTCATCCTCCTCGGAGACCTTGGGAAATTACCACTAGTTATGGATAGTCCTCTTTATGCAAGTAAATCCTATGGAGCCACCCTTTGGAAGGGATTTCATTCTTCCATTACATTGCAAACTATATTTCGGCAACAAGGAACAACCGATGCATAAGTTTCATTCTAGAATTTACTACTCAACATGTGAGATTCAACCCCTCTTATTGAGGACTGGGAACTCCTAATGTCTCGCACAGACACACACCTAACTCAGCAAGAGCTCAAAAAATTTAAGGATGCACCACATTTGTTTGCAAAAAATGACCTCGTGGACTCCCACAACCTTCAGATGTTGAAGGCATTGAACGTTCCAATCACCCAATCCATTGAAAGTAACAGGTGGGTTGGACCAAGAAATCTTGATGATGATCAGTTGGAGCACAAAGTTTTTGTGCAAACAACAAAAATCATGCTTATTACAAATTTATGGGTTGACGCAGGCCTCGTAAATGGTGCTACAGGAACAATCACCGACATTGTCTATGATGCATCAATGCCACCACCAACATTACCTTTATTTATTGTTGTCAAATTTGATAGATACAACGGCCCATGTTGGGATCCCTCCAACCCGTTACATACATATTCGATACCCCTATTTCGAGAGGGAATCAAAGACAATTGCCGCTTAAAATGGCCTAGGCATTAACTATCCACAAGTCCAGGGACTTACTGTGCATAGAGCAACTGTTGATATTAGAACCAATGAAAGGTAGGGTCTGACATTCACAACTTTCTCCAGAGTTGCCTCACTTGTAAATCTGCGCATTTCACCTCCTTTTTCATTCGAAAGGTACTAAAAAATGGCGCACGTAGCAACACTTGGAGCAAGAAGAAATGAGGAAGCAAGATTACTATCACTCAACCCTTCGTAAATACTACACTCTACTTTGATAGCACCTCCGCTACTACTTTACTCAACACTTCTTCTATCCTTACACCATTTCCGTTCAAGGGGTATCAAATTTACTCATGTTTACCGGATATAAAATTACCCTCAAAAGGCTACCATTCATGATATAATTCTTCTCATGTTAAGTTCAAATAAAACAATTGCAAAACGATACCACTCATGATATGAGATTTGAAAATGTATATGTACGAATTTGTAACAACTTAGAAATGAAGAGATGAAACCTTTAAATGAAGTGGTTGGTCTATATATCTTCAATTACAAAATTACACTTTTCAACATACATGTTCAATTTTTCCTTTTTATTGTTGCTGTTTCTTTATGTTAACCAACAACAACACATTTTTAATGTCTTCATCTGCACACAAATACCTACAATTTTAAAATTCTGAGAAAGAACAATGCAATTTATAGTTGTTTCCATCCAAAGCTTTGTACATTATATCACTTTTTTGCATTTTGAATAGTTTTAAGGGTTGGACCTCATGTTTGCGCATTTTAAATGAAGTGACTCATCTATATTCTACACATACAAAATCAATCACCCATAGTTTAAACAAACACAAATACAAAAGTAAAAACTATCCCTCTAACACAAATAACATATACCGTTTTTTTTTTCAAAATGCCTCAAAGAAATGTGGTCTCATGGAATGCTATGATTGTAAGATATGCACAAAATAGCTCTAACATTGATGCTCTCAAACTCTTGAGGTAAAAAAGAAATTTGGAATGTACCATAAACATTTCAGATTTGTTTATATATAATTGCATATTCTGTCTCATTTTAGTTTCATGGAGAGATAATATGTTAAAACACTTAGTCATTCTTTCAATATACTTTGACAACAACACTTCACATTCACTACATTCTTGAGAGTGAGTATTAGCAAACTTACATGTCTCACTTGCATTTGTATTCAATTATTACACAACTAACTATTATCTAACATCCCTTCTAATGTATTTTGCAACATTTGTTCGGCTTTAATAGAAAATCAAGTATCATCAATCACACGCCTTATCAACCTCAACTACAAAAGTAATAATTGTCTTTCTAAATCTAATAACATATACAAATCATGAGTATTATTATTATTACTATATTTTATTAGCAATGATGATGGTAATAATATTGTTATAATCCCATCAAAATCTTGAAGGAACTTGGTGATGAATTCAAGTTATAAATCTTTCAAAAGCAAGTCCCCACCAAAATGCCAACCAAGATTTTTTTCAGAAAGGTGTCATTACATGAAGTCTTTTCTTCCTCACCAAATGGATAAAAATAAACAACACTAGCCATAAAATTAAACTAGATGGAGTATTAATATAGACATGATAATGTGTTATCTTGTGATAGTATATCATCTTGAAAAGAGGGGTTTGATTAGTGTACAAACATCTAATCTTCAACCATTACAACTTGGCGTGTGTTTGGACAAGCTCTTTGAATTTATTATATAGCACAGGGAATTACATATAGAGTGGTATGAGAATGATATAGGTGTGCCAACTAAATAAGAAGGTTATTTTGGTCTTGTAGATGTTTCATTCCTAATTTTGGATTTGGAAACTGCTCATGTCCAAGATTAGATAATTTGGTCAAGACAAGTTATATAGTCATGAAATTTTGTACAGTCTAAGACCCTCTTGCAATAAGGTCCCTTAATATTTTGTGTCCTTCGCTTTTCTGAAAAATATGCTTTATAGTATGTCATTCTTATTCACATAACCTTGGGATGACATGTAATCAACTATAATAAAGTGGAAACCCTAAACACATGCAATACCCTTTATTAAAGCATTAGATAACTAAAAATAAAAATCATGTGTCGGTGAAGCTATAAAACCCTTGGTAGTTGACCCTAATGAAGCAATCTAAGTGATGCCTTACATTCCCTCATGCATAATCAAGCCTCATATAGTTCTATTAGGCATTTGTGCAAGTGTGAGTGTGAGCTAAGACAACCTTATATGGGTTTCTTTTTAGATCTTCACAAAAATTATTGGGATAACTATTTAATGTAGAATGTACCCAACATGGTAGTAGTGTGGTGTAGTGTGCTTCAACTATGTGACTTAACCATTTTTTCCTTGAAACCCTTTGACTATGCTTCCAGAGTGAATTTTCTATCACTAAAACATAGCTCTATGTTCTTTGTATACTTAGAAATGGAGGAAACTAAACTCTTTGACCTAGTTGATTGATTCAAACATGTAGTAGTTTTTCTCTAAATGATGTGTAATTTATTTATAAAGATGTAGGAGATCCTTGAATGATTTTAAAGTGATATTTTCAACAAGACCTTGTGATATTTCCAGGAGTAATAAAGTGATATTGAATTAATCATATAACCTTTGTAGGTGAAATATTATGACAAAGATGGCCATAGGAAGGTGAAATGACACAATAAATATATTAAAATTGAAAATATACTTGAAGGATAGAAAGTTTTAGGACCGTACAAGTCTCCCATGACTAGATTTCACATCCTAACTGAATTATATGGTCCAGAACATGATAAGTGTGATGTGAAATAGAAATTTGTAGCATGATGCACATGTATAGTTCACTACTTTGAGTAATTAGTATTTCATAAATTTTGTGATAGATAAGAGTGTAAACACGATCAAATCACGCAAGATCTAGAGAGATATATTGATTAGAATTATAATATGAGCATTTGTCTTAGTAGGGGATCATAGTTAAACATGTCATTTCAAAAGGACAAGATACTAAGTTTTAGTGTCTTCAAATTCCTAATTAAAACCCATCAATACCAAGGATAAATTTAAGAATTTATCCATTCCCACAAGCCTTCTCTCCTTGAATCCCCTCATACCTCTCGGGAGAACAAGTTTCCAAGCCTTCAAGAAAATACAAGCACAACTTGTTCAATCCTATCTTCATCGATAAACCCATCTACAATTATAACCATAGTGGGTGTTACCCTTGGTAATAAACCTCATAAAAACAACAATATAAATATTAAAGCACACCAATATCATCCTATGGATTCAACTCAATTATCATGTAAGATTTGGATCAATTGAATAATATGCAAACATTTTATGCCAAACAATTCATGTAAATACAATCCTACTTGGTTCAAATGTCTAATCGGATATAAAATTCAGTAGGGATTGATCAAATCAATGTATTCCCCACCCTCTCTCGAAACCCCCACCCCCACTTGTGTATGATCAAGTGAAAAAAACCCCATAACCATGCATTCATAATCGGTGTTTTAAAATATCCAAAATGGGTTGTTGGCTCCTTGCATTACTAGCATAGACCCCAAGCTAATAACCCCAACAATCACCTATGATAGTTTGATCAAGCTTATATTAATTATTAAATATTTTGGAAGTTTATACATAGATTTGATTAAAACAAATTACTATACCACTTCCAAACTCTTGGATTTTATTTCATATGGGTGATACTTTAGAATAGTATAAACAACTTAAACCTAACTCAATTGTAAAATTGGAAGGTTTAATCATTTTTTTAGTTTAAAAGTTTCAATATCTTAACTTACCCATGACAAGTTGAGCAACTTCATTAACTATAAACAAATAGAACATGAGACAATGAATGATTTCAACAAGAGATGGAAATATTCGTGATGAAGAAGCATATGGGTTCACAATAAATATTGTACCAAACAAAACCAACTAGAGTAGGGATAAATAATTTTTTTCTTGTTTATGTTATAATATTGTTTTATAATGGTTTGTCATTATTTCGATCTTGTATCTCATCTCATAAGTTGTTGCACCCATGTATCTCATGACACAAGGACACAATTATGCTACAAAAGCTAGTAATAATCTGTGTAACTAAATAAATTTTAGAATGTATCACATGCTCACCATATAATATACACACCTTTAGGAGAGTCTCTAGAGATAATACAATGATCAAATTATATGGAGCAACACTTGCATGCTTAGCATATAAAAGAAACATTTTAATGTTTATGGAAGTTTGATGCAAGCCTAAAAACCTTCTTACACATGTGCCTTGACATATCTCCTTTTAATAACTAGTGTTATTAAAATATTCTCATCCCGATGGAACACACCTACCTATGAAGTCAATAATTCATTGGATGTTGCTAAAGGTTTATACAAATTTGAGAACTTCCATGCAGGAAATCAACTTGAAATCTTGTCCATGGAATTATTTTACGTAGATGTGTGAAGCGCACACATAATTTTAAGGAGTGTTGATAGTATGGTCATGTTTTTAAGACATTCATATTTTCATCAATGAGATCCAAAGGTGATCTATCTAATTCATTATTATGATTTTTAAGTTGACAAGTGTTTAATGGATTCATGCTACGTTTGTGATATGTTCGAGGCATTTTGGATTTATCATTTATTTAATGTTTACTACACATTTAATATTTATATGGGTATGAATTAGTTTTGAGAAATATTATAAGTAGGCAGCACATGTATCTATAGAAATACACAACTATGTTTGTTAAGACATTCACAAATTGAGAGAAAATAGTCTAAAGTGCATTCATATGAGGGTGTTGAAATTAGAAATATTTTTAGAGATTTATGAAAGGGATATAAGGATGAATCATATCCTAATAAGGAATGGGGAATTATAAATTTATGGTTTTTTCAATCTTGTGATATGTATGCATGCATACGATTGTGTGAAATTGAGTTTGTAATATCTCATTTTATGAAATATAGATTTTTTTGTTAATTCTTATTGTTATTAGTGAAATAATTTATTGTGTTATAAATTATGTGTTTCCACCAATGGTCATGGGGCTAATCCCCTCATTATTTGGTATGGGAGGCTCCCATTATTAAATGTAAACTATCTTAATTGTGTGGGGTGGCTAATTAGGTCAAGGATCACACACGAACACTTCAGTGAACCTGTGGAAAAGTGCTTGTATGAGGTACAGGGAGTAATTTACACCAATGAGGGATAAAGTAAAGAAATTAGGAAAGATAGAGTTATTGTTGCGAGTAGGCACTAGTAGAGTTCACACAAAATATCCAAAGTGATTCCACATTCAATGATATGAAGCAATTAGCAAGACTAACAAAATAAAGACACATGGTTCATTAAATTCATAAATCAAAGATAAAAAGTTCCTTCTTGGTTATTCAATATCACTATGCTTGCGAAGTTACAAAATAGAGAGCATAGGGGAAAACATAAGCAAATGAAATGGAATAAATACAACTTATTTCTTGTGTAGTGTTCATACAAAGATCAACAATCCACAATTACTACGGAAAAACTAAAAGTCAAGCTCCGTAGAACTTTATTAAACCTTTTGCAATGTGAATTAGTCCTTTTTATATTTTTGAAAAGCATTTGATTTCCTTCCAAATCATCATGAGGCTCTTGAAACATTCGAGAACAAGCCAAATAGTGTTTTAACTATTTTCATTTCCTTACACCATGCTACAAGTAGCCCAATGTTACACAACTTGTTCCTAAACCTTATTTTTCTTACAAAACTTTCCTAAAATACCTCAAATGATTACATAGCTCTACCACACACTTCCTATATGCTTTATATTTTCCCCGTATGTTCTTAGGGGTTACTTGCCAGGATGTAAAAACCCTTAAAATAGGCCTTTTTGGGCCTCTAAGAGTACTTATCTTCTCTTGGATCGAGATACCTTCTTAGATAACATCCCTTGCAGATGACACACATTTTAAAGACACATTATCACATTTCTCCTAGCCATTATAAGGGAAATACAGTGACTAAGTTAGCCTGAGGATGGGTTTACATTGACTGAGAGAAGGATTTTCAAATGTGGCTTGAGTTGTCATGGAATATTTTTTGAATTTTTCATGCTACACATTTTTCCTAAATATAGTTTGATCTTACTTGGGATTTGTTATCCCAATTTTAGCCCCCAAATAAATTGGTCAAAGACGACCCACACGAGAAGAAAATTAGAAGGGTCGACTCGTCTCGTGATCTCACATTAAAATCCAACAATCAAGGGAAGGAGGACTCGATAATGGAGGAGCAAGGGTTGGTGAAAGAGACCAATGAAGTTAAAAGAGGCCGAGGATCATAGGTAGAAAACAGGAAAGGCTCAAAGTTTTGGGACTCCACACAATGTCCTCTCGAGGCCCTGAATCACCCAAGTATGAATAGACTCGCAGAAGGTGCCATGTGTCAACCCAATGTAATTTCAAAAGGCTAATCAAAGGTGTTCCCTAAATGAGAGCCAGCCCGCCATGTAGTCAAGAATCGAGAAAGGCAGCAGGTCGAATCAGCTAAGTACAACAGGGTCAGCAGAAGCCTCCACATGCCTCATCTACGCATCTTAAAAGACAAAACTGGAGAAAGTTACCAAATGCACAGATCTCCACATGTCCGGAGTTTGAAAAAGGACATAGGATGTTGAAAAGTCCAAGTTTAGGACAGCAGTAGGAGAAGCCTCTACGTGCCTCATACGCACAATTCCAAAAGGTGTGGCCCAAAAAGGACCTTGATATAGCACCAACCTTCCACTTGTCCTAGGAGTCAAAAGGGGGATAAAACTAGCCATTTGAAAAGTCTTAATAGGGATAGAGCTTGCATGGAAGCCTCCATGTGCCTCATCGGTGCAACACCAAAGTTGGGTCCAAAGAGTGGTCCTCAAACGAGTGTCAACTCACCACGTAGTTAGTGTCAAATTTAGAGATAGAGCTGGTTGTTGAAAATTCCAAGGCCAACAGAAGAGCCACTCATCCTAATAGTGTAACTTCAAAGGTGTGACCCAAAGGGCAATACCCAAACAAGCATGAGCCGCCACATTTCCCAATTCAAACATATGGCCCTACCAAATAAAAGGTACTAAGCCAAAAAGGAGGAAATGGAGGGGTGTCTGCGGATGATACCACATGTCCCACTATCACAATTTAAGGGTTTCCTATAAGGGTCCAACCCATAAAGGTAGTATTCATCCGAGACCCAAATTGACTAAGTAAAGAAGGGCCGGTGGAAGCCTCCATGCATCATCTCGGTGAATATTGAAAGGTAAAATCGAGGCGAGTCTCTAAACTAGCGCTAACCCTCCACATGTCCAAGGCCCACAAAGGGACATGTGGCCATGTTTCAAGTTAAAGTAGGTCGGTGGGCCAGGGAATACTTTTTCCAAAGGGAAGATTTCAAGACTAGTAGGGCGATGGGATATATTTTGGCATTTTGCACTTTTTGCAAAAGCCACAACTTATAATTGCAGGCCCATGAGCCCGAGAAGGACTCTTTTCGCTAAAGTGGAAAATGTGGGTTGGTGGGCCTAAGGATGGCTTTTGGGCAAAAGTGAATTTTGGGTCTGCAAGAGGTTTTATGAATTTTTCATTTTTTCACAAAAGGCACAAAGTGAATTTTGGGCCCATGGATCCATTTTACAAAACTTGTTTTTTCCATCATTTTTGTACGGATTCGATTCAAATATTCAAATGGGCATAACTTTCGATCCAGTGCTTGAAATTCAACAAATTTGGTACCGTTGGAAAGGTCTCGACCTCCTCTATGCTATGAAATCCTAAAAATTTATTCTAACAAGGTTAGGTGGGTGAAAAATAGGAAAATTATTTTATGCCATTAATGTATGATCCGATTGCTTCAACAACTAGATCAGATTTGATCTTGATTTGCCAGCCTTTCCTTCTCCAACACACCAAATAGACATGGGGAACCAGAATTGATAGATTGTAGGTGGATTTGTAGGGCATTGATGGTTGGTGGTTGAGATTTTTCAGAGTAGAATCCAATTTTTTCTTCTTTCTCTCTCACCTCGACCTTCTATATATTGTAAACACTTCTCATTTGAGGGGAGAGACATTCTAGGTGTGGGGAAACTCTATAAAATTTGTTTCCTAACTCCATTTGAGTTGTAAGCCTTCTCCTACGCCTAACAAGTGGATTTTATGCCTCTGAGCAGAAATGTAATGGTCCATGCACCTTATAGAGCAATAAACTCATGTTTTTGTGGTGTTCTTCAACCCTCTCTCATGTTTTATTGTTTCTCTATGCCTCTCCCTTTCAGATCTATTTTTGTGCATGTATTTCACATTTGTAGGTGCAAGATGTTGTGTTTCATGGAGTTTTGATGGTGGATTAGGATCTGGGTCTATGTCACTTTTGTCTGACCTCCCTCGGCAGAGTATCTTACCTCTTTCCTTTTCTAGTGTATCACCACTTTAGTGTGGGTTTTGTTTCCATGTACTCTCTCTCCTTGGTCCCTTGGAAGGTTAGATTAGGATTAGATAGTTTACCTACACTTGAGTAGCTTATGGCAGGTAGTTAGGAAGAAGAGACAAATTTCTCTGGAGTGCCATCTCAAGTCTCGCAGTCCAACAGTTTGAGATATGGTCCCATGTTGTGTAATCACACCAAATGTCCCACTCGGATCCGAGGCCATTCAGGGGTGATGTGATTTTCCACCAATAGTTTGGCATGCCTAGTGGGATAGGTTTGAAGCACCTTACCACTTCATTTCATCAATTTTATGTGTTCTTGGTGATATTCATCCTTTTGAGGCACATGCAAAGCACATCTAGTGACTCCACCGGTCAACAAATCATTCTCTAAGTTCTGAAATTTCCTTTCATTCTTTTCCACCCATTCTTGTTTCCACATCTCCCATTTTCTTCCATTCATGAATTTGTGCAGTCATGACTTATTTCCGCCATGGAATTCTCATTTGTAGTAGTAACTATTTCCCTCCATCCCCATAGTTTCAAAATCCTCCTCCAAACCAGTTTTATAAGCCCCATTATCCTGAAAATGCATACAACCCACTTTTTCCTCACCAAAATATTTATGAAGAACAGTTTTATGCAGATTATGGTGGAAATTCCTTGGCCAAAGCTGATTTTAAGATGCAAGTGCAAGAAATGGAGATGGACATGATGCGGACTCAGATTTAAGTGCCTTATAATAGAAGTTGAAGTTGGCTACAAGGTCCCTTGTCCATGGGTTGACCTTGTACTAGGTGGGTTTAGCACCCAGCAAAAGTTACACTTCATCACTGAGATGTTGCCCCAGATTACAGAGTAGCCGGGGAAAATGGAGGCTCAAAATCTAGCGCGTGATAAACTTGTCAATGGGGTAACCCTGCATTACCATCCTACATCCCTCCCACTTCTTTGTGCCAACTTACATCATCTCAGCCCATTGCACGTGTTCCTAGCTTCTTGCGCATTGCCCCACCGAGAATTCCATCCCTTCTCCCTCTTCACTTTCATCTCACCTCCCATTTTCTTCCAAGTCCCTCTACCTAGCTATACCATAAATGAACAACCCCCTACCAATGCACCTTCCCCAACCAACATCATCATGTTCGATGACTGCAAGATAATTGAAGAATGGCATGACTCATGCGACTCCAACTGGGAAGAGGAAATCATACAGGTGCCTATTCTAGAGAAAAATTAGTTAGCTCTAAAGGGCACAGTTCTGGAGGAGACCGAGTTGCTTATAGAGGCGAACCATGCTTGTAACATCTTCGCATGCCCCAACCTGCAAGCGCTCCCCTTCAGAAGGAGAACCATATAGTTCTAGAGGCTTCAAGTAGAGATCGGGCCATAGAAGAACCTTCAATTCTTCCTCCCACTTCATCCCCTTCGAGCTCTAAAGGTGAAGAAGAGTTTGAGCTTTCAAACTTCATGTTTGAGGATGAGGGGAACTATGGTGAGCAAGTTACGGATCAGGAGAACACCATGGAGGAGGTTGAGCACACACAACGAGGATAATGAGGAGGCAGATTATATGTCCGACTTAGAGGAATGCTTTAATGGAGAGGATCCCAAAAATATCACATCATTTCTTCCTACATCATTTACCTCCCAAGCACATGAGTCTCATTGCCATGGAGGAGAGCATCCAAGGATAACAACTTGCATCTCACGATGGCCCTCTAGAACTAAGGTTGGAGGATCCTAGTCTTCCATGCTCCTCTCGGGAGGAGGAAGGAAAAGAGCACGAGGATCCCATCTCTCTCACACCACCCGGTCAAGAAGGTGCAAGAAGACTCCACTCTTGGAGTTGAAATTAAAAACCATGGGCATATTCAAAGGACCAAACCATGTCCAATCATGTACTTGGCTTCATTAGAGCCAAGGGAGAAGCCAACACTAATCATGCTTACTCCTGAGCATGAGGATGAGTATCAAAGTACTAAGGATCAACTACAATGCCTCTTCAATCCAAATACAAAGAAACTAAAAGAGGTATTTGTCTTGTTTTCAGTTGACACCTTGATGATTTGGGTGGAGGATTGGCTTATAGTTAGTTTTTCACTCATACAAGAAACCATATTTAGTGTCAAATCATTTGCATGGCTGCCCCTTTTGAGAAAGGGAAGCTACTTCTCCCTGTCAGTTGCAGGATTTGTTTGAGTCCCCTTTCTCTTTGGTTAGTATAGGAGTAGGAGTACATTTGCTTTTAGCAGAAAAAAGTGCCTTTGCACACTCTGCATGTTCCACTTGGGGGCATGTATGATCTTTCCCTTTGTACATAGTGTGTTATGATGTTTTTTTTTCTCTTGCACAAGTACATCAATGGTAACATTTGGTGGGATCACCCCAATTCCAATAATGTTTCAAACAATAGCAGCAGCCGAGGGTCACCAAGTGCAAGTGTCGGACTCAATTTTCAAGGATAGGTTAGTACAAGCTATCATTTGTGACTCCATGCCCAATGGATGTAACAAGGCCACCGATCTCTTCATCAAACAGAAGATTTCCCGTGAGTCGCAAACTGTTATCCCAATTTTACCCCGGTAAAATTGGTCAAACATGACCCTACACAAAAGAAAATTAGAAGGGTTGGCTCTATCTCACGAGATCACATTAAAATCCAACAATCAAGGGGTAGGAAGACTCGATAATGGAGGAGAAAGGGTTAGAAAAAGAGGCCAATGACGTTAAAAGAGGCTAGAGGATCATAGGAAAAAAATGGGGAAAGGCTCAAGTTTTGGGACTCCACACGTGTCCTCTCGAGGCCCCAAATCGCCTATGGATGAACAGACTTGCAGAAGGTACCATGTGTCAACCAAACCCAATTCCAAAAGGTGAATCCAAAGGTGGCCCCTAAATGAGTTCCACCGCCACGTAGTTAGGAACCGAGAAAAGCTGCACGAGGGACAAATCAACTAAGTACAATAGGCTCATTAGAAGCCTCCATGTGCCTCATCCACAAATATTCAAAGACAAAATCAAGAGTAGGTTCCCAAACATGCGTCAGCTCTCCATATGTCCTAGGTTTGAAAAAGGACACCGATCATTGAAAATTCCAAGTTCGGGACAGTCGACGGAAGCCTCCATGTACCTCATTGGCACAATTCCAAAAGGCATGGCCCAAAGAGGGACCCTAAACTAGTGCCAACCTTCCACGTGTCCCAGGAGTCAAAAGGGGGACAAATCCGATCATTTGAAAAGTATTAACAAGGACAGAGCTGCGCAGAAGCCTCCACGTGCCTCACCGGTGCAACACCAAAGTTGGGTCCAAAGAGTGGTCCTCAAATAAGTGCTAGCTTGCCATGTAGTCGAGGTTGAATTCGGAGAAAGAGCTGGCCGTTGAAAAGTACAAAGCCAACAAAAGGAGCCACACGTACTAACGGCATAACTTTGAAGGCATGAGCTAAAGGGAAAGACCCAAACAAGCACGAGTGCCCACATGTCCCAAGTCAAACATATGGCCCCACAAAACAAAAGGGACTAAGCCAAACATGAGGAAATGGAGGGGCAGCTGCAGATGATACCATGTGTCCCGCTATCATGATTTAGGGGATGACTATAAGGATGACTATAAGGGTAGTATTCAACTAAGACCCAAATCAGCTAAGTAAAGAAGGGGCAACAGAAGCCTCCACGTGTCATCTTGGTGCATATTCAAAGGTAAAATCTGGAGGTAGTCTCCAAACTAGCGCCAACCCTCCATGTGTCCAAGGCCCACAAAGGGACACGTGGCCATGTTTCAAGTCAAAATGGGCCAATGGGCCTATGGAAGACTTTTCACCAAAGGGAAGATATCGGAGTGGTAGGGGCGGTAGGAGATATTTTGGCATTTTACACTTTTCACAAAAGGCACAAGTTATAATTGTGGGCCCGTGAGCCGGGAAGGATTCCTTTTGCTAAGTGGAAAATGCAGGTCGGTAGGCTCCGGGATGGCTTTTGGGAAAAAGTAAATTTCGGGCTTATGGGGCTGGAAGGTTTTGTGAATTTTGTGTTTTTTCACAAAAATGTGCAAAGTGAATTTCGGGCCCACGGATCCATTTTACAAATCTTGTTTTTTTCCATTTTTATATGAATTCGATTCAAATATTCAAATGGGCATAACTTTGATCCAGTGCTCAAAATTCAACAATTTTGGTGTCGTTGGAAAGGTCTCAACCTCCTCTATGCCATGGAAGCATGAAACTTTAATTTTGACAAGGTTAGGTGGGTGAAAAATAGGAAAACGTCTTTCATGCCATTAATGTATGATCTGATTGCTTCAACAACCGAATCTGATTTGATCTAATTTGCCATCTTTCCTTCTCCAACATGCCAAACAGACATGGGGAACTAGAATTTATAGATTGTAGGTGGATTTGTAGGGCATTGATGGTTGGTGGTTGAGCTTTCAGAGTAGAATCTGATTTTTCTTCTTTCTCTCTCGCCTGACCTTCTATATATTGTAAACACTTCTCATTTGAGGGGAGAGACATTTTGGGTGTGGGGATACTTTGTAAAATTTATTTCCCAACTCCATTAGAGCTGTAAGGCTTCTCCTATGCCCTGGCAGGTGGATTTTTTTGCCTCGAGAAAAATATAATGGTCCTTGTACCTCATAGAGAAATAAACTCATGTTTTTGTGGTGTTCTTCAACCCTCTCTCGTGTTTTATTGTTTCTTTGTGCCTCTCCCTTTCAGATCTATTTTTGTGTATGTATTTCACATTTTCAGGTGTAGGATGTTATGTTTCAAGGAGTTTTGATGGTGGATTAGGATGTGGGTCTGTGTCACTTCTATCTGACCTCCCTCATCTCCTTTTTCCCTATTTCATCCTCCCTCAACAAAGTATATTGCCTCTTTCCTTTTCTCGGTCTATTGCCACTTTAGTGTAGGTTTTGTTTCCATGCACTCTCTCTCCCTTGTCCCTTGGAAGGTTAGATTAGGACTAGATAGTTTACCGCTTTGGAGTAGCTTATGGCGGGTAGTCTAGGAAGAAGATCCGGATTTCTCTCGGAGGGCCATCTTAAGTCCACAGTCTCATAGCTTGAGAGATGGTCCCATGTTGTGTAGTCACACTAAATGACCCACTCATATCCAAGGCTATTTGGGGGTGCTGTGATTTTGCACCAAGAGAGACTTATTCTGGATGAAAAGGAGTGAGGAAATGACAAATAGAAACTTCAGAATATCAAGACACTATGTGGACTAATGCCTTATCTATTGGGCTATATAGTCATTTCTACACCACAAACACAACCAAACAAACACACACTAATGAAAGGGAAACACACCAAAAGTGAAAAAAAAAAAAACACAATGGAAAGGGAAACTATATTACAGGGGAGGGAAATTTATAGAAGTAGGGGAAGAATGTACACATACCCGTTAATGGGTTGGGAGAAGTACACACCATTATGGAACAATGAGATGAATTTAAACTTCTAAAGCTCAAAGATAATTATCTGATCATGCCATGATCTTGTGATGGATTTGCAAGATTTGAGAAGAAGGATAAAAACCAAGATTCCATCTTCATACTTATATTGCATAGAGAATACTCTTGCATGTAATGAACACTTTGTAAAATGCTCGAAGATATTTCCTTTTGTAGTCTCCCCTTGATATTTCATGACCATAAAAACCATTTTGGCATGTTCTCAAAATTAGAATCTCCACCTCATTAAGGTATTCACCATCTAGGAATGAAGGTTACAACATTAAAACATTCCTAGAATCACTAGAGAATCTAGGAATGGTGAGAGCAATTTGATTTTTTTCCCATTCACAAGAATTTTCTAACTTTTCACTTTTATGTTTTAAACATTTTCTTTCAAAAATAGAGGTTATGTTACTAATATGAAGGAAATCAATATCCTTTAGTGAATTTTTCAGCATGGAATCATGTTCAAAATTAGCAAAGGTTTTAGAAATGGTGAATTCAATTTGAATATAATTCCATTCACAAAATTCTTGCATATCCTCATTCATTTGTTTCACCTAATCTCATTGTTTTTTGGTGCCTATTAACTCTTTAATGAATCTAATATCACTCTCTATGGTGGAGGATATTTCCTCGTAAAGGAATAAATCATAAAATATTCAATCATTTCATTTCCTTCCATTTCATCATGGATGCAATTTAATTTATGAAATGGGAAAGGGAAAGATTTACCTTCTTTTGCATGTTCATCCACCAAGGCTTCAAAAAGAACATTAAGATCATCTACTTGCTTTATCTCATCATGGGACATATGTGCATCAAAAGGAGAAATACAACTTGACTCATGCTTATCTTACAATTCCATGACACTGGGTCAAGATCTCAAGAATGAGTAGAGGGTCTTCAATTTCTTCCACAATCCTCAAGATGTCTTGGATTGATTCTATTTAGAATCTACCATATACTCATTGTCATCTTCATTTGAAAAATGTTTGCATTGAGCCACAAGGATATAGATGGAAATATGATCTACACGTGGATAGAATTCATTTGAATAATCCTCATCTTCTTGCTCTACATTTATTTTCATCCAGGTCTCACCTTCTTGCAAGACTAGGTATACTTGGTTTTCATAGTTCTTGGATAAAAAGAAGAGATCCAAACTAATCAAGAATGTTAAACCTCTCAATTCAAGATACATTGAATTATCTTCATGATATGAGGAAGAAAACAATGTTGCAACATGAGAAAATTCTCTTTTCCACCTTGAACACCCCCAATAAAGTATTCTTCTTTGCAAATAAATGGGAAATTTCTATACTCATGGTGGTGATCAATATTACATTCCTTTGGTGAGGATGGTGAAATCAACTCCTCGAGAGAGGTCATTCTCATTTGTTCACTGTTGTCATCCTCAAAATTCCCCTCTCTTTTGAAGTCAAATTTCAAAAATTTGAGTCGAGTACCTTTAAGTAATGGGTCGCGTCGAGCGAGCCTGGTATTGTTTGCGTAGTTTTCCGGTTCATGGAGAACAATTTGAAATTCAAGCATATAGTTGGATTTCCTTCTTATTCTTTTTATTTCTTCCCACAGTCGGGAATGACAGTGTATCATCCTTGTCAAATTTCATCTAGCATCGAGTAGTATGTGGATATCCCCGATTGGATGCGGCGTGGCCATGTTTCAAGCAACAACGGAAGCCACCACTTTTCCACAGGATGCAACTCCAAGGGTAGGGCCCAGGGGACAATCCTCCAATAAGCACTAGTTCACTGCGTGTCCCGGGTCTAAAATGAAGATAGAACAAGCCCAAATCGGCTAAGTATTGAAGGTTCAATGGACATCACCACATCCCACATTGACACAGCCCAAGGGTTAAAGCTAGGGGAGTTCTCAAACTTGCGCCAGTCCACCACATGTCCCAGGTCCAAAAGGGATAGAGCTGATCATTAAAATTGACTAAGTATGGGTGGGTCGGTGGAGGCCTCCACGTGCCGCAATGGTGCAATTTCAGAAGTAAAACTAAAAGGTCGGTTTCCAAATGAGCACCAGCTTACCACGAGGTCAAAGTCAATGGAGAGACAGAGTTGGCCATTGAAAATTCTAAGCCTGTCAAAAGGAGCCACCTGTCAGCTGGCACCATTTCAAGAGGCACTTCCAAAGCAAAAACTTAAATGAGCGTCAGCTCACCACGTGTCTAGGGGGTCAACATAAGTCAAGCAGGAAACAGACCCAAATCGTCTAAGTATAAAGAATCAGTGAAAGCCTCCACATGTCATCTTGGTGCAACTTCAAGAGAAAATCTAGAGGCACGTTCCAAAAGAAAGCTAGCTCGCCACATGTCCAGGGTCAGATATACGGCCCCACTAAACAAAAGGTAGAAATTCAAGGCATCTGTAGGCCCTGTTCCAATCAATTTCTTCCATGTGGGTGGCCTAGATTTAAATTTGTAAAAGTGAATCGAATGGCCCATGTTTTAACTGGTGAAATAATGAAATGGCTGTGTATTTAAAATTCTAGTTTTTCTACCATTAACATTTCTTTTCCAATCAAGAATTCTAAAGGGCACGAGTGATTGGAATAAGTTGTAATTATTTTTTGCTTTCTCGAGGAATTTGTAACCATCTCTTGTGAGATATATCATGGGTTTTTAAAGCCATTGTAAGGGTTGGAATTTCAATATTCGAAGGCTGTAATTTTGAGTCTAAAGAAATCAATATAGGGTCTTTTCCCTTTTTCCTTAGTTTTCTCTTTCTTTCTTACTCTAATCAATGAACCATTTAATCCTTACATGATTAGAAACTTTGTGTTATGGTTTATATAATTTCATGAACTTTGAGTCTACAGATTGTGCTTGTTATAAATGTGAATGGTTCTATTCTATATCTCATTCACTCAATACATATAAGGGTTTTCTCTGTCATCTCTTTCCCCTGAAAGTATTACCTTCTTATTCCTCCCTCATCTCTTCAATTATTCTATCCTCACGTATTGATAACTTTCCAGGCATAAAACACCTTTCAAGATATCAGAAACGCCATTGAATGAAATATTGTGCATTTGTGCATAGGTTTTGCCCCTTCTTTCAATAAGGGAACCTCTCCCATTAAAGAGGAGGGCTTTGCTTGTCCCCTAACTGTGGTTTCATTCCAAGTGCAAATCTGAAACCCAATAGTTTTTGGTGACTCTACTGGGGAATTTTTTCAACAAATTTCCTTTCTAAAAATAACAACTGATTTGATCATTTCTTTGATCTAGAAACTCTAAGATACACTCATGGTAGAAGGTCTCTTGGAATTGAAGATCCCCAATTTCAACTCCTGGATCAACAAGGTTTTCAAATTCCTCCAACAAGAAGAAATAGAAGAGCTCATTCCACAAGCACACCTCCTGTTGAAAACAGAGCTTTTGGTAGTAACATTCCTCAAGCATAACTTAGTCCTAATCTCCATGCCCTAATTCTTGTTGGTGTCTCGGTTCCACTTCAAGCAATCTTTCCAAGGATGGTAACACCTCAGCCTTGGGGAAAAGAGTTGGGCCTCTAGCTCTTCCTCAAGTGTGCGCATGAGTAACCTAGGGGTAACAAGAAGAATTTTCCCAAATTTAGAGGTGATGGCAAAGTACACCCTGATGAACACATTGAGCCTTCATTGTTGCATGTGGGGTCTTAGAAGTTGAACATGAAGATGTCTTTGTTAGGATGTTTGTGGAGACCTTGCAAGACAATGTTGCAGATTGGTTTTACCATCTTCTGCTAGGACCATCACCAATTGGAATACTATGACAACTTAGTTTGAGCAGCGTGTTTCAAACCTGCTAAAGATTTCCATGCTCTGTTAGCACAAATTTCTCAAATCAAGAAGGAGCCACATGAGCATATGAGAGAATTTGTAGCCAAGTTCAATAAGTTGATTAATAATATTCCAAAAAATACTAGTCCTATTGATCGATTGAAGTGTTTCTTCTTGAATGCTCAATTTCCAGAAGTAAGCTATGCCCTGAGGAGAGAAAATCTTGCAACTTTGGATGTTGATCAGAGATTGGCTATCAGTGTGGAAGATGACTTGATTATGTCTGACAAGCTGAAAAAGGGATTCTTTCAAATCCAAAGCATCTTCTTCTTCCTCTTCTCCTTGAGGTAATGCAAATCATTTAGTGCAAAATCTTGTTAATGACCTCATTTCCATCAAGAAACAATTAGCTCAACATGCTCCATATCAAGATGTTCCAAGGAAGAATTTTCAGCCTAGGAACCACCTACCTTCCCCTCAGACTAAATTGGCCATTGAAGGTCCACCCCTCAAGGTGTCTATCAATGCTACTTGTGAGGTTGTTGAGCCTAATGATGAGGAAGAAAATGGGATCTATGATGAACAAGAAGAGGAAGTTGATGAAGAGCTGGAGGATCCTGGTGGTTCTTGGGTTCATTTCCTCACCACTGAAGGTGTGGATGATGAAGATGACTATGATGATGTAGTGGCTAAGATGAACACTGAATCATATGCTATTATGACCTGGGAGTAGACTAATAAAAAGGAAAAAGTGGTGCAACCTGCTAAAAGATCCAAAGAGTACCCCATCACCATCTGGTGGTTGCGTAAGAAGATGAGATCCTATTCCTACTACTTCCACCCAAAAGGTAAGCTCTGTTAGTCCTTCTCCCTCTACTGCTTCTAAGAATTCTTGTCCAACAAATGATAAATCTGATAGATCAAAAGCTCCTCCTACTCCTAGTAGTTATTCCCCATCCACATCTAGATCTTTTGACATTATAGACCATCTTAAGAATACCAAGATTTAGATTTCTGAGGTAGAGTTCTATCAAACCCATCCTAAAGCCTTTCCAAAATGGTTAACTTTGTAAATTCTAAATCTAAAACCCCAACCCATTCTTCTAAAGGACTTTTTCCCACTCCCTCTTCCTCACCTTAATCAAGCCTTGTGGTTGTAGTCACTTCCCCTAATGAGAAAATTGAACCATTCTATGTGACCCTTCTCATAGTTGGCCATAAACTCAGTAATTGTGTCATAGATTTAGGAGCATCAGATAATGTTATGCCTACAAAAGTGGCCCATGCTTTGGGTCTAACCCTAACCACACTTATGGCTCTTGTTATTCCATGGAGAGTAAGAAAGTACCTTTGGTTGGCAGAATTAAAGATGCACAAGTAGCTTTTGTTGCTTTTCCAGAGAAAAGGGTCTTAGCCACCATTTTGGTAGCTGATATTCCTCCTTCATATGGGTTATTGCTAAGTAGAAATTTCTGTAAGGAGGTAGGAGGGGAAATCCAAATGGATTGGTCACATGCCTTGATTCTGTCAATGGAAAGATGAAGAAGCTTCTTCCTGAGAAACAAGTAGATTATATTGTGTAAAAGATAGATGATCCTAAAGCGTAAATATTTTATGAAGACATTGGGCATGGGAATTACATGATCATGTCACAAGAGGAGACAAGTCTATCAAAAGGAGTGTTTCTTAACCCTAATGGTGTGTGTACTTTGGAGTTTGATGGGAGCTGCTCTTCAGCTAGTTTTGGAGTTGGTGTAGTGATCATTTATCCTGAGGGTAAGGTTCATCCTTTCTCCTTCAAGTTTTAGTTTGAAAATACCAACAATACTACTAAGAATGAGGCCCTCATTATTGGGTTGAGCATGGTGGAGGAAATGGGAGTGAAGAACCTTCTTGCTCATGGAGATGTAGAGCTAATTATAAAACAAGTTAGAGACCTTTATCAGGTAAAGAACAAAAGGTTGAAGCACTATAGGAATCTGGTCTGGGATTCCATTGAATTCCTTGATGCTTTTTCCATTGAAGTTGTGCCAAGGGAAAGGAACACTAGGGCTGACTCTCTAGCTGTTTCGGGGTCCTTGTTAATTCCTCATCCTGATTTTCCTCAAGATAAATTCACCATTGAGATGATCCATAGATCCAGTGTGCCTAACAATGCAAATAACTAGCAAGTTTTTAATGATGACTAGCATTTGATTTCTTAATGGAGCTCAGAGACAACTTTGACCAGTTGTTCTTTGAAGGAAGTGATAATATTCCTAGAGAGTGTGTGTCATCAAATGAAGAGGGTGTCAAAGAAGATATGGATCAAGATGGATGCATAAAATTGAAAGGAAACAAAATTCCTAAAGGGATGGTGAGTTTGGAGGATATTTTTGATAAACATGATAGATATATGAAGTCTAAAGTTTCCCAAGGATCCCAACAATCTGCTAAGACTCGAGTAAGTGAATATTGGGAGTCTTGACGATCCCAAAATGGTCAACATTGGAAAATGCTACACTCAGGAAGAGAAAAATAAGGTAGTGAATTTGTTGAAGAGGTATGTTGATGTTTTGGCTTTCTCTTATGATGATCTTAAGGATTTTTAGCCTAAATAAATGCAACATTTCATTCCTCTTAAGCCGGGATCAAACCCTTCAAACGAAGCATAATCCAAAGATAGATGATACAATTTTCCAAGAAATACAAAATATTTTGAAGGCTAAGATCATATTCCCCATCCACTATTCAACGCGGATTGCTAATATAGTGCCCGTCGAAAGAAAAATGGTGAGATCTAGATCTATGTGGACTTCAAAAACCTAAATCAGGGTTCTTTGAAGGACAATTACCCTCTCCCCATGATGAACCAAGTATTGCAAGTTGTCACAAGCTCGTAGATGTTATCTATGTTAGATGGATTCTCGGGGTACAATCAAGTAGAGGTGAATACTGTTGATCAACACAAGACTACCTTTACTACTCCTTGGGGCACCTTTGCATACAAAAGGATGCCATTTGGTCTCATCAATGTTGGTGCTACTTTCTAGAGGGCCATGGAATTGGCTTTTGGTAATTTGAAAGGGAGATGCATTGTTGTGTATTTGGATGATTTGACAATGTTTTCTTAAGCAAGATCAGATCACATCCAACACCTTAAAATAGTATTGCAGAAGTGTAGAGAGCATGGGATTTATTTAAACCCTAAGAAGTCTATGTTTTGTGTCATAGAAGGAAATTTGTTGGGACATGTTGTTTCAAAGGAAGGGATTAAGATTGATCTAGAAAGAGTTCAGGCCATCCAGAAAATTCCTCTTCCATCAAGTAAGAAAGGTGTCCATTCTTTCTTTGGTAAGATCAATTTCCTATGAATATTCATCCCCGATTTTTCAAAACTTACTATGAGCATTTCTCACATGATGCAAGGAAGAAAATTTTGGTTGGTCCTCTAAAGGGAAGAAATCATTTGAGGAAATTAAATAAGCTATTTCAAAGACTTCAATCTTGGTGTGCCCCTAACTTTAGAAAATATTTCATTATATATTGGTATGCCACTTAAAATACCTAGTTGTTGTGTTAGCCAAGAAGAATGATGAAGATCATGAGCTTCCAATTGCATTCATGAGTTATGTCTTGAAAACTCATGAGCTGAAGTACACCATGATAAAGAAACACACTTTTGTAGTTGTTAAAGCTACCAAGTAGTCTAGGTTTTACATCCTTAATGCTCATTATGTGGTGTTGGCACTGATACAACAATCAAATCCATTCTCACTCAGCAAGAATTTGGAACCAAGATAGGTAATTGGGTAAAGAAAGGTGTAAGAGTATGATCTTGACATCAGGTGAACAAAATTGGTTTGGGGTAAGGGCTTGTGTGAACTCATTATTGAGGAGCTGCCAAGGAGTTGTCTAAAGATGGAGTTGATGACCTGTTTTTTGTTCCTCATCTCGACTGCACGTATGCTATGCTGACATTGCTCATTTTCTAACCTATGGAGAGTGTCCATATCACTTGAGTGCCAAAGAGAAAAGAGACATCAAATTGAGGTCTGCACAATATGTGTTATGGGAGAATTATTTGTTCAAACGAGGCATAGATGGAAGGTTTTGAAGTGCATAGACAAGGAACAAAAAAGAAGTTGTTATCTACTTTTCATGACTAGGCTTGTGGAGGTCATTTCTCCTCTTCTGTAATAGCTCATAAAATAATTCAAGTTGGTTATTATTGGCCCACTTTGTTCAAAGATGCATCAAAATGGGTTGGTAAATGTGAAGCATGCCAAACGTTTGTTGGAAGACCTAAGTTGGATGCTTTGCCTCTCAATCCTGTAGTGATTGAAGAGCCATTTCAAAATGGGGTTTAGAATTCATTAGGACACTCAATCCATCTTCTAGTGTTGGGCATACCCATGTGTTGACTACCACATATTACTTCACCAAGTGGGTGGAAGCCATCCTAGTCAAGAGCACTACTTTTGAGGTAGTTTGTAACTTCATTAAGGAGAACATATTGATCAGGTTTGGGATCCCAAACAAGATCGTGACAGACAATGCTTCCAACTTTTCTTCTACTGAGATGATGGACTTCTACTATGGGTATAGGATCTCCCTTGCTCACTCTTCATATTACTACCCCCAAAGGAATGGACAGGCAGAATCGACAAACAAGAATATGGTAACCATAGTTAGAAAGCTTGTAAATGATTCTCAAGAGGAATTGGCATAAGAAACTATATGATGCACTTTGGGCTGATAGAATTACACCCAAGAGAGAAATTGGAATGTCTCCTTTCCAAGTGGTGTATGGTGTGGAAGCTCAACTGCCAGTCATGGTGGAATTTCTAGCCTTGCATCTGATGAAAACCATTGAAGATTCAAGTTTCAGTAGCTCTTTGGACAAGATAATTTTGTACCTTCAGAAGCTTGATGAGGATAGATTGCAAGTGGTTGATAGGATAGCAGCTCATTAGTTGAAAGTGAAGGCTTTGTTTGATAAGAAATCCAAACCCAGAGTTTTCCAAGTGGGAGACATTGTGCTACTTTGGGACAAAAGACATGAGCCACGAGGAAGTCATGGTAAGTTTGATTCTCTTTGGCTTGGTCCTTTTAGAATCAGACATTTTACTAGAGAGAACTCTTTTTATCTAGATTACATGGATGGATCTCCTCTCCCACTTCCTTATAGTGGGCGTAGTACCTAAAGTTGTTCAAGTCCTAGGTGACTAGGAAGTCCTTTTTATATTGTGTACAGTGTTTTGGTTTTGGCTGTTCTTTTGTGTTTTGTTTTGGGTCTTTCCCAGTTTTAGCTTGTTTTCTTTCCTCTTCCTTGCTGTGTGTGTTGCCTTGTATTGGTTTTTTCTTTGACTCTATTTTTCCGAATGGATAAACACTGGTCTACTTTCCCTAAGTTTTTATGTGGTTCTTGATCTTGCCTTGTTCCTCTGTCAAGTCATCCCTAGAAAGAGCCAATTGTTGTCGTCCTCAAAATTCCCCTCTCTTTTGAAGTCAAATTTTAAAAAAATGAGTCAGTACCTTGGAGTAATGGGTCACATCAAGCCTAGTATTGTTTGTAATTTTCCATTTCATGGAGAACAATTTGAAATTTAGGCGTATAGTTGGAGTTTCTTCCTCTTCTGTTTATTTCTTCCCGTAGTCAAGAATGACATGCATATCCTCCTCATCAATTTTCACCTCAGCATCCACGAGTAATATGTGGATATCCCTGATTGGATGCGGCATGGGCATGTTTCTAGAAATAGTGGAAGCCTCCATGCATCCACATGGTGCAATTCCAATGCTAGGGCCTAGGGGGACAGTTATCTAATAAGCACCAGCACACCATGTGTCCCAGGTCTAAAATGAAGACAGAACAAGCCCAAATCGGCTAAGTATTGAAGGTTTGGCGGACATCACCATGTGCCTCATCGGCGTAGCTTCAAGGTTCAAAGCCAGGGGGAGTTCTCAAACTTGTGCCAGTCCTCCACATGTCCCAAGTCCAAAAGGGACAGAGCTGATCATTAAAATTGACTAAGTATTGGCGGGTCGGCGGAGGCCTCCACGTGCCGCAATGACATGATTTCAGAAGTAAAACCAAAAGGTCGGTTTCCAAATGAGTGCCATCTCACCACGTGGTTAGAGTCAATGGAGAGATAGAGTTTTCCGTTGAAAATTCTAAGCCCAGCAAAAGGACCCACACGTCAGCTTGGCATAATTTCACGAAGCACTTCCAAAGTGAAAATTAAATGAGCGCCACCTCAAGCATTTGCTTAGGGGGTCAACATAAGTCAAACAGAAACAGACCTAAATTGGCTAAGTATAAATAATCATTGGAAGCCTCCATGTGTCATCTGGCGCAACTTCAAAGACAAAATCTAGAGGTAGGTTCCAAATGAGCGCTAGCTTGCCACATGTCTAGGGTCAGATATACGGCCCTACAAAACAAAAGGTAGACAATCAAGGCATCTGCAGGCCTGTTCCAATCAATTCCTTCCATGTGGGTGGCCCAGATTTAAAGTTGTAAAAGTGAATCAAATGGCCCATGTTTTAACTGGAAAAATAATGAAATGGTTGTGTATTTAAAAATATAGTTTTTTTGCCATTAACGTTTCTTTTCAAATCAAGAATTCGAAAGGACGCGAGTGATTGGAATAAGTTGTAACTATTTCTTGCTTTCTCGAGGAAGTTGTAACCATCTCTTGTAAGCTATATATAGGGATTTTCCCTTTTTCCTCAGTTTTCTCTTTCTTTCTTTCTCCGATCCACAACCATTTAATCCTTACATGCTTAGAAAATTTTTGTTCGGGTTTATACAATCTCAAGAACTTTGAGTGCGTGGATTGCACCTATTATAAACATGAATGGTTCTATTCTATATCTCATTAGCTCAATACATATAAGGTTTTTTTCTGTCATCTCTTTCCCTTGAAATTATTTCCTTCTTCTAACTCCCTCCTCTCTTTAAGTCTTCTATCCTCATGTATTGATAACTTTCCGGGCATAAAACACATTTTGAGATATCGGGAAACCACCATTGAATGAAATATTGTGCATTTGTACATAGGTTTTTCCCCTACTTTCAATAAGGGAACCTCTTCCATTAAAGAGGAGGGACTTGCTTGTCCCACTGAATCCGGTTTCATTCCAAGTGCAAATCGAAACCCAACATTCATACACAATTATTTCAAGAGGAAAATTTCATTTTTCCCTTTACTCGATTTCATCATTGTGAATTTTTCCATAAAGTGAAGATTGAAACATGGAAAGGAAATTATCCCTATTACCTCAAAGTCATCGTCTTGAAAAATATGATTTTGGAATAGAGGATTGGTTACTTGAACATCTTCATGGTTAGTTGATTTCTTAGCAAACATTGCATCATCGTCATAGAACAATAATCTTCATGTCTCGTATCCTTGTTTCTCCAATGGGTTGTGCCTTGAGCTAGAATGAATTTATGATTGGAGATTCAACTATCATATTTTATTCATCATCCTCCAAGGTGTTGATTTGAATCTCATCGAAAGGCTCAAGGACAAAGAATTCATCAGAAGTGCACAAGAATATTTCAGGAATAAACACCTTATAATATGGGAAATCACTAGGATCTTCTTCCAAAGCTTGAACCTCTTCTTCCTTCTTACTACAGAGTGCTTGAGTTAGTCATAACTTTTTGCAAGGCTAATGCATTATTTGTAATTTCATGGTAATATTTTGGATTATAATTTCCTTCTTCCACATTCAAAAGCCTTTGCTGACAAACTCTCTTTTCAATGTTTCCATTTCTTCATCTCCGTATGCAAGAAAATCATCTAGAGGAAGGGAGATGAAAGACAATGTTCTTAGTTTCTTAGTCATCTATGTGAAGTTAAAAATATTACCTTCAATAGATTCTTCACCATCATGCCCTTCATATAACATTTCATATCTCTTATGAATATTCCTCATCAAGTTATTGGATTCTTGATCATCAAAGTGCAATTACCTTTTTATTTCCTCTCACAAAAGTCTTCTTGAACTAGAGCCACCAAGACTTGATGACAAGATCTTCACAAATATTTTTTTCTCCATTCTCGTACATTCTTTTCATGACAAATGCATAAACAATACATACCTTCTTTCCATTAACTGATTGTAGATTTTTGTTTGAAGAAAGATACCTCTTCACTGTAGAAAAATATTTAATTTTTCAAGAGAGGGTCTAAAATTATGGTTGATAAAAAAATTGTAGATCGGGGTGGCCATCTTCTTCTTCATATTTGTTTTCACTCATTGGTGTTGAACACCAATCTCAAAAATTTGTCATTGAGATGTGGGAAACGAACGTGACATGGATTCATTCCTTGATAGAGTCACCTTTAAAATATGATTTTACTTTAAAACATATTTTTTTTTTTTTGGAATATGTATTTATTTTATATTTTCCATGAGATCTTTATGGGTGCACAAGGAAAATCTCTACATAATAAAGTCACCAAGAATTGTTGGTGAAATAATTTTTTCATGTTGTAAATTATATGTTTCCACAAATGGTCACAAGGCTAAGCCCCTCCTTTTTGGGTTTGGGTAGCCTCCTATTTATTGAATGTAAATTGTTGTAATTATGTGGGGTGGCCAAATAGTATGGGGATTACACATGAAAACTTCACCGAACCTATGGCAAAGTGCTTATACAAGGTACAAGGTAGGAATTTTCAGCGATGAGGGATAATGGAGAGAAATTTGGAGAGAAATGGAGAGAGAGAGAGAGAGAGAGATTTATTATTGTGAGCGAGCAGTAGTAGATTTTACAAAAATAATTAGAGTAGGTCCACATTCAATTAGAGGAAAGAAAAAATGTAAGAAATTAGCAAGACTAACAAAGTAAAGACACATAGTTCTTTAGATTCATCAATCAAGGACACATAGTTCCTTCTTGGTTATTTAATATCACCATTCTTGAAAGGTTTCATAATAGAGAGAGAATAGATGAAAAAATAAGCAAAGGAAATGGAATAAATAGAACTTTTATTTCTTGTGTAATGGTAATATAAGTCACAATAATCCAAAATTGCTACAAAAAAAACTAATATTAAAGCTCCTTTGAACTTCCTTAAACATTTTGAAATGTGAAGTAGACCTTCTTAGATTTATGAAGAGTATCTAGTTGAATTTCAAATCATCCCGAGACTCGCAACATTCCTAACAAGCCAACTAGATTTTTCATTACTTTTGTTTCCTTGCACCATGCTACAAGTAGCCTGGTGTTACACAACTTGTTCCTAAACCTGATTTTTATTACAAAACATTCTTAAACATTCTTATATTATTACATATCTCTGAAACACACTTTATTTATGCCTTATTGTACATTCTCGTGGGTTTCTCACCGAGATGCAAAAGCCTAAAAATATGCATTTTTGGGCCTCTCGAGAGTATTTATCTTCTCTCGATCTAGATACATTCTTGGATATCATCCCTTACATATTACAAACACTTGAAAATCACATTATCAAATTCCTCCTAGCCCTTATGAGGGAAACACAATGAATGAGTTAGCTAGAAAATGGGTTTACATTGACCGAGAGAAGGATTATTAAATGTGGCTTGGGTTACATTGTATAAGGAATATCTTCATTGATACGCTTAACCATGAATGCATCATTTGGTATCAAAGAAAAGAAAAAATCTAGGCTAAAAGTGTAAGGATACAAAGATCTCATTCTTTACAAGATCGGTAGATAATAGAGAGATGATTAAGTGGCCACCCATATTCTTGAGGAGATAAAAATAATTTTCTTTTTTGTGCATGTATTTTGTATTTACATTTTTATGTTGGCGTAATCCATTTTCCATATTATTGTAAAATGTATATTGTTGTTTACCTTAGGGGAATGAATGTTCTCAATTGGTAAAGCTTGTGTGAGTTATACTATTAGAAATGGTGATGTCTCCATTTTATGAATATAATTCTCTATCAAATTTTTATTTCACAAAGTTTGAGTGGTTCATGGTTTTTAAGACGGGTGTAAATGTAATACAAATGGATAAATTTGACACATGCATTTACAATTGAGTGAATTACATTAATTTCATAAATCTATGGACTTTTTAACAAAATGTCGTAGTTTGAATTGTTGAGGTATGATGTTACACATTGTTTGTAATGTTCTTGGGCCTAATGTAATATTGAGTTTAATTTTTCCTAATACCTATCATGGTATATTATCATGGCTATGAATATTCCTATCCGAATAGGTAAGTGTAATATCAAAATTAGAATTAATATAATCAAGACTAAATACCAAAGTATAAATGATGATTTATAATTGATATATAGTCAAAAATATATATACAAAAAGACTAAAATATGTAATGATGAAATACAGAAAACCAACCTTGAAATCTAAATAAAATGAAATTAGGCTTAGAGTTAGAATGATTTCACCATTATGTGATATCTAGAAGTGTGATAAGGATATGAGACTATAGAAATAGGTTTTGTAAAGTTTCATCAAAGTTATTATAAAATATGGAGTCTTAAAATTGAATGCAAGGTAGGACCATATGAAATAGAAATAAATGTCTAGAAGGCATTTTTGACCTATATTTGGAATATACATTCAAAATATTATGATTTAAATAATATAATTACAAATTTATTCTCCTCACTTTTTACCTTAAAAATGGGTTAATTCGATCTGCGGAGGGACTAATCTCACCCACCCATGACAATTGTAATAAGTGTTACACCAAGTACCAATAATTTGAACATGGATCAAGACACAAAACATCTCCCTCCTAGTGGATGTGTGTGATTATGGATAAGTATTTTTAGAAAGACCGTAATAAGGCCTCTAACATTTAGAAATTATTCTTTACTTCAGTTGTGGTACATGAGAGTTTTCTAGGGCAGTAACATAATATGTATTTATACTTGTATCTTTAATGAAATTTTATAAGGATATTCTACTTCAATGAGAAGGGCCAAATATATTTTTGAGTTCTTGAGAGTGAGATCTCCTAAATGTCAAAAGATGTCCCTAATGAGGTGTGTGTGTGTGTGTGTGTGTGTGTGTGTGTGTGTGTGTGTGTGTGTGTGTGTGTGAGAGAGAGAGAGAGAGAGAGAGAGAGAGTGAGTGAGTGAGTGAGTGAGTGAGAGAGAGAGAGAGAGTTTATATGACTTGTGTAAATGATTTTGTGCTCATTTCAACCTACCTAAATTGGGGTAACTTGTGTATTTAAAATTTTGACTATTGGAAGTGCTTAGGAAAAATATTTTAATTTGTGTTAGAAAAACTAGTTATTCTACCCTTTCTAGATGATTCGGCCTAGGTTTATCTTGGGACCTAATTTGAAAAATTATCTCGAGCAACCATGAATCCAAATATGTACTCAATATATAATACATAATTTTGTATAGAGTTATATTAAGTGACAAGTATTGTGATGCCTTTAAGATTAATTTAATTAATGTGTAACTAGGAAAATACAAGGATACATGTCAAATGATTATTTCCGTGTTTCATTCGTCCAATTTTCGTGTACTACGATTACATCCATCTTAATCTAGTCATTGAAAACTATTGGAATAAAATAAATGATATGTAAACACAAACCTCCCATTGGGTATGGTGTGTGTGTGACTGAAATTTTTCTTTGCTCGCTCTCTTTGTGCCACACATGTGAATATACAATCACATGAAAAATATTATGTTAATTACAAATACTGATTCTTATAAAACCAATAAATGAATAAGAATTGATATTGAAATCATGAAATGACTACCCATTATTTCCCTTTGAGACATGGTAAGGGTTGTGAATATTTTATGTGAGAAATGTTTCATTTTGATTATGTTAAAATGTAAATAAATGAATAATGAAATAATGCCCAAGAAAAATAAGCTATAAAATATGAAACCCACGATCTCGCAAACATGGTTAAGACCCTTAGTTGATTCACGAGAGGTTGTTAGACTATGTCACAAAGTGGAGAATAGCTGAACAGAGATGGGATACCATCACTAAGAAGCCCAAAAAGTTATATATTTGAGTTATTTAGCTAGATTGGGGTGCCTGGAGAGGAAAAGGGGCACATGTGGGTGCCTTGGTCCGAGTTTCGGGAGCCCCGGTTTGTAGAAATGGTCCGAACATGTCTCCGATATGGTCATTAGGTGTCGCACTCCTTCGCTTCTTCTCGCATGTATTTTGATGAACTTCATTAGATGTCACTATAAACCTACAATGGGAAAATCACATGTAAAACCCCAAGAAAAGCATCAAAACCCTTAAAAATAAAGATGTATATGAAGGGGTCAATTTTTCCTCAACTACAGATTGATAGACTTATCACTAAGTGTCAGCACTACATATTATACCCAATGTAGTTCTAGGTGTGTGCGTGTCGAATTATTCCCTAGGTTAATTTTGTTCCAGCCACACTTTGTGAGTAGAGAAAAAGTAATTGTTGTCAAAATTTCACCCCCAGGGTAAATTTCGATAACATGCATCGAGTTTACGCTCCAAGTATGTAGATTGGGCCAGGAAAAATCACGAAAAATGGCTAAGTCCTAGTCCTAGGAGCAGTCGGGACATTTGGGACATCTAGGCGCGGATCGGCCGAAAAGCCTCCAGGCGGCCCATGAAGCAAAGGGACATCTGGGACAGAAGTACGCGGCGGGCGAGAAGCCGATCCGGCCGAAAGAGGAAGAAAAATGACTAACTCACGCTTGAGCGGGACGATTTACAGACAAGATTACGCTGGCACGCGAACCGCCGGATCGGCCAAATGAGAACAAACAGTCTGGAAGCAATTGGGACATTTGGGCCGTGATGATGTGAACCGGCTGGTTCACCTGAAATAGAGAAAGTTCATACTGGGACATCCGAGACGAAGGGACGCGCGGGACGCAGATCGCCGAAGGAGCCGAAAGCCAATCAAACAACGCCACGTGTCATCGGCCAAATGAGGGACGAGGAAGCCCATTTCGGGCGGATCGGAAGTTTTTGGCCCAAGCGATTTTGGGACATTTGGGACATAAAGATGCGAAGGGCGCGAAGGAGCCGAAAGGGCTGAGAACCAACCAGATCGTGACACGTGTCGTGGGGAAAAAGTCCAAAGGTCAAAGGGTGAGTTTTGAAGGGTCAGCCCGAGCCAATCAGAAGAGGACACGTGTCCAAGTTTAAGGGGCCCACAAGGAAATTTCAAAAGAAATCCCGCCGAAAGGTGAAGGAGAGAGAATCACGTGACCAATCAATGCGTGCCACGTGTCATCCAGGTGGCAGAGCGTGGGAAAGATTTCAAAACACGTTTTCGCCTGTTTTGTGCCCTAAAACTTCAGACCTCCATAACTTTCGATCCAGAGCTCGGATTTGCACGTTCTTTATATCAACGGAAAGCTTATGAAATTCTCTACATGATTCTGGGATCAATCTCAAATTTTGGTGCATTCTAGAGAGAGAAAATTGAGAAACGGCTCTGACATGTGATAATGGCCAGAAGTGACGTTTCAACAACCAGTTTTAATGCACATGGGTCGTTCGCATTCTTCAAAGATGGCGAAGTGATGTCTCAACCACTCGATTTTAATGAAGAATGCATTTTGGTCAATGGTTGCATATTGCTTACACATTTTCCTATGTTTTTGTCTCCGGGCTCGACCCACGCATTGTATAAAGCGATTTGGCTCGAAAAAATGACAAGTTGTTCATCTTTTCTACTCTAGGGTTAAAAATGGAGTTCGAACCTCCTCCCTTGCTCTGTAATGGTGTTTTTGCCTTTTACTATTGAAATGATGTTCAGGTGCAAACTGGAGCAACAAAACATGTTTTGTGATGCATATGTCCATCCTTGCTCGCTTTTGCTTGTTCTCTTCTTCGCCTCTCTTCATTGCGGTATTTCTCGCATGTTTGAATGTTCATTGCAGGTTTGGAGCCGTGTTCATGGAGTTTTGGGACATTTTCTCGTGTGAAATCTATCCTTGGGCTCTCGTGATGCATTTGTCCATCCTTCCCATTGCTCACCTCTCTTTGTTCCATGGCAGTTTTGATAGATGTTCAAAATTCTCCTTCTCTCGGTGTATCACCATTTTAGTGTAGGCTTTGCTTTGTTTTTCCCTTCTCTCTCTCTCTGTCTCCTTGGCATGGTTAGATTAGGATTAGATTAGCTTGCTTGCCTTGCACCGGAATAGCTTGTGGCGGGTAGTTTAGGAGCGGGAACCAACCTTCTCGGAGATTCCTCTCTCGTTTCACAAGTCCCACGCTTGGAGAGAGGTTTCCATGTTGTGCAATCACAACTGGATGCCTGAGTGATCAACCTAGAAGCCTGATCTGCATCCGGGGGTGCTGTGATTTTGCACTAACAGATTTTGGCACGCCGGTGGGACCTTAGAGGTCTTCCACTTCATCTTTGCGGAGTTGATGTGTTCCTGTGAAGATTTCAGCCTTTGGAGGCACTTGCAAACACATCTGGCGACTCCATCTGGTCAACAACCCATCTCTGAAGTTGCAGACCTTCCTTCCATTCATTTTCATTCATTCTCCATCCATTCTTCCTTCCATCTCTTCCATCTTCTTTCATTCTATGAAGTTGTGCAATCATGACTTCATTTCCATCATGGAATTCACATCAACAACAGTAGTATATTCCACCTCCAACATGTTTTACAAATCCTCCAAATCAGCATTTTGAGCAGATTCAAGATCAGTATGCATACCCATATGAGCAGCTGTGCCAAAGTCAGTTTGGCTATGGAGCTTTCCAAGAGCAAGGGTGTGCATACAATGAAGACCATCAGATCCAAGATGCTGGTCTGTTGGAGAAGATCCAAAAGATGGAGGTAAAGATGGTGCAGTCCAGAGCAACAGCTCAAATGAGAGCTTTCGGAATCGGTTACAGGACTCCTTGTCCATGGGGAGGCCCTTTTCCAAGACACTTCAGCCCTCAAGAGAAGCTAGACTTCATGATAAAGATGCTGCCCCAACTTGCACAATGGACAGTAGAAATAGAGGCCTATACATTCGGTGTTGAACAACCTTGTCAATGGGTAAGTTCTACACCATCATCCGGTTTTTCTCTTCCCATTACTCAAGTAAAGCATCATCTCATTTGGACTTGCAAATTTTAAACTCTCCATCTCGCTGTCCCAAATGTTGATCCCATGTCTCCACCTCTCGCCTTCCAACACACCTCAATTCTTCTTTCCTTTTTCCTTCTAAACAGTCATCCCCTCCACAAGAGCTAAATGAAATACCTCCCACTCCAAAGAAACAAGAGGTTTCACCTCCACCACCACAAAAATTGTAAAATCAGTTGAGTTACAACCCATCCCTCCTCTTGCATTCCCAATTCCATGTGGGGGAGAAGAAATTGCAAAAGTCAGCCATCAAGGATAGCAAGAAGAGGAGCCCAACAGAAAAGAAATGACAGACAACTTGAGGAGTTGGGCTACCAAATTTGGGATAAAAAAGATCCCCTTGATGGTTAAGCCTATAGAAGAGGCTAAGGTTGAACAAATGGTGGTTAGGACTGATTTTGTAACAGAGAAGAAGAGGAGCACATTCTAGTTGTGGAGGAGAAAATTGCATATCCAAGGGCTTTGAGCACAAAGCGGGTTATAGAAGAACCTTCGGCTTCTTCTTTCTACTTCATCTCTCTCAAGTTCTAATCAAGAGGAGTTTGACCTCTCAAAATCAATGTTGGAGGAGAAAGAAACCATGGTGGTCAAGTTACTGAGATCAAGAGGACACCATGGAGGAAGTTGAACATTTGCAGCAGGACAGCCATGAGGTAGTTTATCTCGTCGATTTGGAGGACTGCTTTTGATGGAGAAGAGCCGATTAAGTTTCCACCTTTCTCTCTTTCATCATCCACACAACAAACACAAGAGTCTCGTTGTCACGAAGGAGAACATTCATTTGCAAGCAGCTGCATCTTATAACAGCTCTTCGGAATCAAGATCTGGAAGATTTTAATCTTTCATGTTCTTCATTAGAGGAAGAGAAAGGACAAAGGAACTTCACCATTTCTTCCACATCATCCATTCAAGAGGGTCTACAAGAGAACTCCATTGTTGGAGTTGAAAATCACAAAGCAAGGGGCATACTCAATGGATCGACCTTGCCTAATCGATATTTGGCTTCATTGGAGCCAAAGGAGAAGTCACAACCGATATCATGCTTGCTTTCGAGCATGAGGGTGAGCTACAAAGTACCAAGGATCAGCTGTCATACCTCTTCAATCCAAATGTAGAGCAACTAAAAGAGGTATTGAATTTACTTTTAGATGATACCTTGATGATTTGGGTGGAATACCAGCTTTTTGTTGATTTTCCACTCATCCTAATAGCCATGATCAGCTCCAAATCAATTGCATGGCCGCCACTTTTGAGAAAGGGAAGCTATTTCTCACAACCAATTGTAGGGTTTGTTTAGCTTGCCTTTGCTCTAGTTAGAGTAAAGTAGGTAGGTTTGCTTTCAGTAGAAGAAGTGCTTGTGCACACTCGCATGTTCCATTTGGAGCATGTATGATTTTCAGATTTCAGCACATAGTTTTGGTGGTGCTGGTTTTGCTCTTGCACAATTCATTCCAGTGGCATTTTGGTGAGAACAACTCCATGTCCGGTGGGTTTCAAGTGGCTCAGAGGGAGGTTTTCAAAGTTCAGATCAGTTTTCAGGCTTGCTTATGACTCCATGCCCAATGGATTGCTTCAGGCTACTGATCATTCATCTAGCAGGTAGATGACCCCACTGAGTCGCCAAACTGTTGTCAAAATTTCACCCCCCAGGGTAAATTTTGATAACATGCATCAGAGTTTTGCAGTTCCAAGCATGTAGATTGGGCCAGGAAAAATCACGAAAAATGGCTAAGTCCTAGTCCTAGGAGCAGTCGGGACATTTGGGACATCTAGGCGCGGATCAGCCGAAAAGCCTCCAGAAGCGGCCCACGAGGCAAAGGGACATTTGGGATGAAGTGCGCGGTGGGCGCGAGAAGCCGATCGGCCAAAAGAGGAAGAAAATGACTAGCTGGCGAGCGATGGACAGATTCGGGACAAGAGTACGCGAAACGCGAACCAGTCGGATCGGGTGAAATGAGAACAAACAATCAAGGAAGCAATTGGGACATTTGGGCCATGATGACGCGCGAACCGGCGGTTCGGCCGGCCAAACAGAAAGTTCATACTGGGACATCCGGGACGAAGGGACGCGCGGGACGTGGATCACCGAAGGAGCCGAAAGCCAATCAAACAACGCCACGTGTCATCAGCCAAATGAGGGACGAGGAAGCCCATTTCGGGCGGATCGGAAGTTTTTGGCCCAAGCAGTTTGGGACATCCGGGACATAAAGATGCGAAGGGCGCGAAGGAGCCGAAAGGGCCGAGAACCAACCAGATCATGACACGTGTCGCAGGGGAAAAAGTCCAAAGGTCAAAGGGCGAGTTTTGAAGGGTCAGCCCGAGCCAATCAGAAGAGGACACATGTCCAAGTTTAAGGGGCCCACAAGGAAATTTCAAAAGAAATCCCACCGAAAGGTGAAGGAGAGAGAATCACGTGACCAATCAATGCGTGCCACGTGTCATCCAGGTGGCAGAGCGTGGGAAAGATTTCAAAACACGTTTTCACCTGTTTTGTGCCCTAAAACTTCAGACCTCCATAACTTTCGATCCAGAGCTTGGATTTGCACGTTCTTTATATCAACGGAAAGCTTATGAAATTCTCTACATGATTCTAGGATCAATCTCAAATTTTGGTGCAGTCTGGAGAGAGAAAATTGAGAAACAGATCTGACGCGTGATAATGGCCAGAAGCGACGTTTCAACAACCAGTTTTAATGCACATGGGTCGCATTCTTCTTCAGCATGGCCAAAAGTGATGTCTCAACCACCAATTTTAATGAAGAATGCATTTTGGTCAATGGTTGGGCTGCTTACATGTTTTCCTATGTTTTATGTCTCCTGGGCTCGACCCATGCATTGTATAAAGCTAGATTTGGCTCAAAAAATGACAATTGTTCATCTTTTCTGCTCTTCCCTCCCTTCTTTTCTTCTCTAGGGTTGAAAATGGAGTTCGAACCTCCTCCCTTGCTCTGTAATGGCATTTTTGCCTTTTACTATTGAAATGATGTTCTTAGGTAAACTTTTGGAGCAACAAAACATGTTTTGTGATGCATCCGTCCATCCTTGCTCGTTTTTGCTTGTTCTCTTCTTGCCTCTCTTCATTGCAGTGGTATTTGTGCATGTTTGAATGTTCATTGCGCAGTTTGGAGCCGTGTTCATGGAGTTTTGGGACATTTTCGTGTGAAATCTATCCTTGGGCCTCGTGATGCATCTCTGTCCATCCTTCCCATTGCTCACCTCTCTTTGTTTCATGGCAGCTTTGATAGATGTTCAACATTCTCCTTCTCTCAGTGTATCACCGTTTTAGTGTAGGCTTTTGCTGTTTTTCCTTCTCTCTCTCTTTGTCTCCTTGGCATGGTTAGATTAGGATTAGATTAGCTTGCCCGCACCTGGAATAGCTTGTGGCGGGTAGTTTAGGAGCAGAACCAGCCTTCTCTCGGAGATTCCTCTCTCGGTTTCACAAGTCCCACGCTTGAGAGAGGTTTCCATGTTATGCAATCACACCTGGATGCCCGAGTGATCAACCTAGAAGCCTAATCTACATCTGTGGGTGCTTTGTGATTTTGCACTAACAAGAACTAGATGTAGAATGTAAATAATGTGTGCATGGAAATAATAGAATCCCCTCTTATGAAGTGTGATGCGAGATGAACCAACCTTTGTTCCTTGTGATGGAGCTAAATAGATGAAAATGGAGCTACAGATGCCTTTGATGGATGCAACCTTAGGTAGTGATAGTAGATTCTTAGTGCGTGGTCCCTTATTATGATCACATAACTTTATTTTTATATGATTCCTTTGCTTTAATTTTGTAATTAACCCTAAAAGTTCGACTACCAAAAAGACAAGATTCTCAAACAGCTAGAAAGGACCCAAAAAGTGTGACCAAAGTATAAAGGGGACAAGGGTGCCCAAAGGGATGGTGACGCCTGTGCGCTGGCATCTTGGCTAGGTGTTAGTGTCCAGAATGAAAATTTTGAAAGGTGTAAAGATAGATTGAGAAAGTAAGAGTGCAAGACTGAAAATAAAAGCATAAAGAAAAGAAAGGTGGCCAAAGACATGGGCTAATTAGTACTTTTCTTACTTATGAACCATATGAATAGTAGTATGTAATCGAGACTAGATAATGACTCAAAGTGTGTGATTTTGTGTCTACATTTTCCCCACTTTATGTTGGTGAGAATAATGCTTGATAACATAAATTAGATAGAGATATGTACCTGATATCCATGTAGATCGATGTAGAAAGCATGTCGAGGGACTAGACAAAGTGTGGAGTGATAAAAATATGGAGTGTGGAGACTAAATATGCCAAAATGTAAAAAGGTGATGAAAATGAACCTAGGGTGGAAATGTGTGTGTAAATGTCGATGTGTGTGATGTACCTATTGTTGATGTCAATGTGTGTGATGTTGTTGACTACTTGTTTCCCATACAGAAGGACCTGCAAAAGAGAAGATGATCAAGTAGTCAAATACGCATGTATATGTATAAAAATCATGTAATGATGTATGTAAAATAAAATGTTGAAAATGTGAAAAAGGAACATGTGCACCTTATCCACGATAAGGAAAGAGTGTAGAAAGGATCCTATAAATGCCAAGGAAGTGTGATTTTTTTGGGTGATCTCACGTCTCTGGCTGAAGAATTATAGGGAGGAAAGTCTAATTTATCCTCCAACCTGTAACCACTTCCCAAAACTATAGAGATATTTGTATTGTTTGGTTTTTGGGCGATCCGATGCCATGAAAAAAGTAGTGTAGAGAGGAAGGTCTGGTGTTATCCTCTAACCTTTAACTACTCCTAGAATAAAACACCACTACAGATGATGTGTACCAACACATGTGCTAAGGACAAATTTCCCTGTAAAATCCACTGTGTATGAGTTATGTAGACTATGTTAGACCCAATCATTGTGTAGATTCCTCTAATTATAGGTGCTCCAGGAAAGGCATCATTATACTAAGGACCCAAGTATGATGTTGATCCCCGAACTATATTGTACAATATTGTGATGTGTTGTATATTATGTGTAAACCATTTTATGAGGTGACTGATTCACCCAAATGATGCCCCCTCTTTAGGGGTGGATGCGACGTCGCAAAAGGAGTATGCGAGACCAAAAAGAGGACCAGCCATCGAAACTATACCCTAAAGGGGGAAGAGTATTTACTTGGTAGAAACAAAGGGACATGCAAACAAGTCGCTAGGAAACAAGTGTTTTTACAAGCAAATAAAAACACTCATGTAAAATATGACATGTAAGCTAGGAAGACAATGTAGAAGCAGATAATGTAAACACCAAAGAAGACAATGTATACCGTGAAAAGTGGGTTACAAACATGGGACACCACTCATGATGTTGCAAGAAAATCGAGACCGATGAATCCAAAATCACGTTTGTGTACACAAGATAAAGGGAAAATACCACAAACAATGACATACGATGAAAAACAAGTACAAGTGATGTAATATATAACCATGGAAAAAATAGCCCTAAAAAATAAATGTTACACATGAAGCACCCGTTAGCATGTTAGAAACATTAAAACCATGTCAAAGTTTTTATAATCGATAAAGTAAAGTGCTAAGTACAAAAGGAAATAGTAACACTTGTAGTATACGAAAGTGGATGCCCCCAGGAGCCATTGTGGGAATAGTAATAGGTAATGCACCAAGTATCCATACTATGTGTAATAGACCTATAAAACCTAAATCACAACTAGAAAGAAAGTAAATGTGCATTTGCATGATAAAGATAATGAAATACGAGATATCTATCTAGCATGTGTAATAAAGTGAACATGTACGAGTAAATGTAAGAAGATTAAATGCAACAAGATATGAAGTATGTTGTGGATGGATGGAATAAAATGGAAATTGAATGATAGGATCTGTTTTCCCCGAGTGAATGGAATTACATGTAGTTAGGTTCATTTATTTATGCCCCCTTATAAGTCAAGAATGAACCATAAACAAGAGTGTGTCATCAGGAAATGGTTGTGATATATGTTGTGTGTAGCATGATGTGATGAATGTGTAATGATGATATGTGACATAGAGATGAGGTCGATAACATGTGATGATTTAGCCTAAAGTGTATATCACAACAAGATAATGGGATGAGTGATGATTAAGCCTAAATTTTATATCACTAAAGGAATCAAGGATGTTAGGAGAAGTAATGATGTAGACTATGGCGTATATCACTACCGAAAACTAGAAGAAGTGATGATGTAGGCTATAATGTATATCATTAGTCTAGGAATGTCGCATGAGGAAAATGGTTGAATGGTTGAATGTGTGAGTGTGATGAGGTTCATTTTATTTGTATACCCTCAATAGTCCAAGATGGATAGTGAGACTAGCGTGCACCATCGGGTAAAGTGGGTATAGTGTGTATGAGTAGGATGTGTAATATGTGTAGTAGATGTGGTGAGGAGAAATCATAATGTGTAATGTGTAGTATGCAATGTAGGATGTGTAGTATGTAATGAAAGATGCGTGGATGATATAATATGTGTAGATGTATAGTAATACACAAGATGTACAATGTAAGATGTAGGATGTAAGATGTAGGATGTATGTATGTAAGATGTGTGAAGATGCACGATGTGTACTATCTATGGTGCAATATGTGAGGCTCATGTGTACAAAGATGCCTGAATAATCAAGTGTAAACCAAAGCACAAGAGTGTGTCATCAGGTAATGTCAATGCTAGTGTGTGGCAATAGGTGTGTATTGTCAATTAGTGAGGGGAAGCACACATAATGTACCCCAAGTGTGTAATAGTGAATGAACTTTATGATGAAATAAAAGGACGATACTCTCTACTACTCAATGATGTGGTGATAAAACATGTGATCATGCACGAGGAGTGGTGATATAGCAAATAATTTTTTGTAGCTGAGTGAAGCCTATGTGCATGCGATGGATGAGTATATTATGTGTACCATGGTGTAACAAAATGTGTTGGTGATGAATACCTATGAAAAGCATAACGTGGTGGTGATGGACACCTATGTGGAATAAAATGCGGTGGTGACCTACAAAGAGTTCAGTAAGAACTATTTGAGGAATGGGCCTAATTTTCATTGTTGGATCTGGAAAATCGATGAGACCATGTAGGTTGCATGCGAGTAGGTAAACTAGGAGTCAATTGTGTTTTAGGTTCTCGAGGTCGTGGCGCACTAGATGGAGAAATTTATGCATTGAAAAATATGGGAGGAGAATGTGACCATGGCATAGATTGAGGTACACCATTAATAGTAATGACTTGATTATTGTGAAAGAACTTGGGACAAAAATGGTTCATGGAAATGATAGAATGAGACCTATGAATCCATTTGAGACCTAAGAGTATGTCACACCCGTCGACTGTTTGCCCCATAAAAAAGTGTACAAGCATAGTAAGAGTGCCTACCGTAACACAAAGTTTAACAATTCCATATGAATTGTTCATCGGATTTGGAATTTGTTATAGTGGGTAGCCAATAGCGATGAGAAGTGGAATATAACATGTGTTGATGGGCCAAGATGGATCAACCTAATTATTATTAATAGGGACATATCTGATAGAGGCAGTAATATGTAAGTGATTAGAAGAGATTGTGGCATGATAATCATGATCAGAGAAATAGATAACTGGTGGAGTAATGTCAGATTGACCACCAAAAATTAATGGCCTGTCATCACCAATCTAGCACTATGATAATTCTTCACCGGGAACTCCTCGTGCTATGATTATTTACTAATGCACAACCTTTAGTTTGGTGGATGTAATCTGGAAACAAAACAACAACCGAACACAAGAATACCATCGACTATGATAAGACGAGAATGATGACAAATCTGAAATATCAAAGTAAATTATAATATTAACATGAAATTGTTACAATCTCACCCATGAGGTACTTCAACAAGACTATGGGAGAAACTTTACAATTACACCTCTCGATGGCTTCTTCAACACACCTTTAACTGATGGCTTCCTTTGCACACTTCCTACAATATTTCTCACTACTTCTTTCTATGCTAAATGAGGGGGGTGGCCTCTCTATTTATAGAACTTCCAGGCTTATCCATCTTATCTCTAAGATAGGATAAGAAATCCACTCTAACGAATCATATTCCATACCTTAACTCTTATCTCCGACATGTAAGCTTATCTCTTAAGATAAGACAAACCTTATCATTTTACATGGGTTCCACATTTTTAGACTTTTTACAAATAAAATACACAAAATATTTATGACCTCACTCCTTGTCCTTATTACCAATATAATATTTCTAATTCCTAATCATGTAGACCCTACTTCTCTAATTACCCAAACTTTGACATTTTAACATTACCGGACCACTTACGACAAATATTTACTTTTTACAACATTCCTATTCAGATTTGATCTAGTACTCCACATTATTGGTGACACCGTACTAACGGCGCCATTATCTTCTATCAGATGCTACTACTAATTATACTTAACAACATCCTATTCCTAATACATACATTAATGAAATAGAAATTATGGAGGAAAATTTTAGTGTCGACATAGCCCTCGATGCAGAGGAGGAGGCATTATGCGATATACATAATTATTCAAGGACTCAATTAATTTTGTGTCATGCCTTCTCGTAGAGGATTGTTAAATATTTTTGAGCCTATAATTTTTGTTGACATGTGCGTAAACCATAGGTTTTGGAAACTCAAGCTTGTTGTTATTGATAAAATCTTGAATGATGGTGCGGAGTTTGAGACACCTATTTGTAGAGTGTCCCACACATCGGTGATAATCACATCAAAATTTCTCATTGTAATTTATTTCTTTTGGTTGCGATAGGTCTAATTCAAGCGGTGGAGTAAGCGTGATAATATTTCTCTCAAGAAGCTACTATAATATGAGATGTGGGGCAATAGGGAATTTTGTGAATGTATGTTGAGGTGGTTGTGAATGAATATCTTTAGTAGTATATGCCTCGTTAACATTGATTTTGTGTCAAGTAGGTTTCAAGGTATATGTTTTAAATGTTGACTTGCTTTGAAAACGTGTAGAAGATGATGCTTGTTCCTAATACTTAAGCTTGCCGATGGATAGAATCTTGGTTTCGTGAAGCTTAAGAGTATGACATAGTTTTTCAAATGAGGGAGATGTATCAAAGAGAACACTTTCCTGAAGAGATGGTAGTAGACTCTGAATGAATAAATCATAAAGCTCAGAGTCGGTGAGCACATTAGACATCTTAGTCAAGTTGTTTTTGTTTCAAATACATAGTCCCCTAAGTGTTCATTAGGTCCTTTCTTAAGCTTTGAAAGTCAGGCATATGAGGTCTTAGAGCTGATATTGATAGAGACGTGAGTGATAAATCATCATCTAGATGCGTAAAATATGTTACTGATTTAACAAGTAGGTCATAGAACCAACACATCACATAATCATGAAGACTATGAGGAAAGAGCTTAGCTAGAGAATGTGATCATCCATAAAATCTAGACAAGCCACATGGAATTATTGGAGATGCTCTTGTGGGTCACCATGGCCATTGAAAATACATAGTTTAGGGGTGACGAAATTTGGTTTAAGTGAATAAGCGGATATAGTGGGAGTGAATGGAGTATGTAGTAATAGATTAGAATCCAAAGATGGATTCTCCTGAGAAGTGACCCACCATAATTGATGAATTTGTGCTTTAAAGTCTTGATAAAAGAGGCTAGATCTTGAGTTCCAATGGAATTAGCCTACCACGTATCAAAACAAGAGGTAGGGTATAGTGATTAGTGGGAGTAGGAATGAAATAGGAATGGTGGAAATGGGTGGAAGGGTAGAAGCAAGTGGTTGAGTAGTAATAATGGTGGGAATAGCACAAGAAGAATTAAGCTTCGCAAGGTTTGTAGTCTCCTCACAAGCACCATATAAAATCAAGTCTAAATCTTGGGGATGCTCAACAATATGATCATTTAGGGATTTAAGATGGGCATCCATATATTATTCATAAGATTGATCCATAGTGATAAGAGAAGATAATCCCTAATTGGAAAGGTGGTTTCACACGTTAAAAGGAATGATAACTAGATGGTACCAAGCCAAGAACACAGATGCTAATCAAACACCATATTAATAAGTTGAAATGAATTCACCAAAATAACTTTACATAAAACCTTTGCAAAAAATGAGCAACAATATCATATATTATTATGGAACTCAATGAAATATAATGAGAATGGGCCTTGCTTATATAGGCAAAAAATAACAATCTAAGAACCAATCAAGGTCGTAGATCAAGCCATAAATCATGGAAATAACTAGTCATCAAAGAACTAGTTATGTCCATAGATTTATGAGATAACTAGACACCAAGGATCTAGTCAATACCATAGATCGAAGAAAGAACTAATCAATACCATAGATCAAGGAAAGAACTATACCTAACAACTAGATAATATCCCCCTAATATCTAAATAAATAAAAAGAAAGATCCACACACATAAGTGGGTGAGGATAAATATAATAAAGGTAAATAAATTACCTAGGTGAACATGAGCTAAGGTAAATGCCTACTCTAACACCCCCCTCAAGTGAAGCTAGGGGCCAAAATAGAAGTGGCATGTCCATAGTATGAGCCCCAACAACTAGGCTGTCGATGAGGTACTCATGTAAAATATATCCATGAAGAAATCTCAAACCAAAAGAAGGAAATAATCTTGCTAGAAGGAAAGAGAAATAAGAATAAGAAGAAGGAAGATGTTCTCATGAACACCCCCAAGAACAACTTCCAAAACCCCAAGCATTCCATACAACTCAAGGTAGCGAGGTGATGCAAAAGGCTTCATAAAGATGTCTCGCAACCCGCTACTAAGTCGGAAGGTACTCAAGAAAAGAACTCCATCCCGAAAGTCTTGAATGAATGAATGGATGTGTATCTCAATATGCTTGGTCCGCTAGTGCTTCAAGCGGGTCAGTAAGAAATTTGAATTGCACTTTGGTTGTCACACTAAAGCAGTCGATGAATCTTGTGGGAATCCAAACTCTATCAATAATCGGCAAATCCAAATAATTTTCTCGACTCGTTGTAATCGCTGCCCTGTACTTTACCTCTCGAAGATGAAAGTGCAATAGCCTATTGCTTTTTACACACCCAAGCAATTGGAAAAGAACCAAGACTGAAAAGATAGCGGAAGTGGAATGCCTATCATCAATAGAACACTGCCAATCTAAATCAGTATACCTAACCAATTGATTAGAACCCCTAGTGTAGTGTAGGCCAAAGTGGGAAGTGCCCTACAAGTAACGCAAAATCCTTTGAAGAACCTATCGCTGACTACTATGAGGAGAATGTGCAAACCAAGATACAAGTCCTACCGCAAATAAAATATCGTGGTGAGTATGGGTCAAGTACATGAGACTCCCAACCAGCTACCTATACAACGTAGGATCACAAAGTGGTGTGGTACATGTGGAAGTAAGAGTAACTCCAAACATAAAAGGAGATGTACTTGACTTGCAATCAGCCATATCAAAGCACCTAAGAATATCATGGGTGTAATTTTGCTGACTTAAATGAATCCCTGAATCTATTTGAGAAATCTGCAAACCAAGGAAATAATGCAATATCCCAAGATCTATCATGTCAAACTGTAGATAGAGCCCTCAATACTTTGAATGTAGGAAGAAGAGTTTCCAAAGTAAGTAACAATTCATCAACATACAAGACAAGTATCACAATATCCTCACCAACATGTTAGAGATACACTGTATGATCGGAGTGGTAGTGAAAAAAACTAGTAGATACAAGAAAAGAATCCATCTTCTCATACCAAGCCCGAGGGGCTTGTTTGAGACCGTAGAGAGACCTTTGGAGCCTACAAACAAGAGAATAATCCTGAACAAATCTAGCCAGCTACTCCATGTATATTTCCTCTTATAGATCTCCATGTAAAAAGGAACTCTTCACAGCTATCTGGTATACATGCCACCCCGTGATGCAAAGCAAGAGCAAGTATAAGGTGTATAGAATCCATCTTGGCAATGGGTGCAAAAGTCTCAAAGTAATCAATACCTTAAACTTGTGAAAAACCCTTTCAACAAGACGATCCTTATACTTGTCAATGGACCCATCATTTGTGTATTTGGTTTGGTATACCCACTTACACCAAACCATATTTATTACTTTATGAAGAGATACCAAATCCCAAGTATGATTCTTCATCAAAGAAGAATACTCGGCAGTCTCATCGCATCATCCCACTCGTATCCCATGAGCCTTTGAAAAAGATTGTGGATCCTCGAAACTACCTGACACAAAAGTCATGAACCTGTAGAATGTGTGTGATGATTCCTAGTGGGTGGAATATCCTCTATAAAAGGTGTTTCCTAAGAAACTATAGTACGATCCCACTTAGGCATAGTGACAACATCAGTGGGAATAGGATTCTCAATGGCATCTATAACTTCCTCATCAATCTCCTCAAAGAAAGGATCATCAAGATGAAATGAAAAGAATGAGGCATGGAAGAAGATGAAGAATCACGAGTGAAGTGCTCATCAAACTGAAAATGTGTTCAAAAAATAATGTCATGTGTATCAAGATTTAAAATACGATAAGCTATCATGTCCTCACAATACCGTAAAAGATCAAGGGTTTACTCTTCTTACCAAAGCTTTCCTTTTCTTCTTTGGCACAAAGGCCCAAGCATGGCTCCTAAAGACTCGAAAAAATGAGACATTTTGCTTAGTGTTGGACCAAGCTTCCTCTGGAGTCAAATGCTCAAGTGTTATGTGTGATGTGCAATTCTGAATGTAGTTAGCACAATTGACTACTTCTGCCCAATAGATAGGAGGTATATCTCTAGAATGCATCATATAATTTGTTGTTTCCTTCAAATTTCTATTCTTCGTTTCTGCTAATTCATTTTGTTGTGGATTATGAGGAACAAAATGTTGGTGAATAATGCCTTGAGTTGTCAAAAAATTAGAAAAATCATTGTTGAAGTACTCCCCCATTATCAGTATGAAGGTTCTTTATGCTACTAGAAGATTGTTTCTCGACCAAAGCCTTGAAGACTTTGAAGTGTGAAAAAACATCACTTTTTTACTTGAGAAAATAAACCCAAGTATGCCTCGAGAAATTATCAATAAATTTAAGTGCATACTTAGCTCCATCAAAGATGGGGTAGGAAAAACCATCAAGTCACTATACACAAGCTCAAGTGGTGAAGAAGCTCTCTTAGACAAATTATTAGAAAAAGGATATTGGTGTTATTTCCCCAATGCACAACCATGAATAAATCCCTCAAGAAAATAATCTCTAGGAAGACCATCTACCATACCATGAGTTCTCAACTCTTTCAAATATCTATAATTGAAATGTCCAAATCTTTCATGCCAAAGCTTACTCTCGTAATCTGCGCATGAAAACCAATCCTAACCCTATAGAAGAAGTGTCATCAAAACCGTCAAAGTGATATAGTCTAGAACTATGATCAACAATACCCTAAGCAACCAATGAATGAGGCTCCAAAAATTTCGTACTTTATTCCATTTGGTGTAAACGTCAATGTTTTTCCTTGACTGAATGAAAATTTTGATATACGAGAAAGCAAATTTGTAGTTATGTTAGGAACATATAGTGCATCTTGGATACTACCACCATCAAGTTGTATATCACCTTTTCCTTTAAAATAAATAAAGGAAGAATCTCCAACCTCAATTTTGGAAGTAGAACTCAAACCTAGAGAAACAAAAGACTCCTTGGAATAATTCATGTGATGAGAAGCACCAGAATCTATAACCCAATTTTCTGCAAGTGGACTAAGATATCCCAACAACATTAAGTGCTTTGCCATGCTGATTAGAAGGAGGTGGCATGGAGATAGAAATTTTTTGTTTCTTGATTGCATCCTCTAGGGCTTGCATTCGCTTATAACACCTATGTTCTTCATGATTACTACTCCCACAAAAAGAGCATGAATGGCTAGACTTATTCTTAGATTTAGAAGACTCCTTGGGTTTTGAGTTGTTTTCTTTGGGTTTAGAAGCATTTTGAGATGGAGAAGGTGTGTATTTAGTTTTACTATTTGGTTTTCCCTTTCCCTTAGGATTAGATGCAACTAATGCCTTTTGAGATGTGGAAGACTCAAGATGAGACAATTTGGATTCTTCCCTAGAAAGTCTTTCACAAAATGTTTCTAAGTTAGGCATCCATGCTAGAGAAAAAGGTAGAAGAAAAAAATTGGAATGGAACTCTCAACTTGGATAGAATCAAGTAAACACACTCTTCATCTTTCTTATCTCTTCCAATCTCCTTCAACTATGTCAACAAATACTTGAACTTGGTAAGATAGTCTATAATTGTTGGAAAATATTTAGGATTAAGAGAGGTGATCTCAATGTCAAGTTGTATGGCTCTCATATGATCCACCTTACTAAATAAATCCTCCAATTTCTCCCAAATTTTGAAAGGAGAGTCACATTTTTCCAAATGAAATAAAAGACTATCACTTACATAAGTTCCTATCAAACCCATACAATCATCAAATTGTCACCGAAACTGAAATTTCTCATATTCTCTAGTGAACACCGATTGTTCTAAAAAAGTTAAAGCCCATAATCCTTTCCACTTAATTATTGTTTACATTCTTGGTTTCCATGTGTGGTAATTATGTTTTTAATGAATCAAAATGATCTAATGTATAAGTAGATAGAGATGCCATCCTGAAACAATCACCAAAAGAAATGCAAGAACCAAGAAATGTAACAAGACCCCCAACAATGCAACAAGAGCCCTAGTCAATACCATAGATCAATGAAATAACTATAGCTAACAACTAGATAATATCCCCTAATATCTAAATAAATAAAAATAAATATCCACACACATAAGTGGGTGAGCATAAATACAATAAAGGTAAATGAAAGTACCTAGGTGAACATGAGCTAAGGTAAATACCTACTCTAACACACGTCAAAGTTCACCAAAATGATTATGCTAAAATGTAATATAATAGCCTAATCTAATGCAAGTTTGTAGTAAATAAATGAATAATAAAATACTGAAATAATACCCAAGAAAACTAAGCTAGAAAATATGAAACCCTAATGTGCAAAGAGGGTTAGAAGATCCTTAGATAATTCACAGAGGTTTCTAAATTGTGTCTTGGTGGAGATTGGATGAACAGGATATGGAAGACTGTCACACAGAATCCTAGAAAGTTACAAATTTGAGTGATTTAGCTGGACTAGGGCACATGGAGAGGGATAGGGGCACTGTGGGTTCCCTAATTTGAGGTTTGCGTACCCTAGTCTACATAAATGGTCGAACCTAGTTTCCATATGGTCGCTATGTGTCTTTACTCCTTCAATTCATATCACTGAACTTCACTGGATGTCACTATAAACCTATAATTGGTAAATCACATGTAAAACTCCAAGCAAAGCATCAAAACCCTAAAAAATAAAGATGCATAAGAAGGGGTCGAACTATCCTCAGCTGTAAAATTGATGGAATTATCACTGAGCCCTACACTACATCTCAGACCCAATGTAGTTTTAGGTGTGTGTGTGCGACTTGTGCCCTAGGTTGCTCTTGTGCTAGTTACACTTTGTGAGTAGTAAGCAAGTAACTAGATGTAGAATGTAAATAATGTGTGCATGGAAATAATAAACTCCCATCCTATGAAGTGTGATGCATATGAACCATCCTTTGTGCCTTGTGATGGATCTAGATGGATGCAAATGGAGCTATAGATACCTTTGATGGATGAAACCTTAGGTGGTGATAGTATATGCTTAGTACTTGGTCCCTAATTATGATCACATAACTTTATATTTATATGATTCCTTCACTTCAATTTCATAATTAACCTCAAAAAGGTTGACTACCAAAAATAAGATTCGAAATGGCTAGAAAGGACCCATAAAGTGTGACCAAAGTACAAAGAGGACAAGGGCTCCCATAGGGGATAGGGGCACTCTGGCGTCGACGTCCCAGCTGACTGGGGTCAAGAATGAAAATACTTGAAAGGTGTAAAAATGGACTAAGCAAGTAAGAGTACAAGACTAAAACAAATATCATAAAGAAAAGAAACGTGGACAAAGACATGGGTTGATTAGTAATTTTCTTACTTAGGAACCATATGAATAGTAGTATACAATCGAGACTAGATAATGACTCAAAGTGCGTGATTTTGTTTCTACACATTTGAGCCTTCCATGAGCCGTTGTAGAACTATATATTACTATGGATCATTTATAACATGTGAGATTTCCATGAATCTTAAGTAAAACTTAAGTGTGTTATTGATCCAATTTAGTAATTGTTATTTTTATAGAGACAATGTAACACTTGAGCCTAATATAGAGCCAACGTAACAATTGTGCCCGCCATAGAGCCAAAAGCAACACTTGATCCTATGACATCCTTAATCACATCCATGGCCACATATAAATAACCCATCAAGTACTTCTCCCCAATAACCAACCATCATACTCTAGCCAAAGCATATGAAACCTAAAACAAAATAATCACAACTTTATATAATAGACAAGCCAGGGTGCATGTGTTCTGCCTTAACTCACTGACATTCCAGACAATGAGTCACAAAATCAATAACATCCTTTTTCATTCCTTTCCAGAAGTATTGTTGTTTTAGATCAGCAAGTATTTTAGTAATACTCGGGTGTCTAGAAAAGGGTGAATTATGAAATTCAACTAACAATTTCTTTCTCAAATCATTTAGCAAAGGTACGTATACTCTGTTTTCATAACGTAAGATTCCTTCATTATCAAAATGAAAACCTTTATACCTTTCATCTTTTGGTTCTACAACATAAGTGCTGCTTTTACTTCTTTGAAAGCATATATCGATTCTAAGGCACTTTTTACCTCATCTTTAAACTGATTTCTTAATGTTATAAGAGCAAAAATGTGATTCCTATGACTTAGAGCATCCGCTAATCTATTCTCTTTTCCTTTGATGTAGCTAATATCAAAATCATATTGAGACAAAAACTCTAACCACCTTCGTTGTCTTGCATTTAGATTAGAGGTGAGTGAAAATATATTTCAGCCCTCGAATGATCGGTTTCAACTCAAAAGGTTTCCCAAGTAAATAGTGTCTCCAAACTTGAAGCGCATGAGCAATTACAACAAGCTCTAAATCATGAGGGGCATAATTCAGCTCATGTAACTTAAGTTTTCTACTTTCATATGCTATGACATGATTATTTTGTAACAAAACCCCTCTAAGGCCTTCCCGTAAGCATCTCAAGTTACAACATTAAAGTCTCCATTAGGGTCCAGTACAGCTAATATAGGTGCTGAAGTCAACTGACTTTTCAAACTTTTAAAAGCAGTTTCACACTTATCATTCCAAATAAATTTCCTATCCTTCTTCTGTAATGAAGTTATCGGTGCAGCCACTTTAGAAAAATCCTTAACAAATTTTCTATAATAACCAGCAAGGCCCATGAAGCTTCTTACTTCATGTACATTCTTTGGTGCAGGCCACTCGGTTATTGCCACTATTTTTGAAGGATCTACTGCAATTCCTTCTTTTGATGACATGATCGAATAGTGAACTTCAAAGATCAAAGAAAGAACATTTGGATAACTTACCGTATAACTTTATTTTTCTCAAAATTTCCAAAACTATCTTCAAATGCTCATTGTGCTCCTCAACGCTTTTAGAATATATGAGAATATCATCTAAGAATACAAGCACAAACTTGTCCAAATATTCTTGAAAGATATTATTCATTAAGTTCATAAAAGTTGTGGGTGCATTAGTTAATCCAAAGGGTAGAACCATGAATTCATAATGTCCGTACCTAGTTCGGAAAGCTGTTTTATGAATATCTTCTTCCTTAATTCTTAATTGATGGTACCCAGATCGAAGATCTATCTTGGAATAAACCGATTCTCCACGCATATGATCGAATAGATCGTCAATTCTTGGAAGTGGGTATCTATTTTTAATTTTTGCTTTGTTTAATGTACCGATAATCAATACACAGTCTACGTGTTCCATCTTTCTTCTTCACAAATATAATCGGCGCTCCCTAAGGTGAAACACTTGGTCTAATCAAATCTTTAGAAAAAGGTTTTGCAATTGTGCCTTAAGCTCAACTAACTGTAGTATTCATCCAATAAGGTGCTTTAGAAATAGGTTCTGTCTCTCGGTTTGACTTCAATGGTGAAGTCAAATTCCCTTTTGGGTGGTAAACTGGTAATTCCCAGGAAATACATCCTTGAAACTTTGCAACAAAGTGGGTATCGTTTCATGGAATCACCGTCTTCTTCTATAAATTTAGATATCTTTACCGCATATAAGGTACATCCTTTTTCTTAGCCTTTTTAAGTTACATGGTTTGACAGCTTCCTAACTGAAATTTCCTATTTTACACATTGAATCTCTATTGTTTTCAGCCGATCATCTAAACATCTTATATTCTTTTCAAAGCAAAGTCTAATTTTCTTTATGGTTAGCTAACCAATTGACACCAATGACAACGTCATAAGATCCCAAAGGTGTAACATAGAGGTCAACTTCCGTGGAAAAGTTAGGTAACTCAAGGAATGCCCCAAAAGACACATACTCACCGTATGAACAGAGTTATTACCATACCTTACAAGATAAGATTTATCCATTTTTCCAGCTTTTCTTTTAAGTTTAGAAGTGAGTTTACTAGAAATAAAACATTCAGTAGCTCCTGTATCAAAAATAATAGTGACAAGTATGCCAAATAACTTACCTGAAACCTCTATAGGTGTCACTTGCTTTTCACTTTGCTTGTCTACTACCTGCAGCATGTATCTTATGCTTTATTGATTACGATCATCATTCTTCAAAGGGCACTAATTTTCATAGTGATCTTTTTCACAATTATAGTAGCCTCCTATAGGTCCCTTTTTAGGCTCAAAATTACTTCCAGCCTTAAAATTATCACGTTGTCCTCCATAGGGCTTCTGCCCATTGTTATAATTCTTGGCAAAACTATCCCTTACATTTCCAGCAGGCTTTTTCTTATTATTATCCACTGGAAACTTACTTCTATTTCCAAACTTTTTCCATGGCCCCTTCTTGGGTGCAAGTGAAGTTGAAGAAGGGTTTGCAATCTTCTTCCGCACTTCCTCTTTATGAGCAGAAATAGCCTTTAATTTATGTTCTTGCCTTATGGCTTTTTCAACAACCCCTTCCATAGTGGTTGGGCTGTGAACATCGACCTCTCCTCCTATCATGGGATTTAGTCCCATGATGAATTTCCATATTCTGAACTTCTCGTCAGTTTGATACTGCGGTACGTACTTGAGGAGTTTCATAAACCGCTCCCAGTATTCAATTATAGTTAGCTTTCCTTGAACTAAGTTCTGGAATTCTGTCATTTTCTGATCATAGAAAAGTTGTGGCAGCCAACGTTGCCTAAAATAGCCTTTAAATTGATCCCAAGTGATGTTGGTCTCATCAATATTTAGCTCAGCTTTACGGCTGTCCCACCATGAAGATGCTTCATGGGAAAGTTGATAGGCTCCCCAAATAGCTTTGGTTTCCTCCGAGAAGTTTCTTATTGCAAAGTACTTCTCCATTTCATTGAGCAGTTCTCGGCTCCATCTCCTAATGTGGTGCCATCAAATTTAGGTGGACTTATCCTTTTATATCATTAGTGAGTTCCACTGCGCAACCTAGCCTTTTTGTTTCCTCATTTTTGTACATTAGAACAAGAATTTTTTTTTTTTATAAGTGCTTTCTAGTTCTAAATACATAATTTAGAACTCACAGATCATAACAATCATTCTTATAACAGATAACCATATGCAGTTGTAATGACTCGGTGTACCACCGATCTATTCATTCCATGACTCGGTGAACTACCGATCTATTCATGTGTATCATAGAGTTGGCGTTTTCATCTGAACACTTCACTCTTGCGGTTCTCTTCCCTAATCTGGGATTTTAGAATGCTCTGTCCAAGGAACCTATCTGAATAATTGTTACCATCATTCATCGGCATCACATCCCTTAGACTAGGTGACATAGGACAACGCAATCAGCAGCTTGCGATACTTTGGCCAAAGATTTGAAACATATTGTTCATGTCTCTTATTCCTTGATGGCATACTCATCAATCTGGAATACATCCTTCACCCCACTCCGATGTTATATAGAACATCTTATACTGACTTCTTTCAGTCTCCCTATCCCAAGTTTTCACTTAGGAATGGGTTAATATCATACTCACGTTATAAGGATGCTCTTGAAGACTAGGGGTAAGCTGACATACTTGGGTCACCCACTTGTTACCCCATGTGTCAAGGTACCCCGAGTCTCAAAGGGCTGCCTCATAGCATGTCTATGGTCCTAACCGGTCCCAAAGGAAAATCTTGTTCGAGTTTCAGGTGTAAATCTTAACGATCAATGCAAAAGGGTGTTGCCATAAGTCACCTGCATTGTTGTATCCTCGAGAAGATCCTAATCTTCTCGAAGGTACAACCTTGCAGTTGTCATGTGTCAACATCCTACAATACTACCTCGGAAAGATTTACATAACTTCAAGAAGTTACTTAAGTTGAGTTGATTTGAATTAAAGGCCCTCCTAACTGGATAGTCTTTCCCAACCCAAAATTTCACACCTTTGAGTTGCCTTACGTAATTAAGTTCAATTTTCAGAGAGAAGTTTAATAAGATTTGAGACCTCGTCAAGGTGTCCATCGGTTCCTAATAATCTTATTTCCTCATAATAGGGCAAGAGCCCTAAGTCCTTTCTTAAGGAAGCTAACTAAACCTGTAAGGGTTTATATCAACTCGAAGACTGAAATATATCTGACTTATTGTTATTAAGACATGGTGATTTAAACCATCAATTACGTTGCCTTGACTTAGATCATTGTTAGGGAGTAATAGAATACTCTTCTGTTATAGCTACATATCAGGGCATAGTTTAACCTTAACTTCCCAAAAAGGTAGTGGACTAATTTCCAATTTAGCCTTATTCATAATATAAAAGAATTACTATTCAAACATGAAGTATTCAGTCACATAATTTTTACAAGGCTTACTTAGGGAATCCAACTAGCTCCCATGGCATATAATAATAAAAATGCACTCTCATTCATTCAGACATAAGAAGTTCAATTCAACAAATAAAAATGCAGCCACATAAGTAACAATTTCCCCATTTCATTTATTTCCAAGCCATACAATTACAACTTATGCACTTCGGCATATTTTGATACAATAATCAACATCAAAAGAATAACTTTCTTCCTATAGTACAATTAGAGAAATCAAGTTGGAATTCATCATAAAAACAGATTAAACAATCTGAGCATCATATCAGATCTGCGTGCCTTTACCACTTACGATGACCATCTGCAAAAATTGCTAGCACAGGTCAGTTCAGTGAACTGAGCATGATAAGCACTAATTCTTAAAACAATTGCATTCCACCAATTGTTTCCATTAAACAACCTGTTTAAATGAAATCATTTCATCAAATCATATTACATGAAACATGAATCACATTTATTTATCTTTCTACTATTCTAATATGACTTTAAAACATAACTCATATTATAGCTGCCATTTAAACTTAAATCCTTTCGGATGATTCATCTTACACAATAGAATAAGAAGAAACAAAATGAATCTTAAATACCTAGCCATCCGAAAACCAAGGGCAGTATCCATCCTAATAAAATTACTCCATTAAAGAAATGAAATCTTACCAACACATGTAACAATAGATTTGCATTTAAACAATTCAAACAAAGACAGATTATAGCCTCAAGCAAGTTCAACTGATGGATTTTCCTTTATACTTTATGTATAATTTCATAAACATTGATAAGTATACCAACTATTACTACAATACTACTTTCATACAAGTAGATAACTGAATTACTCAAACAGAGTAATAATATAGCTAAAGATAAGGAAAAGAGACTTCTGTCCAGATACAGCGCTTACCACTCTCTCCACGTAACTTTAATAATCTATTCATCTCGTGACCATGCTGAAGGATGCATATAGAAATTCTAAAGAAGGAAGCATTCATAATTTCCAGAAAGGGAGAGAATACTTTTGTATTCCCAAAATCCTATATCAACATATACTTTACAACTAAGAGAAAGAAACAGAGGCATTTAGATCTCCATTCCAAACAAGTTCAGGACTGTACCAACTTTCAGGAGTAATGCATATACAATCAATCTTGAATTCAATTAGGGAAGAAGAGAAAGCAAGAAAATCAACACCCAAGTTTACCATTAGCTCCAATCTGGTAGAACTATTTAAAAGGTCGCCCTTAGATCCCTAGGGTCTTGCAATTGCACATTAACAAAAGCCACAGATTGTTATAAACGAAATACATATACGTTCAAATATCAGTCCACAATCCTGATCCAAATAAAATAGTCTACCCTTCACCCAGGACTCGAATCATTTTAGACTACGAGTTAGGGTAACTGCTATCATTACTTACCAATAGGTTACACTAACTATTTCCAGCCATTACACTGGATAGTTTGTTATTGCGTTCAAGGATACCAAACAAATAGCACTTCCAGTGTTAATAGATGAATTCTAATGATAGATTTCAAGGTCACTATAGGCAACATCAACACAATTCCCTTCCCTTCCAAATACAAAACCTAATTTCCATTCATGCAGATCTAGGATTACCCACACATTGTTAGGGAATAGAGTTCCTCAAAGCAAGATTTCTCTCGGTCAGAACTGTGTTCCCATTATCCAAGTAAAATCGTAAAGAAAACAACAGCTACACCAAATATTTCATTACTTACAGAACCTATAATCATAGAAACATCCAGACCCTTTTCAACAAAGGTACAGGCTTAGTATTCAAACATATTTCTTACGCATGCGACTAAACCAGTCGAGCTTTATAGAAGGAACTAACAGTTTCATCACAATCCAACTTTATATTCACCTGAAGCTGTCAAGTAATAAAAGAGCTCATACAACTAAGCAACAATCAATAAACCAACCAAATTAGACACAACAATTCTTTCCGTGTCATTCTTCAAACATGAAATCATCAAGCACAACGTCTAACATGGTACAGTTTGGAAACTCATTACCTCAGTCGAGACAAAGAGACATAAAACACGTCTACAGAAGATGATACCCATATAGTATTCACAGCAAGGCGAGAAGATAAAAGAAGTAGATTCAACATGGTCTACGTATAACCAAGGATTCCCAAATCAACAAGAAAAGAAGAAAACCAATACATTGCTACCAACTAGGCCAACTGTACAAAAATCATCTAAACAGAGTTGTTCTAATGAAAGCATTTAAAGGAAAGCAAGATTTTTAAAAGTTAGGGCCTATCATGCCTGATAGTGTCACTTAAAAATTTGAAGAAGACCTCTGAATGTGCTCACACCTTCTCTTCTTCTTCCACGAAAGATTAAACAACAATAAATTGTTACCTCCATGCCTTATATACTTCCCCATCAGAGAAGGAAGCTAGAAACTCTCAAAGTTTCCATGCAACAGAGTAGACGGCTGGTTCGAAGAACCAGTGCTCAAGCAGAGCAAAAAATGGAATGCATGGAAAACCAAACAACCAAACAATATTCCACTTGCATGCCTTCCCAAGCAATCCACGCTCGGGAACCAAAGTTCATTAATTGCATTTACTTCCATCCTCCCACCTATTTTCCATTGCCACCGACCGCCAAAGTTGGTGATCGCCACAAGAAAACAAACAAACATTCCCATCCTTGGTGATACTGCCACGTCAGGTTATATTAGCCATTTTTATCCTCCACCAAACCTGACATCACATTCAAGTCCTTCAACCTTATCCCCCTCTTAAATGCCATGGAAACCACCGCCCATGACTCGCGACCCTTCTTAGGTCCCCCTCCCTTCTTATCATTAGTTAAGATAGGTTAGAAACTTAGGTTAGATCATAGGGTATGACATTAGTCTCACTTCCATAGCGCTAGGTGTAGTTAACCCTTAGGAGCATTAAGCTCATAGTTTAGGGCTAGGTTAGATTAGCAATTATTTTAACCAATAGGTTATAGTTTAGGTTAAGACTATTAACCTTAACGAATCTAGTCTAGGTCCCCAAAATAGGACCAATCAGTGTTAGAGTCCATACTGGATAAAACATTCCTGTAAAGGATTCTATTTGGCATCAATAAATTAAGCTTTTGGTATAAACATAAACATCTTACCTGGCTTAAGGTCCAGGCCTTTCTGATGTTACGATATCTGGAACCAAATTCCATTTATCATGATCAGCCTGAGTTAAACTCGGGATTGATCATTCAAAACTCAATCAGACCTTGTAACTTTCGTAAGGTCAATAAATTTTGTTCATCCTGAATAAACTTAAAACATTCCTTGGATCAATGCAACTGATCCAAGGCTGAGTCATAAAGGTGGATAAATCCACAATTCATCCAGAAATCAGGTTGAACTCAAGTGCAAGAATGAAAGAAACAAAAGAGTCCAAGCATATTCCGGCTCAGTCAAAGATCTTCAAGAGCAAAGAGGATACAATCCATATCAAGCATGACTTCCCAAAACCAAAGGAACATGTCCTTATAGAAGAAATCATTTATCAATACTTGAATGCTCTGGAGAAAGTAACAATAGTTCGGGGTGTTACATGCTTCCCTCCTAAAAGATTCATCGTCCCGATGATTACATCCTTTGATTTACCTTCAGGTCAATCAATTCATTGGTTCACAAAACAAATTACTATTTTCAACTCGAATAATTCCAGAAATCAATAACATGGTACAATTTATTCAACCTGATAATGTTTGCCCCAAAGCTGGCTTACATAAAGACATGAAATAGATAAATTCATAATAATTATATATTTTTTTAGTCAACAGATTCCATTCTGTTCAAAAAGAAAGGGAAAAGCAATTTTCATCTCTTCCAGATTTTCCCAAGTTGCACTTTCTTCGTTAAACTGGTCCCACTGGACCTTACATTACCGTATTTCATGATTTCTCAAATGCAATTGGTGAGTTTCAGCACTCGTGTGGGTTTAACCATGATTATTCCTGGGTCTTGGACCTGCAAGGAATTCAATTTAAAACATGTGACAAGTCTGAAACGTATTTCTTAAGCAAAGAAATATGGAAAACATCATGCATGCGAGACAAAGTAGGTGGTAATGCTAATCGGTAAGCTACAGGATTGATTACTTCGACAATTTCGAAAGGTCCCACATAACGAGGTGACAACTTGGTAGCCTTGCCAAAAGTTATAGAACTCTTTCTGGGTTTAACATGAAGAAAAACCTTTTCACCAAGTTCAAACTTTCGATCAACCCGCTTTAGGTCAGCATAGCTCTTCTGCCTATCTGCTGCTTCTTTCAATCGTTCACGAATCATTTTAACTTGTTGTTCCATTTCAGTGAGGATTTTTGGTCCAATTACCACTCTATCCTCAATACTATCCCAACTAACAGGGGTTCTGCACTTTCTTCCATAAAGTGCCTCAAAAGGTGCCATTTTAAGAGAAGAGTGATATGTGTTGTTGTATGCAAACTCAACTAATGGGAGATATTCTTCCCATTTATACTGTTGATCCATGCAATACATTCGTAACATATCTTCCAACACCTGATTTACTCTCTCGGTTTTCCATCCGTTTTTGGATGATATGCAGAACTGAAGTTTAGTTTAGTTCCAAGAGCTGTATTAAGCGTTTGCCAAAATCTTGATGTCATTCTAGGATCCCTATCAGATATAATCAATTCTAGTACTCCATGTAACCTAAAAATTTCATGCACAAATCTTTTGGCTAACACTGGAGAATCATCCTTTAGATTTCCAGCGATGAAATGAGCTACCTTTGTTAGTTTGTCTACAACTACCAAGATAACATCATGTTTATTTCTCGACATAGGCAGCCCTTGTACAAAATCCATGCTTATTACTTGCCATTTATATTGCGGTATGCTATGGGGATATAATAGACCAGGTGAGGTGCATGTGTTCTGCCTTAACCTTTGACATTCCAGATAATGAGTCACAAAATCAATAACATCCTTTTTCATTCCTTTCCAGAAGTATTGTTGTTTTAGATCAGCAAGCATTTTAGTAATACCCGGGTGTCCAGAAAAGGGTGAATTATGAAATTCAACTAACAATTTCTTTCTCAAATCATTTAGCAAAGGTACGTATACTCTATTTTCATAACGTAAGATTCCTTCATTATCAAAATGAAAACCTTTATACCTTTCATCTTTTGGTTCTGCAACAAGTCTTGCTTTTACTTGCTTTGAAAGTATATATCGATTCTAAGAGGCACTTTTACCTCATCTTTAAACTGAGTTCTTAATGTTATAAGAGCAGAAATGTGCTTCCTACGACTTAGAGCATCTGCTACTCTATTCTCTTTTCCTTTGATGTAGCTAATATCAAAATCATATTGAGACAAAAACTCTAACCACCTTCGTTGTCTTGCATTTAGATTAGGCTGAGTGAAAATATATTTCAGCCCTAAATGATCAATTTTCAACTCAAAAGGTTTCCCAAGTAAATAGTGTCTCCAAACTTGAAGCGCATGAACAATTGCAGCAAGCTCTAAATCATGAGGGGCATAATTCAGCTCATGTAACTTAAGTTTTCTACTTTCATATGCTATGACATGATTATTTTGTAACAAAACACCTCCAAGGCCTTCCCCAGAAGCATCTGTTACAACATTAAAGTCTCCATTAGGGTCCGTACAACTAATATAGGTGTTGAAGTCAACTGACTTTTCAAACTTTTAAAAGCAGTTTCACACTTATCATTCCAAATAAATTTCCTATCCTTCTTCTGTAATGAAGTTATCGGTGCAGCCACTTTAGAAAAATCCTTAACAAATTTTCTATAATAACCAGCAAGGCCCATGAAGCTTCTTACTTCATGTACATTCTTTGGTGCAGGCCACTCGGTTATTGCCACTATTTTTGAAGGATCTACTGCAATTCCTTCTTTACTAATGACATGACCCAAATAGTGAACTTCAAAGATAAAGAAAGAACATTTGGATAACTTACCGTATAACTTTATTTTCTCAAAATTTCCAAAACTATCTTCAAATGCTCATTGTGCTCCTCAACACTTTTAGAATATATGAGAATATCATCTAAGAATACAAGCACAAACTTGTCCAAATATTCTTGAAAGATATTATTCATTAAGTTCATAAAATTTGTGGGTGCATTAGTTAATCCAAAGGGTAGAACCGTGAATTCATAATGTCCGTACCTAGTTCGGAAAGTTGTTTTATGAATATCTTCTTCCTTAATTCTTAATTGATGGTACCCAGATCGAAGATCTATCTTGGAATAAACCGATGCTCCACGCATCTGATCAAATAGATCGTCAATTCTTGGAAGTGGGTATCTATTCTTAATTGTTGCTTTGTTTAACATCCGATAATCAATACAGAGTCTAAGTGTTCCATCTTTCTTCTTCACAAATATTATTAGTGCTCCCCAAGGTGAAACACTTGGTCTAATCAAACCTTTAGACAAAAGTTCTTGCAATTGTGCCTTAAGCTCGACTAACTCTGTAGTAGTCATCGATAAGGTGCTTTAGAAATAGGTTCCGTCCCTGGTTTGATTTCAATGGTGAAGTCAAATTCCCTTTTGGGTGGTAAACCTGGTAATTCCTCAGAAATACATCCTTGAAACTTTGCAACAGTGGGTATTGTTTCATGGAATCACCGTCTTCTTCTACAAATTCAGATATCTTTACTGCATATAAGGTACATCCTTTGTTCTTAGCCTTTTTAAGTTGCATAGCTGACAGTTTCCTAACTGAAATTTCCCATTTTACACCTTGAATCTCTGTTGTTTTCAGCCGATCATCTAAACATCTTATATTCTTTTCAAAGCAGTCTACTTTTGCTTTATGGTCAGCTAACCAATTGACGCTGATGACAACGTCATAGGATCCCAAAGGTGCAACATAGAGGTCAAATTCCATGGAAAAGTTAGGTAAGTCAAGGAATGCCCCAAAAGACACATACTCACACTGTATGAACAGAGTTATTACCATCCATACCGCAGTACCCAAGATTTATCCATTTTTCCATCTTTTCTTTTAAGTTTAGAAGCGAGTTTACTAGAAATAAAACATTCAGTAGCTCCTGTATCAAAAAGAATAGTGACAGGTATGCCAAATAACTTACCCGGAACTTCTATAGGTGTCACTTGCTTTTCATCTTGCTTGTCTGCTACTGCAGCATGTATCTTATGTTGCTGATTATGATCATCCTTCTTCAAAGGGCACTAATTTGCGTAGTGATCTTTGCCACAATTATAGCAGCCTCCTACAGGTCCCTTTTTAGGCTCAAAATTACTTCCAGCCTTAAAATTATCACGTTGTCCTCCATAGGGCTTCTGCCCATTGTTATAATTCTTGGCAAAACTATCCCTTACATTTCAAAGCAGCTTTGTCTTATTATTATCCATTGGAAACTTACTTTGTTTCCAAACTTTTTCCATGGCCCCTTCTTGGGTGCAAGTGAAGTTGAAGAAGGGTGTGCAATCTTCTTCCGCACTTCCTCTTTATGAGCGAGAAATAGTCTTTAATTTCTGTTCTTGCCTTATGGATTTTTCAACAACCCCTTCCATAGTGGTTGGGCTCTAAACATCAACCTCTCCTCCTATCATGGGATTTAATCCCATGATGAATTTTCGTATTCTCGAACTTCTCGTCGGTTTGATACTGTAGTACGTACTTGAGGAGTTTGTAAACCCACCAAGGTATTCAGATTCTGATTAGCTTTCTTTGAACTAAGTTTTGGAATTCTATCATTTTCTAATCATAGAAAAGTTGTGGTAGCCAACGTTGCCTAAAATAACCTTTAAATTGATCCCAAGTGATGTTTCTCTCATCAATATTTAGCTCAACTTTACGGTTGTCCCACCATGAATATGCTTCATGGGAAAGCTGATAAGCTCCCAAATAGATTTGGTTTCCTCAGAAGTTTCTTATTGCAAAGTACTTCTCCATTTCATTGAGCAGAGTTCTCACTCCATCTCCTAATGTGGTGCCATCAAATTTAGGTGGACTTATCCTTTTTATATCATTAGTGAGTTCCGCTGTCAACCTAACCTTTTTGTTTTCTAGTTGGAAAGGTACATTTCCAATGTTATTACCAACACCCATATCGGGGTTGTCCTCAAGAGTTAGCTAATTTTTGTTACCAGCTTCATCATCCTCCTCATTTCCCATTACTTGATGTTCAAGTACAGCCAAATGATCTCTTGTGTCCAATAGGGCAGCAAGGATCTCATCAAGTTTTTGGGTTGTTTCCGCCCCTTCCTTTGGTGGAGCATTATTCGCAACGTTCCCCTTGTTCTAACCATTTTCTGTTACAAGAAAATTTCGGGTTTTATCGATTATGGACACAATAGGTCCAAGAGCTGCAACCTTCAACTCGATACCAAGATGTAACATCCTCATTTTTGTACATTAGAACAAGAATTATATATATATATATAAGTTCTTTCTAGTTCTAAATACATAATTTAGAACTTACTGAGATCATAACAATCATTCTTATATGAGATAACCATATGCGGTTGTAATGACTCGGTGTACCACCGATCTATTCATTCCATGACTGGCCAACTACCGATCTATTCATGTGTATCATAGAGTTAGCATTTTCATCGAACACTTCACTCTTGCGGTTCTCTTCCCTAATCGGGATTTTAGAGTGCTCTGTTCAAGGAACCTATCCGAATAATTGCTACCATCATTCATCGGCATCATGTCCCTTAGACTATGTGACATAGGACAACGCAATCAGCAGCTTGCGATACTTTGGCCAAAGATTTGAAACATACTGTTCATGTCTCTTATTCCTTAACGGCATACTCGCCAATCTAGAATACGTCATTCACCCCACTCCAATGTTATATACAACGTCTTACACTCGACTTGTTAGTCTCCCTATCCCAAGTTTTCACTTAAGAATGGGTTAATATCATACTCACATTATAAGGATGCTCTTGAAGACTAGGGGTAAGCTAACATACTTGGGTCACCCACTTTGTTACCTCGAGTCGAAGGGCTGCCTAATAGCATGTCTATGGTCCTAACCGGTCCCAAAGGAAAACCTTGTTTGAGTTTCAATTGTAAATCTTAACTATCAATGCAAAAGGGTGTTGCCATAAGTCCTAATCCATCCTAATATAATTATCTGCATTAAAGAAATGAAATCTTACCAACGCATGTAACCAACATGATTTGCATTTAAACAATTCAAACAAAGATAGATTATAGCCTCAAGCAAGTTCAACTAATGGATTTTCCTTTATACTTTATGTATAATTTCATAAACATTGATAAGTATACCAACTATTACTACAATACTACTTTCATACAAGTAGATAACCTGAATTACTCAAATGGAGTAATAATATAGCTAAAGATAAGGAAAGAAGACTTACATCCGGATACATGCTTACCACTCTCTCCACATAACTTTAATAATCTATTCATCTCGTGACCATCTTTGAAGAATGCATATAGAAATTCTAAAGAAGGAAGCACTCATAATTTTCAGAAAGGGAGAGAATACTTTTGTATTCCCAAAAATCCTATATCAACATATACTTTACAACTAAGAGAAAGAAACAGAGGCATTCAGATCTCCATTCCAAACAAGTTCTGGAACTGTACCAACTTTCCAGGAGTAATGCATATACAATCAATCTTGAATTCAATTAGGGAAGAAGAGAAAGCAAGAAAATCAACACCCAAGTTTACCATTAGCTCTAATCTGGTAGAACTGTTTAAAAGGTCGCCCTAAGATCCCAAGGGTCTTGCAATTGCACATTAACAAAAGCCACAGATTGCTATAAATGAAATACATATACGTTCAAATATCAGTCCATAATCCCGATCCAAATAAAAAGCATCTTCACCCACGACTCGAATCATTTTGGACTACGAGTTAGGGTAATCGCTTATCATTACTTACCAATAGCTTACACTACCTATTTCCAGCCATTACAGTGGATAATTTGTTATTGTGTTCAAGGATACCAAACAAATAGCTCAGTTAGTGCTACTAGATGATTTCTAATGATAGATTTCAAGGTCACTACAGGTGACATCAACACAATCCCATCCCTTCCAAATACAAAACCTAATTTCCATCCATGCAGATCTAGGATTACCCACACGTTGCTAGGGAACAGAGTTCCTCAAGGCAAGATTTCTCTCACTCAAAACTTTTTCCCATTATCCCAAATAAAATCGTAAAAGAAAACAATAAACTACACCAAATATTTCATTACTTACACAACCCATAATCATAGAACATCCGACCACTTTTCAACAAAAGGCACGAGATTGTATTCAAACATATTTCTTACGCATGCGACTAAACCAGTCGAGCTCTATAGAAGGAACTACAATTTCATCACAATCCAACTATATATTCACTGGAAGCTGTCAAGCAATAAAAGAGCTCATATGACTAAGAAACAATCAATAAACCAACCAAATTAGACACAACAATTCTTTCGTGTCGTTCTTCAAACATGAAATCATCCAAAGACAACTTCTAACATGGTACAGTTTGGAAACTCATTACCTTAGTCGAACAAAGAGACATAAAACACATCTATAGAAGACGATACCCATATAGTATTCACAAGAAGCGAGAAGATAAAATAAGTAGATTCAACATGGTCTACGTATAACCAAGGATTCCCAATTCAACATGAAAAGAAGAAAACCAATACATTCCTACAACCAGTGTGTGCATAAAAAAATCATCTAAACGAGTTATTCTAATGAAAGCATTTAAAGGAAAGTAAGATTTTTAAAAGTTAGGGCCTATCATGCACGATAGTGTCGCTTAAAAATTCGAGAAGACCTCTCGAATGTGCTCACACCTTCTATTTTTCTTCCACGAAAGATTAAACAATAATAAATTGTTACCTCCATGCCTTATATACTTTCACTGACAGAGAAGGAAGCTAGAAACTCTCAAAGTTACCATGCAACATAGAGTAGAGCGGCTGGTTCAAGAACCGATCTGCTCAGCAGTGAAAAATGGAATGCATGGAAAACCAAACAACCAAACAATATTCCACTTGCATGCCTTCCCAAGCAATCCGTGCTCGGGAACCAAAGTTCATTAATTGCATTTTCTTCCATCCTCCCGCCTATTTTCCATTGCCACCTACCGCCAAAGTTGGTGATCGCCACAAGAAAACAAACAAACATTCCCATCCTTGGTGATGCTTGCCACGTCAGGTTATATTAGCCATTTTTATCCTCCGCCAAACTTGACAACATTCCAAGTCCTTCAACCTTATCCCCCTCTTAAATGCCATGGAAAGCACCGCCCATGACTTACGACCCTTCTTAATTCCCCTCCCTTCTTATCATTAGTTAAGATAGGTTAGAAACTTAGGTTAGATCATAGGGTATGACATTAGTCTCCCTTCCATAGCGCTAGGTGTAGTTAACCCTTAGGAGCATTAAGCTCATAGTTTAGGGATAGGTTAGATTAGCAATTATTTTAACCAATAGGTTATAGTTTAGGTTAATACTATTAACCTTAATGAATCTAGTCTAGGTCCCCAAAATAGGACCAATCGGTATTAGAGTCCATCTTTGGATAAAACATTCTCTGTAAAGGATTCTATTTAGCATCAATAAATTAAGATTTCAAGTATAAACATAAACATCTTACCGGCTTAAGGTCCAGGTCTTTCTTGATTTTACGATATCTTGAACCACATTCCATTTATCATGATCAACCTAAGTTAAACTCGGGATTGATCATTCAAAACTCAATCAGACCTTGTAACTTTCGTAAGGTCAATAAATTTTGTTCATCCTGAATAAACTTAAAACATTCCTTGGATCAATGTAACTGATCCAAGGCTGAGTCATAAAGGTGGATAAATCCACAATTCATCCAGAAATCAAGTTGAACTCAAGTGCAAGAATGAAAGAAACAAAAGAGTCCAAGCATTTTCCGGCTCAGTCAAAGATCTTCAAGAGCAAAGAGGATACAATCCATATCAAGCATGACTTCCCAAAACCAAAGGAACATGTCCTTATACAGAAGAAATCATTTATCAATACTTGAATGCTCTGGAGAAAGTAACAACAGTTCGGGGTGTTACATTCATAAGCACATATGCATGAGGTTGAGAAATAGTAGCATTATTTTGAACACCGAGTGTAGATTATGATCCTATATAAGGTGGATTAACATCATTTAAAGGTTTTTTATGAATCTGCTTAGATGGAATTTAAATAACTCTTCTTTTATCGTCATGTCCCAAGTACAAGCATGTGCATTGTTTTACATGTGAATAAGACGAAAAAGAGTGTGATTGAAAACTTTTTTAGTTTATATTTTTGTAGATGAAATGTCATAGACCGGTGAAGCTACTATAGGGATAAATTACTTGTGTTTGAGTGTATATTTCATAATGTGTTATGTGTAAAACTATTAATTTGTTCTAAATAATTTTCCATGTATAAAATCTCATAATGTATTCAAAATAAAGCGTGTGAAAGTCATGATATATTATATAATCCTTTAGATGTATTTTTCATGAACTTGTAAGAAAAACCCATAATATGGTCCCCTTTTGAGATGATGGATAGTACAAAAGATTGTTTAGCTCAAAATAAAAATTGTTAGTCATATAAAGTGCATAAGAATAGTATCAAGGACATAAACCATATCCTCGTATGTCAACTAACATTGTAATATAATTAATTTTCATTACATATAATAAATTTAGAACAAGCCATATGTGTCTTCAAATGATGAGGCATAATATGAAAATGTTGAAAGATTCAACAAATAACATAGTAATGATTGGTAGAGTATTATGACAACAACATATGAATTGATGCATAATGGATCCATAGTGACTATGATGAGGCATAAAACCCCATGGCATGATAGACACATCATAAATATGCATACCTCAAGATGTATTAGATTGACCAGTGTTATTAGTTGTTAGTCATTAATTGTGTGCATGAAAACAAGTATGATTCCAACCATTATGCCTAGATCAAGGAATGCAACAATCAATATGTTCTAATAAAATATGTCAATAATTCATGTGCTATAAACAAAGTGTATTATATGCAATATGTTTTTTTAGTAAAACATTTCATAAAAATATACATGTGTAACATCAATATCTCAAGAAATATAAGAAATATTTCATAGAATATTTATTTTGATATAAGGATATAAAAAGTAATGTGTCCAAGAAACAATATGGTGATAGGTAATTGATGTGTGTGTGCATAAAGCATATAAGTAATGATGAATTGTGTGTAGATCAGCAATGGAATATGATAAAATAGAGGATATATCAAATAAGTTCCTATAGGAATAAAATCCTAAAGAATACAAGATCACATAAGATACAATATTGGAGAGAAACATATAGCATAAAATTTCCTAAAGAAGTTAGATAAGACAATATTCCATTTAAGAAAAAGCATACAACAAAGAAGTTCTTAAAGCAATCATATTAGAAAAGATCATTAAAAATAGTAAAAAAGTTTAGAGAGAATTCAAAGAAAACAAGACCACAAAGCATACAACACATATGTACCTAGAGAAATCAAAGAAAAAATGTCACAAATAATACAACATATAAGTTCCTATATACAACACACAAGTTCCTAAAGTAAACACAAAATATAATATCACACATCAAAAAAACATACAACAAAAATAAGTTTCTAGAACAATTGGAACAAAAATATCATAAATAATACAAATCACACAACACATAATTTACTAGAACAACCAAATTCAAGAAAATCACATATACTGACATACAAGTTCCTACAAAGTGGTTACATCACATGATATACAAAATCATATAACAAATAGAACTAGACATGGATATAACTAAGAAAGGAATGGTATAATCATAATGTCATATAGCCAAAAATTATCTTAGGGCCAATAGTAATTATTTAGGATAACAATATGAAAAAAACACTAGTAATAAATGATAAATGCAAGTAGAGCAGAGCATAGTCAAATGATTTTTACATATAAGCATTGTGGTCATCGAATAAAATATAATATATCACAAATTGTAAGAAATGAAGTAATGTTAGACAAGCAATAATAGTGAAGTGCAAATAATGGATTAGTGAATGAAGATATGATCATTATAAGTTCACTTGGTTAGATGTCCTTATTAGTGTATGTAATTTTCCTAAATCGTCACTCAGAATCATGTCCACCTCACATGGTGAGTCATCTTGCTTAGCAAGGTCATTAGGCATAATTAGGGTTCCACATATCATGCACGGGGAGTTACATAACATTTATATATATGTACCCTTTCTATTTGATCTATGAGAATGAGTAGACATATTCTTTCATGCTTGATTTTCCTTTTTGTTCGATTTACTCTTGATGGTTACTTGGAGCATTCACGTCATCATTGGATTGTAACCTCTTGATGTGTATGAGGTTACGTATTGATCCTTGCAAATTAATATCACATGGTATTAGATTGATTATTGAGAACGAGCACTCATTATTTTGGTTGCTAATTACTTGAGGTTTCATTATTCGTGCTTCTCATTCAAGTTTTTATTTCAAATTTTGGAATCTTAATGATCTAGATTAATAGTATAATTTTGGAGTTTGTGTTGGTTTTTTTAAGTTGTGTATGTGCATGTTTCAAGGTTTTATCCACGGATCTAGCTCACCGCATATAAATTTGGAGGAAAGCTAAAAAAATTGGTAAGTTCTATATTTTTAGTTTTATCACATCTAATTTTTTCAATAAATTTCTATTTTTCTATAAGAACATTACTGGTTTGACCTAGTTCTACCTCTTCCCTACCTTTTCTAGCATCTTTACTTGCTACCTCCTCCTTTCTCGGGACGAGCTCCTATAGAGCTCGGAAAGCTTTATTCTTGGCTCGACCGACGAGTTGATTTCTTGGGTGAGTTGGTTATTTTTCTCTACGTTGAGTCGGTTTGCTTGCTTAACCTTGTGAGTTGTTTTCCTACCTCGGTGAGTTAGGCTCTCTATCTATGGGTTCCTTTTACCATGTCAATCTAGTTGGAATTCATTTTACATTGAGCTCTATCTTTTCCTTGCATCAGTCGGGGTTGTCTGTTTGAGTCAATGTTCTTTTGTTTTGTTGCATGTGAGTCAAGTTTTTTTTATTTTCATTACATTGGGCAGATGATGTGTTTTTGTGCTTAGCCTACTCATGTTCACCCTATTTCATTTTTGGCATGTCCTACCATCCAAGTTGAACTCATCTTCCTGTGTGTGCCATTTGACGTCTCTTGCTCTTGAGCTTCCCTACCTTTCCAACCCTAAGTTATTAAGATACCTTGGCATCATTTCGGCTCTCCCCTCCTCTCGTTACTGTTGACCAAAATAAGCTCACACTTATTTTTGGGTCAACTAACACCATTTTCCCCCTTTTTGCTTCAATCTTATTTTTCATACATTCTAAGTACTTAAGGATTCCTGAAATCATCTTCATCAGATAGGAAATTTCTTCCCTTTTCGAAAATATAAAGAATTCCTTCTAACTCCTCATATTTTGTAAATGGCGGGCCGACGGGCCTGGGAAGGATATTTTGCCAAATGCGGATGACGGGCCTAAGGAAGACTTTTTCCAAATGGGAAGATTGCGGACCTGTAGGGTGGCGGGAGATATTTTGGCATTTTTCACTTTTCACAAAAGGCACAAGTTATAATTACGGCCCACGAGCCCGGGAAGGATTTCTTTTTCTAAGTGGAAAATGTGGATTGATGACTTTGGGAAATGAGAAGTTGCATAGCCGCGGGCACGGAGAAGTCTTTTTGCCAAATGGGAAGATTGTGGACCAATGAGGAAGCGGGACATATTTTGGAATTTTTACTTTTGTAAAAGGCACAAGTTATAATTGGGCCCGTGAGCCACAGGAAGGATTTATTTTGCACCAAATAAAAACAAAATGCCTAAGGCCCAGGAAAGGGACACGTGGCCATGTTTGATTCAAAGTGGGAAGGCGGGTCACCGAAGGCGGTTTGAATTTTGGCTTTTGTTTTTAAAAGCATAAAATTATAAAAGTAAGCCACACCTTCATCAATTCCTTGAGAAGCCACGTGTCAAGCCTAAATTACATATGGGGAGGTGGACCAGGATGAATTTTATGAAATCGAAGTGGAGGAAGCCCCACGTGTTTCCTCAAAGATCTTTTAAAGGGAGAATCCAAAGGTGGTCCCAAAATAAGTGCGGGGGATCACCACGTGGCCGAGTTAAAAATCGGACAGAATCGGTCGTGGAAAGGGGACAAACCTTGTGAAAGCCTCCATGCGTCGCCTAGCACAACTTTAGGGGTAGAGTCCAAGTAGGGTCTCCAAATGATCATCATCCGTACACATGTCTCGTGAGTCGAGCACAATGTCTCTTCTAATAAGGGGACTTAGGAAAGGAACAAAAGAAAAAAGAAGGCCCGCGGACGATGCCACGTGCCTCGATGACGCTTCTCCAAGAGAAAGAGGAGAGGGTTGAATCTTCAAAATGTGTAGGACTACCACATGGACCCTGTATGACATGAGACTCTTTCAAATAGAGTGATCTCACGTTAGACCCCAAATCCCCAAGTACATTCAAACAACCATATCTTTTGACCAGGAGCTCAGAATTGAGCGGGAAAGGACTTTTCGAGAGCTCCCGCACCTGCTACTCACCGCCACCATTAATGATCAGTCTCGCCATTTTGAGGCTATCAAATCTCTCACCTATCGTCATAATGAAGGATGGACTCCTTTCTTTCTCAAAGCAAGGAATAACACATGGAGGCATGGGTCTTGTAGTGAAGCCCATCATTATTACAAGTAGATTTCAATGCTTTCTAGGGTGGTTGGAGTAGGTGGATTCAATGCTCTTCCATGGGTGGTTGAAGTAGAGTTCAAATTCTTCCCTCTCTCCTTCTCTCTTTCTTCTATATATTCTAAAGGAGGGGCATTTTTCTAGTTGTTGGTCATCTTTTTCTCTCCTGCACCCCCTCTCTTTCTTCTGTAGGGTAAAATATGGAGTCTAAGCCTCCTCTCATGGCTCTGTAATGGCATTTTCTTTCCTCTTTCCCATTAATGATGTACTATGTGAACTTATGGAGAAATAAAATATGTTTTGTGATGCATTTTGTCCATCATTATTTTTTTGTCTCTTCTTGCCTCTCATCATTGCAGGGTATACTGTGCATATCTCTGATGCCTATTGTAGGTTTTGGGAGTTGTGTTTAATGGGTTGAAGTGGTGTTCTGTGTGAAATTTATCTCTTGGTATGTGGTGCATCTTGTCCACCCTCTCCATTGCTCACCTCTCTCCACTTCAGGTAGTTGAATTAGTGACCAACACCTTCCTTTTCTGGTGTATCACTACTTTAATGTAGGCTTTGTTTTATGCATTTCTCTCTCCCTACTCCCTTAGATGGTTAGATTAGGATTAGATAGTTTGTCTGCGCTTAGAGTAGCTTATGGAGAGTCATTTAGGAAGTAGGAACCAGCCTTCTTTGGAGGACCATCTCAAGTTCACAAGTCCCACATCTTGAGAGATGGCCTAATGTTGTGCAATCACACCAAATGCCCCATTCAAAACTAGGAAATTCAAGGGTGTTGTGATTTTGCAGTAAGAATAGTTTTGGCATGCCCAGTGGGACCTTGAAGTTAGATATTTCTCATCTTTTATAGGTGTTTCATTATCAAATAGCAAATCTTAAGCCCACCGTGTGATATGCACTACATTTTGGCATGCCCAATGGAACACCCAAGTTAGATCTTTCTAATATTTTAGAGGTGTCTCATTATAAAATAAAAAATCTTAAGCCACTGTGCAACCACACTAATAGTTTTGGCATGCCCATTGATACAGTTTGAAGCACCTTACCACTTCACTTCATCAGTTGGATGTGCTCTGGTGAATATTTCAACCTTTGGAGTCACTTTCAAAGCACATAGGGCGACTCCATATGGTCAAACAACCCATTATCTGAATTCCAGACTTTCCTCCCATCCATTTTCATCCATTATTATTTTCATATCTTTCATTTTCTTCCATTCCATGAAGTTATGCAAACATGACCTCATTCCCCTCATGTAACTCACACTTGCAGCAACAAAGAATGCATTCCACCTCCAATGTGTTTCCCAACTCCTCCAGATCAACATTATGATCAGATCTAGAACCATTATGCTTACCCATATGAGAAGTGTTAAATCCATTTTTTCCATGGAGCTTATCAAGAACAAGGGGATGCATACAATGGTGAAAACTATATGGAGAATGTTGATCTGCTTAGAGAAGATCCAAATAATGGAGGCTAGTATGGTATAGTCAAGGGCTACAACTCAGATGAAAGCATTTAGGATTGGTTGTAGGGCACCTTGTCCATGGGAAGGCCCTTTTCCAAGACATTATATCCCATAGGAGAAGCTTGACTTCATGGTTGAGATGTTTCCCGGCTTGCACAGTGGATCAAGGAGATAGAGGCCTACAAACTTGGTGTTAGGGATCCTTGTCAATGGGTAAGTCCTACACCATCATCTAGTAATTTTCTCTCCATTCCCAAGTAACACCATCTCAACCAGAGCTTCAATTTCCAAGCTTCCCATCTATTACCCCAAGTGTTGATTTTCCTTCTCCATCTTCTAATCTTCCATCTCATCTCATTTCCTCTTCCCTTTTCCCTTCCAAATTCAAGTCCCCTCCATAAGAGCCAAAGGAAATACCTTCTCCTCCACCACAAATAAGGAAACAACTAGTAGAGACCTCACCCACCACTCCTCCTACTCTCCCGAGTCCATTTCGGGAGAGACTCAAAAACCAATCAAGGAGACTCAAATAGAGAAGAAATGATCAAAATCTTAGCAAGTTGGGCTCTCATATTTTGGGTTACAAAAATCCCCTTGATGGTTAAACCTTCATAGGATTCTGGGGTCAGACCGCAAGTGGTGGAAACTTAAGCTACAAAGACAAGTGCGGGAAGAGGGAGCTACTCCAAATCCAAAAGAAGAGGAGTGCATTTCAAGCTATGGAGGAGGATCATGTAGTTTGAAGCTCCAAGTACAGAGCGAGGCCATAAAAGAACCTTCAGTTATTCCTCCCACTTCATCCCCTTCAAACTCTAGTGTCGGAGAAGAGTTTGAGATTTCAAAATTCATGTTTGAGAAGAGGGGAACCATGGTGAGAAAATATCAGATCCGGAAGACACCATGGAGGAGGTCAAGCACATGCAACAGGACATCGAGGAGGTAGATTATCTGTCTCGACTTGGAGGATTGCCTTGATGGAGAGGAGCCTAAAGAGATTACATCATTTTATTCTCCATCATCCATCTCCCAAAAACATGAACCTATTGTTGTGAAGGATAGCATTCAAGGACAGTAGCTTTGCATCTCATAACAACCTTCTCGGAACCAAGGTTGGAAGATATGAATCTTACATGTTCTTCACAAGAGAAGGAAGGGAAAGAGCAAGAGGATGTCATTGTCTCTTCCACACCATCCACCCGGGAAGGTCGGTAGGAAGACTCCATTTTTGGAGTTGAATTTTGAGCAAAGGGCACACCCATCGATCGGACCTTACCCAATTAGGTAGTTGGCTTCATTGGAGCCGAGGGGGTTTCTAAAAAAGTCATGATTGTTTTGAGCATGAGGTTGAGCTTCATTGCACCAAAGGTCAACAAAGAATGCCCCCGCAGATCTAAACACATAACAACTCCAGGAGGTGTATATTTTGTTTATTGATACTGAGAAGGAGGAAAAAACCATCTATAAGGTGGTTTTTTACTCTTATTTCTGACCATGTTTAGCGCCAAATAAACTACATGGTCACCATTTGTGAGGAAGGGAAGCTACTTCTCCTTACAGGATGTAGGATTTGTTTGAGTTCCCTTTCTCTTTGGTTAGTGTAGAGTAGGTAGGTTTTCTTTCAACAGAATAACTACTTGTGCACACTCTGCATATCCCACTTGAGGTGTGTATGATTTCCAGTTTTGTACATAATGTGTTGTGATATTTTGTTCCTCATGCACAATGCATTAGAAATGGAATTTGGTGAGATTAGCTCTAGTTTCAGTAATGTTCAAAGTGGCTCTGTATCAAATTTGAGTTAAAGATCTCAGTATCGGGCTATCATTGTAACTCCATGCCCAATGGATGTTTTAAGGCAACTAATAATTTCACCTAGCAAGAAGGTGATCCCCATGAGTTGCCAAATTGTTAACCAAAATAACCTCACACTTATTTTTGAGTCAATTAACACCATTTTCCCCTTTTTTCTTCAATCTGATTTTTCATACATTCCAAATACTTAAGGATTCCTAAAAGCATCTTCATCAGATAGGAAATTTCTTCCCCTTTTGAAAATATAAAGAAGTCCTTCTAACTCCTCATATTTTGCAAATGGCGGGCCAATGGGCCTGGGAAGGATATTTTTCCAAATGCATGTCGGTGAGCCTGGGGAAGACTTTTCACCAAGCAGGAAGATTGCGCAGAAGCGGGGTGGTGGGAGATATTTTGGCATTTTGCACTTTTCACAAAAGGCACAAGTTATAATTACGGGCCCGCGAGCTTGGGAAGGATTTATTTTGCTAAGTGGAAAATGCGGGCCGGTGGGCCCGGGGATGACTTTTGGGAAATGAGAAGTTGCAGAGCCGCGGGCCTGGAGAAGTCTTTTCACCAAATGGGAAGATTGCGGACTAGCGGGGTGGTGGGAGATATTTTGGAATTTTGCACTTTTCGTAAAAGGCACAAGTTATAATTATAGGCCCATGAGCCGGGAAGGATTTCTTTTGTGCCAAATAAAAACAAAATGCCTAAGGCCCACAAAGGGACATGAGGCCATGTTTCAAATCAAAGTAGGAACGCTTGGGTCACCAGAGAGGCGTTTGAATTTTAGCTTTTGTTTTAAAAATTGTAATTTTATAAAAGTAAGTTGTACCTCCATCGACACCGGAGAAGCCATGTGTCGACCTAAATTACATATGGGGAGGCGGGCCCAGGATGGATTTTAGGAAAGTAGAATCGGCAGTGAAGCCCCATGTGTCTTCTCTCGCGCTCTTTCAAATGGTGACTCTAAAGGCGGTCCCAAAATAAGAGCAGCTCACCATGTGGCCGAGTTAAAAAATTAAACATAATTGGCTGTTAAAAGGGGACAGAGCGTACGGAATCCTCTACGCATCAACCTAGCACAAATTCAGGGGTAGAGTCCAGCGGGGGTCTCTAAATGAGTATCAGCCCTCCATGTGTCTTAGGTCAGGCATAGTGTCTCTGCCAACAAGGGGACTTAGGAAAGGAATGAAAGAAACAAAGAGGCCCATAGACGATGCCATGTGCCTTGATGGTGCTTCTTCAAGAGTGAGAGGAGAGGGCTGAATCTTCAAAACATGTAGGATCGCCACATGGACCCTATATAGCACAGACTCTTTCAAATAGAGTGAACCCGCGTTAGACCCCAAATCCCAAGCACATTTAGATAGCTATATATTTCAACTGAGGAGCTTGGAATTGAGCGAGAAAGGAATTTTTAGAGAGCTCCTAGTGCATGCTACTCACCGCCACCATTAAATCTGGTCCACCATTTTTAGGTTATCAAGTCTCTCACCTATCATCATAATGAAGAATGGACTCCTTTCTTTCTCAGAAATTAATAGCACATGGAGGCATGGGTTTTGTAGTGAAGTCCATCATCATTGCGGGTATATTTCAAGGCTTTCTAGGGTGGTTGGTGTAGGTAGATTCAATGTTCTTGCATGGGTGGTTGAACTAGAGTTTGAATTCTTCCTTCTCTCTTTCTTCTATATATTGTAAAGGAAGGGCATTTTTCTAGTTGTTGGTCATCTTTTCTCTTGTTCCCCCTCTCTCTTTCTTCGTAGGGTATAATATGCGAGTCTAAGCCTCCTCTCATGGCTCTATAATGGAATTTTCTTGCCTCTTGCCTATTGATGATGTAATGTGTGAACTTCGGAAAGCAATAAAATATGTTTTGTGATGCATTTTGTCCATCCTTCCTTATTTTGTTGTCTCTTCTTTCCTCTCATCGTTAAGGTATATTGTGCATATCTCGATGCTCGTTGTAGGTGTTGGGAGTTGTGTTTGATGGGTTAAAGTGGTGTTATGTGTGAACTTTATCTCTGGTCTGTGGTGCATCTTGTCCACCCTCTCCATTTCTCACCTCTCGCCACTTCAGCAGTTGAATTAGTGACCAACACCTTCCTTTTCTAGTGTATCACCGCTTTAGTGTAGGATTTGTTTTATGCATTTCTCTCTCTCCCTGGTCCCTTGGATGGTTAGATTAGGATTAGATAGTTTGCTGTGCTAGAGTAGCTTGTGGAAGGTAGTTAGGAAGTAGGAACCAGCCTTCTCTCGGAGGGCCATCTCAAGTTCACAAGTCCCACATCTTGGGAGATGCCCCAATGTTGTGCAATCACACCGAATGCCCCATTCAAAACCTGTAATTTAGGGGTGTCTTTGTGATTTTTCACTAACAGCTACCATGTAAACCCTCTCTCCATGACCGTGTTCCCTAGAAAAACCTCCTCTTGACAATTCTACTTGGTATCACCCTTGACCGAGCCTAGCTTATCCTGCCACAAACATTTTACATCTTCCACAGGACTCACCAACCTTTTCGAATGCTTCTCTTGAGCCCCTCAACCTTCTGTCCAACTCGCTCTATGTGGAGCACCTCAGCCACCTCCCTCGAGCCTTGATCGTGATCATTCCTCCCTTGACTAAGCTCTTTTTAAATAGCCCTCCATTTTTAATAAACATAGTTTAATTTTATTTAAAAATTTTGGTCATAAATTTAAAAGTATTAGGTTTAAATATAAGGTTAAAGCGATGTTTTTTTAATAAAAGGAAGGTTGTTTTCAACTAGGTCTTAGTTATAATTATGATCTAGATAAAATTTAAAGGTGGTCAAGTTAATTAATTAGGGACTTTTGCCCTTAAAATTCCACTCACTTTCTAAGTTAAGTTCAGAAAATTTTGAGTTGGTGCCTTCTTGAGAGATGTCTAAGAAAAGTGAGAAGTCTAGAGAAATAGAAAAATTCGTGTTTTGAATTCATTGGTGCTCGATTTTAATCTCGCCCTTTCACTTGAAAATTCTTCGAGTTTTCATGATTTAAAGTATTTTCTATTTCCCAATCTGGATGCTTGAAAATATTTTCCTTCATTCAAATGTTGTTGTCAATCCTTCTCTTTGGTTGTGGATTGCATCGATCCTGGTATTGTTTGCAGTTTCTCTATCCATGGAGAACAATTCAAAATCCAAGTGTAAAATGCTATCCCGACATCTGCGGATACGTGGACATCTCTAATTGGTTGTGAAAAGGTAGTGTTTGATCAAGGCCCGAATCGGCTAAGTATAGAATGACCGCAGAAGGTGACACGTGTTTCTTCGGCACACTCTTGGTATGGTACACAAAAGCAAAGACCCCAAACGTGCACAGGCCCTCCACATGGTCAAATTCTGAAAATAAAAATCCATTCGTTGAATCGGCTAAGTATAAAGAGGCGGCGGAAGCCTCCATGTGTCCCAATGGTGAAGGCTAAGTTCAAAGTAGGATCCTAAGTGAGAGAAAACTCTCCACGTGCCTCATCTGTGGGCAACTTCAAAGGCATGGCCCCATTCATACCAAGGGATAAAGTCAAATGTTGAGCTCGCATTGAAATTCAAATTAGGGAGGCGGACCATCGGGGCACTTTTGGAATTTTGGTTTTGTTTCCAAAAGGGTAATAAAGTATTAAAATGAGCCACAACCCTGCCGTTGAAAAGTCAAAAGTAGAGAGGTGGGTTATCGGGACACTTTAGGAATTTTACCTTTGTTTCCAAAAGGTCGTAAAGTTATAAAGTGACCCACAGCCCCGCTCATGCTAAGGGATAAAGTCACATGTTGACCCCATCATTGAAAAGTCAAAGCGGGAAGGCGGGTCGGTAGAGCACTTTGAGTTTTTGATATTTTTGTTGAAAAGAGTTAAAATTGTAAAAGTGGGCCATGACTCCGTCACCACTCAAGGAAAGCCACGTGTCAGGCCTATAGTAGAAGCGAATGGGTGGACCAAAATGTCTAAAATTCACAATCTCTATAAAAATCATAAAATGTAAAAGGCACCCCCAGGCCCGCTTCAACAAATCTCTTCCACGTGGACGGCTCAAATTCAAAGTTTGTGAAGTAGGATGAACGACTATGATATGATGCATCTGGTTTTTCCACCAGGCATGGAAATGACCGAGGTGTTAGAGAAGTTTGGACGTCGGTTTCTTGAATCAGTTTCATCATTTTTGTAACCGAATGTAATATGTTCTTGGAAGTTATTTAATGGGTTCTCTACACCAATTTTGGGCATTGGATCTTGATACTTGAGATGTAATAGATTGAAAGTAATCAATACAGAAGTTTTTCCCTTTCTTCCTCTGTTATTTCTTCTTTCCTTGTTTGAATTTGTGAATCATCCATCTTTGCATGATAAGAAACTTTGTGTTCTTGTTTATATGATTTTGGAACTTTGTGTCTATGGAATTATATTTGTTATGAAATTGAATGATTCTATTCTGCATCTCCCTTGCTCAATACGAATAAGGTTATACTCTGCTATCTATATTTCCTGAAAGTATTGTTATGGTATTCCTCTCTCATCTCCTTAGTTCTTCTTTTATTTCATATTGATGATCTTTGGGCATAAAACGTTTCAAAGTATCAAGAATCCACACTTTGAAAGTTGTAAATTTGTATATAAGTTTTTTTCTTGCTTTCAATAAGGGAACCTCTCCCATTAAAGAGGAGAGACTTGTCCCCTGATTTTGGTTTGTTAAAGTACCATTTAAAAACCCAACATTTTGGTGACTCCATTGGGATTTCATTTCAAACGGATCCCTTTCTAAAATAACAACTTCAAGATCATTTTTGGTCCGGTGACTCTGCGGTATACAATTCAAAAAGACCACTGGGAATGAACTTTGTCATGTTCGTTCTCTTGATCTAGGAACCTTCCCAAGAATGAAGGAAAATGAAAAACACTTTTTGGCCCACATTACCAACAGTGACAAGACAGTGATGAGGATGATGATGGAGATCTCCCTGTTAAAAGTTTTCAAGCTCCAACCGGTCGAACAGAGGCTTAGTTTCGTGAGAACTTTACGGGGTATAGGTCCAATATTATTTTTGCCAACATTGTTGCAACCAAGCATATTCCATACAGTTCATGAGAGAAGTAAAAATACAATGCAAGCAGCTCCAGGCATGTGAGAAGGTAAAACAAGTTGAAGAACACTCAGTCAATGAATTTGAGACACCTTGTAACAAAGAGGAGAACATTCAAGTTCTAGAAACTGCTCATGATGATTCTCCACATCATCAGGTATTCATTCCTCAAAGCATTATCTCAATTCCACCAATGAATTTCTTCTTGTTGCTCCACTTGATGCATGTCAATTTAATATTCCTTCAAATAATGAAGAAGACAAACAACTTGAGGCTTTCTTTCAACCTGAAATAGAGTCTGTAGAAGATATGTCATGTACCAAGGTTGAATGTTCTTGTTTTGAAAGAAGTTCCCCTATGCTGGTGGAAGTGGATGTTCATCATAACAAAATGGATAAGATCTCTCTCTCTCCTATGATTGAATAATTTCAATGCACTAAGATGAATATCATTGTGGACCATTCTCTTGTTGTTTTAAGTCCTCTCAAAGATAAGCAAGTGTCTTGTACCCAAAGAAAAATAAATTAATGAGATCACTAGTTCCCCTATTATATCTATGGATGAGATGAGCACACATGAGCCTTTTTGCAATCCTTGAAACAAATAGAAAATGGAGAGCCATGCCTGGAATCTTTTCTTCACAACTATGACAGTCTTGTCTCATCTCACCCTTCGGAATGAAAACAAAAGGAAGAGGATGATGTTTTTGATCAATCTTTACTTAGTCTGACAACATTTCAATTCCCTGTTAATCATATAGGAAAATCAGTAATGCAACTTATACCTAAGAGTCATGATCTTCTAGAATCAGGTCCCGATTTTGTACAAACTTGAGTAAGTATGTTTTTAGAGACATGGTAGAAATTACACATAATGTTAAATCATCTAGTACCTTTTTCCAAATTCCCCTTGAAGATGGTTACAAGTAAAATTCAATGGAATTTTATGTTTCTCATGAGATGTGCCATGGTGATAATTGTAATCTTCATTCATATGCTAGCATCATTCCATCAAAATAGGGAGTTGACACTATTGGGATTGGATTTTCTCATGGATCCAGTTTTCAGAGTTCGGTGATGTACAGAAATCAGTATGAAGGTAGTCTAGGGTCATACAAGTCTTTGTATGACACTATTCATCCACAGAAGAGGAGCCTTAGGAAGATACTTAGTTCTTCACAAAGACTGAATGTTTTTAGTATGTATTATTACAATTTGGATGGTCTTCTTTCCTCAGTTTTTATTTTCAAGCTACATAGTGTTCTCATGATATTTTGGTATGCCCAACTACTCATCTTCAATTCACGGGTGCCTCATACTTTCACCATGTTGTTCCACAAAGGTACTTATTTTTCTCAACCTTATCTCTCGGAGTTGTGTAAGTTTCATACAAATTCCTTTTTCTTTCCCCCTGTAAATATCCTCTTCTTTCTTTGTATATACTTTCCCAATTTTGGATTGTTTCCTTTCATGTTCCTTGCATGTGTGTTGTCTTCGTATTGATTTGCCTTTGACTCTATTTTCCTAATGGAAAAAGCACTTTGGTCTACTTTCCTAGAGTTTTTCTATGGTTCTTGATCTTGCCTCATTCCTCTATCAAGTCATCCCCAAAAAGAGCCAGTTGTTGTCACCCTCAAAATCCCCCTCACTTTCCAAGTTAAGTTCTGAAAATTTTGAGTTGGTGCCTTCGAGAGATGTCTGAGCAAAGTGAGAAGTCTGGAGAGATAGAAAAAATTTGTTTTGAAGTCATTGGTGCTCAGTTTTAATCTCGCCCTTTTCACTTGAAAATTCTTCAGTCTTCGCAGTTTGAAGTATTTTCTATTTCCCCATCTGGATGCTTGAAAATATTTTCCTTCATTTGAATGTTGTTTTCAATCCTTCTCTTTTGTTCTGGATCATGTCGAGCCTAGTATTGTTTGCAGTTTCTCTATCCATAGAGAAAAATTCAAAATATGGGCGTCAAATTATGTCTCGATGTCCGCGGATATGTGGACATCTCGATTGGTCATGAAAGCCAATGTTCGATCAAGGCCTTAATTGGCTAAGTATATAAGGACCGCAAGGTGACACATGTCTCTTCAGTGCACTCTTGGTATGGTGCACAAAAGTGGAGACCCCAAATGTGTACAGGCCCTCCACATGGTTAGAGTCTCGAAAAGACAAAGCCATTCGTTAAATTGGGTAAGTATAAAGATCTCGACTCGAAGCCTCCATGTGTCCCAACGGCGCACCTCCAAAGGTCAAGTTCAAAGTAGGATCCTAAGTGAGCACAGACTCTCCACATGCCTCGTCGTTGCCGCAACTTCAAAGGTGTGGTCCCACTCATGCCAAGGATAAATTCAAATTTTGAGCCCACATCAAAATTTAAGCGGGGAGGTAGACCATCGGGGCACTTTTGGAATTTTGGTTTTGTTTCCAAAAGGGTAATAAAGTATAAAAATGAGCCGTAACCCCGCCGTTGAAAATTCAAAAGTGGAGAGGCGGGTTGTAGAGACACTTTAGGAATTCTACCTTTGTTTCTAAAAGGGCATAAAGTTATAAAGTGACCGTGGCCCCGCTCATGCCAAGGGATAAAGTCACATGTTGACCCCATCATTGAAAAGTCAAAGCGGGAAGGCGGGTCGGCGGAGCACTTTGAGTTTTTGAGTTTTTGTTGAAAAGAGTTAAAATTGTAAAAGTGATCCGTGACTCCATCACCACTCAAGTAAAGCCACGTGTCAGGCCTATATTAGAAGTGGATGGGCAAACCAAAATGTCTAAAATGCACAATCTCTATAAAAATCATAAAATGCAAAAGGTGCCCCAAGCCCTCTTCAGCAAATCTCTTCCATGTGGATGACTCAAATTCAAAGTTTGTGAAGTAGGATGAATGACTGTGATATGATGCATCTGGTTTTACCACCAGGCATGGAAATGACCGAGGCGTTAGAGAATTTTTGACGTTGATTTCTTGAATCAGTTTCATCATTTTTGTAACCAAATGTAACCGTTTTTGGAAGCTATTTAGCAAGGGTTCTCTACGCCATTGTTGGGGGTTGGATCTGGTACTCTATAGATGTAATAGATTTGAAAGTAATCAATACAAAAAAATTCCCTTTCTTCCTCTATTATTTCTTCTTTCCTTGTTCGAATTTGTGAATCATCCATCTTTGCATGATAAGAAACTTTGTGTTCTTGTTTATATGATTTCTGGAACTTTGTGTCTATGGAATTATATCTATTATGAAAGTGAATGATTCTATTATGCATCTCCCTTGCTCAATACGTATAAGGTTATACTTTGTTATCTATATTTCCTAAAAGTATTGTTATGTTCTTCCTCTCTCATCTCCTTAGTTCTTCCATTCTTTCATATTGATGATCTTTGGGCATAAAACGTTTAAAAGTATCAGGAATCCACACTTTGAAAGTTGTACATTTGTATATAAGTTTTTTTGCTTGCTTTAATAAGGGAACCTCTCTCATTAAAGAGGAGGGACTTGTTGTCCCCTCGACCGTGGTTTGTTAAAGTACCATTTAAAACCCAACAAGAGTCAATTAAATTTAAGGGGTTGATTAATTTTTAGGCTCTTTAATAAATTTAATTAGTATTTAATTGTTTAATCAATATTATTATCATATTTTATAACCTTTTTTAATCTCTAAAATTAGATTATTTGGGAAAATAAAAAGTGCATTTTCTAGCATTATTAGATGTTTCTTTTCTACTAATCCATTTGTGGAGTGTGTAGCACCTCTCTTAACATATTTCTACCTTCTAGGAGAATTTGCAGCATCTGGAGGTCCCGTGGATTTTCTTTGAGTCCTATTTTACATTGTACCACCCTTATTATTGTTTTCAAACTAGTGAGTGTGTCCGCCGAGTCTTGTAACAAAGGGGTTTCTGTTGTGGTGCAAGATGATTTTCTCACACAAGATCATGTTTTTCCTCTTCTCTTTTTTTTAGCTCATGTTTTATTGCTTACGTTGATGAACTATTGTGATTTCTAGAACTTGATTTTGGTATCCAAACTTGCACATTATTATGTTGATTTCAAGGTGAGTGACCAAATGTTTCATGATGCACATTCACACCTGATTGTAATCAACACACTAAACTATAAAGTGTTGAAATCAAGGTGGTTAAAATTATGGTTTTTGGGTGTTATAATCACATGTAGACACATTTTTGGCTAAGATTGATGTCATGCAACCTTGAGTGTTTTCTCACACCCTCCTATTCTTGCATTCCAGACACTTTTTTAGTTGAGTATAACCTCCATTTGAGTGTGTTTTTGTCCATGGATTTTTTTCACTAATTGTTCTTATTTTTGGATACACGATAGAGGATATTATTTCCATACTTATGCTTCGTAGGACCAAATCTGCATTACAACCTCCTCCACTTCTTCTTGGTAGGGATAATTATGCATTGTGGTGTTCAAGCATGGAACATTTTCTCATTCAACAATATCTTTATCCATACTTGTATGGACAAGTACCTGCCCCAATGATTCATATCAGCTCAATGATTGGCTTAACACTTGTGACATGGTTCTTGGTCATTTTTGATGCACATTTCCATGCATCTTCAACATCATGTGGTGCACATGGAGTGTCCTATTACATTTTAGAGCATTCTTCAGTCCTTATTTGGATACCCTTTAGATATTTCCATTGCTACTCCTTCTTCTAATACAATTGTTTCCACACCTACTTCATGTGATGATAGTTCTACTAACACAGATTTGCTTGTTCATATTTCTGATGATGAGTTTTTTTCTTCTAGTTTTGATGATGAGAGTATTGATGAGGATACATCACCTCCCTCTCTTAGTCACCCTTCAGATAATGTTGAGCATATTCTTACTCTCCAACCTTTAGATATCCCTCGGACACCAAGAATACATGTTATCATCCTCATACTTTCATTGCATCTTTTACTCCTCTTACTTCTTGTGTTGATGATTCATACCTATTAGACATTGCTATTCTAATTTTCAAGCAACCATTTTAAGATAAGTATCTTCCAGACCTTATCTACCTCTTTGTAGAGACTACTTTTGTTGTAGTACACAAAGTTTCTATTACCGAGCCTTCGCACATTTTGGAGGAGTCCCTCGTCTCCTTTTTGGGAGTTCCCTTCGGGATATGATTCACTTCCACTCTTTCGAGAGATCATTATGGATCCTCATTCTACCATCATTGTAGGGGTTATTGTGTCTTCACTTCATATGGAAATTCTTTCGGTGAATGATCCATTCCTATACTATAACAATTCTAATTTAGTGGCATTACCTTCTATTCTTGAGAAACTTCTTGCCAAACCTATATCACACTTTAGTTGTGGACCAGACTTCAAATTTATTCATACCGATAAATTCATGTTCCTTAGTGGAGTGGGTGGAATTTTAGTACACCATTTATGTTTTTCCTAAAGGAAGAAACATTTTTGATGTGGATGAACCTTATTTAGTATACAATCCAAAGAACACATCATCGACACTCTTCTTGGAGACTTCAAAAAGTTATATCTTGTAAATCAAGTCTTAGAATTCCTTACCAAACCCCTCACTAAAGCCAAGTATTTTCACTTGATATATTGTCATGGGGTGAGTTACAAGCCTTAATAAACATTCCGAGTCCAATTGAGAAATCCACTAGTCCATAGACTGGAAAAAATGACAATCGTATCTATAATCAAGAGTATGAGTGCTATATATGGTTCGATGAGACTAGTTATGGACATCTACTTCGGGATTTATTATCTCCCTATCCTCTTCAGGATTCTCTTCCATGACATCTCAACCCACTTGATGATGTATCTATATTTATGGACTCTCACCTCATGGAGCTTGATAGGATTGTCTCCACCTCACTTGATATATTGTCTCCTTTACATGTTGAGCCACCTTTAGAGACACTTCATGTTCCTCCTCCCTCCACCACTGATTACAGACTTTTGGGTCCTTCAGATTCCATGGGAGTTCATTAGAAATCATCTTCTAAAGGAGACGGCTAGCTCTCTTCTTGTCCTCATCCTCTTCTTTTATAAATATTGTAGTTTATACATGAGTACCATATAAGGCATTAATTTTTGGGACCCATCGATGCATTTTTCTTAGGTTGTTTAAGTGATTATTTTATTTCTTGTAAGTAGATGTTTTTCCCTTGTGGATTTCTTCCATTACTTGAGATATTTATTGTACATGGGTACCTCATCAGGCCTAATTGTCAGGACCCATTTCTCTTCTCCTCTTCTTCTCTTCTATAAAAATCATTATTTTTACATGGGTACATTATCAACCCCTTAGTTTCAAGGACTCATATAAGGCATATTTCTTAGGTTTTTAGGGATTTCTCTTTCTGGTTTGACTTTCCATGACCTCTACCTCATCTTCGATGAAGGGGTTGGTGTATGTGACTTTCCTCATTGTCACTCGGTGTCTTATCCATTTCACATGGCAAGTCATCTTGCTTAGTGAGATCATAGGTCATTAGGTGTAATTAGAGTTCCACTTGTCATGCACATGAGTTACAAAAACTTCTATAGATGTACCCTTTCTATTTGAGATATGAGAATGAGTAGACTTATTATTTCATTCTTTATTTTTCTTTGTGTTTGATTTACTCTTGATGATTACTTGGATAATTCATGTCATCATTGGAGTCCAACCTCTTTGATGTGCACGAGGTTCCGTATTTATTCTTACAAAATAATTCACATCCCTTGATGTAGGTATGCCCCCAATGTGGTAGGCATTCATTGGGATATAAGGATATAAGAAGTTTTAAATGATACATATATGGTGTGATTAAGCTCAATAAGTAAACTAACCTTGACGTACACATACCCCCAAGGTGTTAGGCTAAAAAAAGTGAAAGGTGTGTGATTTCCATGGGTTCTTCCTTTTTAAAACATTTTTAATATAAATATTGAGTACAAAAGGATAATATGTAGAGTTATAACAATGAATCATCATAAGGCTCAAAACTATGCAATGAATAAACAAGTCATATATGTGCCTTGTTTTGTAGTTTCATAATATTATGTTTTCATGTATTTTTGTAATAGGAGAATGAAAAGAGAAAATTTTCTAATTAGAATTAGTATTAGAGACCCTAAATCACACGCTTTAAATGGTGGAAGAGAGAGTACGGGGTATTAGGTAATATTTTTTCCCTCAACAATCACATCAAACCCATGAAATGTGTTACATCAATGGGTAACTACATAGTATATAACTAGGGAGGATGTGTCAAATGAGCATTATTAATGTTGAGAGAGAGAGATAGTGTGTGTGTGTGTGTTGCACGCGATGTGTAAGAAGTTATACACAAGTGACTACACAAATTCTTGATTGAGGGAATATCCTACACCAAGATACGAGAGAATGAAAAATATTCATTCTTGTAAATGGATAATGATCTCATAAATAAAAGATAAATTCATGTGCAGTATGATACCATATGTTATCACCCTTGGTAGTGCTTGTAAATGTACGTTGTATTTTAGAAGTAGTTATAGTAACTATAGGATCCCAATGTGAATAAGAGTACATTGGTGTCCCATGTAGGTCATGCCAACATTGTTATTTTTTAAGTGTTTCATATCACACATCAATATTTCACAACATGCAACCAAGGATAAGTAGTAGTCATAACATAATCGTTACTATTGTGTCACTAGGTGATGCAAGATACGTTTAAGAATCTATGTAACATGGATTAAAAAAGGTGAATCTCATAAATCCATGGGCATATGAGTAATATCATGACTACATAATTAAAATTTACTATAATTAACTAATGGCCATCATCTTAGGTCCCACTTGTATCGATAAAAGTATTCCTCTAAGTGGGTTTTTCGTTAGTATTCAAAACACTAAAGCTGTCTATGTGGTACCCATAAGGTCACGTGCATTATAGATATAAACACTCAAATTTGGTAACTATACACTTTGACACTTCTTGTTTTGATATTACTCTCTTACTCTAATAAGTGCACTTGACCTATTCTCATTTGGTACATCTCTAGGTCTCTTATCTAGCTTACTTGATTATACACGCTCATATGTCAACATTTTTGTGAAATGAATGCATGAAATTCATTAAGAAACTTTTTTGGCCAGCTTACAAAACTTAGAATTCAAATTAATCCTCTAGGGTCAAAAACATACAGTAGGGCGGTTTGTGTCATACGATCCTAATCCTAGTGTATGGTTTTTCCCTTGTTTGCTTTGATCCTAAACTTTTAGTTGCACATTATTATTTAGGTCATTTACTCCTCCTCATTCAGTCTTTGTAACTTAAATAACCTTTGGAAGCATATATAAACAAGTGAAACTCATCTCATTTATTACTTATCACTCTCATTGAATCCTTCTTCAAAATATATTACAAAAGAAACCCAAATCTCCCTACACTCCACAAATACCTTTGCACATTCATTAGGAAACATCATCTAAAAGTTTGAAGCTTACCATTAGATCTAGGGCTACTTCCCATTTTCTCAAGCACTCAAAGTCACTCACTCAAGTAGATTTGCAAGTGAGAAACTCAAGTCAAGATTTTTCAAAGGAAGGATGTAAAATCTAATTACACTATAACTAGATATCACATACTAGGTGGAGAATGACATATGGTTTGAGGCCTCTTCAGAGTAGTGCCAATGTCGACAATGCATATGAGTGTCCATAAAAAACTTTTTATTTTTAAATACTTCTCATCTATGTTTAGGGTTTGAAATATTGATCGAGAGAACTTTAAGATGCCCTCGCGAGTGTGATTGATAGATAGTGATGAAGATATTTTGACAAGAAACAAACCTATAAAGTTGCATATCATAGTTCTAAATAGAGTTAATACCATACAAATAGGTCAAGACCATACAAACGTTCCTACCCTAACTATGCGGTCTTATCTCGGAGAATATACAGGTCACAATTTTAGTATTGTCATACTTGTGGGCCTATATCTCCACGTTCCATCATCGGATTACCCATATTGGTAGAAAATCGTTGCTTAATAAACTAAGTGCACTCAATCCATTTTGTTTTTGAAATCTAATTATATCATTTACATTTGTTGCAAGTATTAATGTGTTGTTATTATGTTGAATGATTAACGTTAGAATTTAATTCATTAGAATAACCATATGTAGATTATAATTCATTCCTTTTTGTTATAGTGTAAATATTCATCAAATATAAAAAGAGTGAAAACATTTGGTAAACCCAACTCTTAAATTGAACATTATATCTCAAAACCCTAGTGGTTCTAGATTTGTTATTTTAATTAGTTGTATTTGGATATTGTGCTTTATCATGCCAAATTCTAGGGATCATTACCCATATCTATGTATCTTTTCCACATCTTATGATTCCCATGCAACCTCTTCTTATTCTTGTGCCCAAGTCCATGATGATATATTTGCTAATACTATTTTGACTATCAATGTTGATCATGCACAAAGTGATGGTTCAAATACTCACTTGGAAAATCATAATTTACATTATACTATTGATGATTCCCAATGATTTACACAATTCTATGAGAAAATACCTCTAACATTGATATAATATTATATGATGCACGAGATCAATTTAAGCATACTCCATCGTCTAACTTAAAGGCATCTACTATTCATGCATCTATGGTGTCCACATTCTCATGGGTACCTAACATTTTGATGCACAATGTCTTTATGCCTATCCATATAATCACTAGTTATACTAACCCTCCCATATCGATATCTTGCACACTTCTTCATTTGACACACAAGATATTGAAACCCTTTTTCACACATTATAAGATCAAATCTTACAATTTCAACAAGGTGTGTCCAATTCTCCTCATGTTCTATACTTTTCTTAATTATTACATAATCCACTAGATCCTGAGGTCACATCTTACCCTTTGCCTCTTGTTTTTATTGTACCTAAGCTTCCTATCTATAATAGAAAAGGTGACCACATGGGACATCTTAGGTTATTTCATGTGGGCTTCATCAATTATGCCTCTTATGACATATTGCTTACCAAATTGTTCCCTAGGAGTCTTAATGAATTTGTATTGTAATGGTTTTATGATCTCCCCACATATTCTATGAGTTATTTCACTAAACGGGAAAATCATTTTTGTCACACTTTTCTATCAACATTGGGTATATGGTTTCTTATGCATAAATGTTTATGCTATGACAATACTTTGATGAACATATAAATGATTACCTCTTGTGTTATTAGAGCATGCTTATGAGATGAATAATATCCTAGATGATAGTGACTTGTAATACCTTTATAAAAATCATTGCTTCCTCCTTTGCAAGAATCAAATATGTTTGAAAAATTCATATCATTTGACCATCTATGTCATACACTAAAAGATCATGAAGCTAAATTATTAGATATTAATAACCTCGAGAATGTTACTAGCACTCATAAGAAATCTAATGCCAAATTTCAAAGCAAATATACATTTAAGGGGATAAACAATGATGCTAAGGATTATTCTAAAGGAACTTTCAATACTATTAATCAACCTATAAAGCTACAATTACAACCCGCACGACGATAGTTTACCATGTTCTCCTCATATTTTCTTAAAATAATTATGGATCGAAATATTGTATCTTTCCCTCCACCATCTGAGGTTGATGTGAGAAATCCTTAAAGTAATATTTTTTATGTCAAATCCCATTACGATTATCATTGATGTATTGGTCATTCTACGAATAAATGCATAAATATTCATCATGTTATTTAGGATCTTATTGAATCTAATGCCATTGAATAGGATGAACCCACTAAATATTCTAATCCACCAAATGACATTTCTAAATTGAAAATATTCAATGATCCACTCCTTAAGCATATAAGTGAACCATATACTTATGAATTACATAATGTTCATCATGCGGTGCCACCAACACCCTCTTATGATCATCCCTTAGATGCTATGATTGGTACTATTACTTGTATATCACCTTCTACATCATGCATTACTTTCGATGACTCTAATATAGATGAAACATTTATTTATGATACATTATCTATTCCTATCTCTATTCATCAAGTACATATACATGGTGTATTGGTTGATCCACACAACAAAGATAATTTATGTTTTGAGTTATTGGTTCAATCTCTCGGTATCTCTATATGAAATCTTACATATGATTTTGATCCTTGCTATCATCATACCATGTTCTTGTTGTAAATATCTTCCCCCCGGGTAGATATAGACAAGCAGAAGGAAATGGAAATCAAAGAAACTCAAAGCCTGATGTTTAATGCACCAAGGCGCAGGTAAGAGGCGCTCAACAAGGAATGTCGACATGCAAAAGGATGTGCCAAGGCACACATAAGAGGCGCTCAAGCAAGGAATGTTGACATGTAAAAGGATGCACCAAGTCACACGTAAGAGGCGCTCAATGAGGAATGTCGACATGCAAAAAGTTGCGCCTTGGTGCACGTAAATGGGCGCACACGAGAGTGTCGACATGGTAAAAGTTGTGCCTTGGCGCACGTAAATGGCGCATGACACAGAGTGTCGACATGGTAAAAGTTGCACCTTGGTGCACGTAAAAGGATGTCAACACAGATATGGATGCGCCAATGGCACATCTTCGGGAGGCACAACATTTTGAGGCGGACAGAAGCGGATTCCTAACCCGAGATATTCAGACGGCCATAACTTTTCATAGTGAGCTCGGATTCATGCAAGGTTGGACTTTTCGGAAATCTTACGAGGTCCTCTATCCAAATACGATTGGATATCTTTAATTGGGTGGGAACAAGTTCTTAAAAATTCAAAATACAGTTCACCACTTTTTAAGTTTGTTAGGGTTCTCACCTACCACCATAATGAGATAAATTAAATGCAACCTGGAGGTGGTTGGGGTAGATTTGGATTTCCTCTCTCTTCCCTCTCTCATTCTTCCTATAAATTATAAGGAGGGGCTTCTTTCTAAAGGTTGGACATTCTTGTTTTGCCCCTTCCTTCTTCTCTTTGGCAGGTGAATTTGTGGAGTTCAAACCTCCCATTAAAAACTATAATGCAACTTTGCCTCTTGGCATTTTGTAGTGTGTTGTATCAATCTTTGGAGCAAATAATGCATGTCTGTGGATGATTCTCAACCCTCTCTGTGTTCATTTGCATCCTCTTGATATTTCACTACAAATCTGGTTATCTGTGCATGATCTTGCATTGCATTTTTATGGTTTGTGTTTATTGGCAAGACAGGTGTTCTTCATTCCTCGGTGCATCACCTTTGTAGTTTAGGTTTTATTTTATGCATCTTCTTACCCTATCTCCTTGGAAAGTTAGTTTAGGTTTTGAGTAAACCCTCTGCATTTTTACGTGTGCATCTGAACAGAGGAATAGGAACCGGCCTTCATCCGGAGAGCTTTTCCGATTTCGCAAGGTCCCACACTTGGGAAAATCTCCATGTTATGCAATCGCATTGAGAGTCTCAACCCATAGTGTTGCGGACATTCAGGGTTTGTGATTCACCATCAATAGTTACCTATTAGTTTTGGTCCTATTACCACAACATTTTCATTCTAGTTGTTAGTTCTCTTACTTATGGTACCTTATGTATCAGTATCCCTTGGCTACATTCTCGTAAGGCTATCCCATCAGTTAGTCACCAACATATCAAGTTCATTTATAATAAACGTGTTATTACTATTTGAGGTATCCCTTTTTATGATCCTTACCCTAACATGCCTGGTCATTCTCCTACATTTTATATCCCTACTCCTAGTACACCTATAAATAGGTCCTTGAATTCACATAATGATTTGCATAGCTCTAGTCTTTATTATAGTCCTCTAGTTGTAAATGTTGATCCACATAGTTCTAGTCTTCCTTGACCTCTAGCTAGCCCTTCATCCACACATATTGCCTCTAGTGGCTTACTTTCTCATAGGATGCCCCATCGATCCTTTTTACACAACATCACTCTACATCTCTTTATTAGTCTTCAAGGAGCGCTCATTATTCTAGTCTAATATATAGATCTCATACACCACATACTAGTCATTGTGATGTTATACATTGGTATTACGATACGCCCTCTTTGAAACATATTACTACCACCATTCCATTAGAACTTGAGTTACATTTGTTGGTACATCGAGGCATGGCCCTCCATCATCTTTGGAAGTTTATTCACCTCCTTAGAAGGTCCTCATTGGGTATCTTTCATGATATCCCTTTTTCTATACATAGTTATGCAATAAAATTACAAAACATTGATATAATCACAAAAAGTAAAAACATTCAAATATTTTCAATAATGCAAAAATTAGGACTTGTTTCTCTAGCATACATACATGTTATTTATCTTTCTAGTTTGATAGATAGAATTTTTCCTCTTCACACACATTTTTCATGGGGTATATTAAGCATGATGTAGGACATACATATCAATACATGATTATGGGATCTATTGTGGTTCCTTACATACTTCTTCTAGGGCATCCTTCCACACAAACCAAGTGTTATTATTTCATTATAGTTCCTTTTAACTTCCTCATTACACTTGATTACATACATAGTCTATTTGTTATCTTTTGAACTAACAAGACTAACATGTGTCTTGTGTGGTATTTATAGTTGTTGTTTAATATGCTCATATATATAATTTTTATGTCATCTCACCACATTATGACACCATTATTTTTAATACATGTTTGTTAGTTGTGTGCGTAGTTACTTTTTTTCTACTATGCTTGTGGCCCATGGGCCTTATTTTTCTTATGAAACCATTGATGTCCCATGTTTTTGGCATCATAAATTTCTTGTTTGATGTTTCATCTCTTGATTATAATATCAATGGCCTAGATTATATTTGACACCATGGGTGTCCCATTTTGTAGGCACTACAACTTTTTGTACATTTTTGCACTACTTATTATTTTTTTACTAGTTCTCTTATTGAAATTATTACTACTATTATTCTTGTTGTTATTGTTTCCCTTTTGTGTGACATGTTCTCCACAATGTGCATCCTCTTAGAAGGTACATGTTCTTCTTTTTTTTCCATCACATCATCCCTTCCTATGTTTTCTACATAGATTACCAGACATATCAAATATGGTTAGACATCTATTCTTTTGATATGTGTGCTCAAACTCTTTATCACATGCACCTCAAAATAAGGGGAATTTATCTAGGTATATTTTACACCTACAATAGACACATACATAATTTTGGGATTAGGCACGGGAAGGAACAAGTAAAAACTACTCAAAAACAACATCAGACACATAAATTCAACAAAACAAGCATAAGGTAAAATGTATAGTATGGTCAAAACCAAATTGAAATTCCTAACCCATTTATATGGTTTTTTCATGGGGGTAGTTATAACAAATCTCTTAGTATTGACATATTTTCACATACAAATATAGATTTTTGGCACTATTTCAAACTTAGATGACTCAATTCATATCAGTTGTAGGGGGAATGAAATGTTTCATTCCTTCTTCTCCAAAAAGTATAGTTTCAGTTTCAAATTAATGGATAGGTCTCCTTTCTCTAGCTACATTTTTAGCACATTTAATATTTATTTAGTTTCTACTCAATTTTGGGGCATATTGGGAGAGTATGGGGAAATTCATTCTCTTTTATATTGTGTGTCCTAATATGTAAAATTAAGCCTAGATCCATCCGCATCATTGTGGTTTATGGGGCCGTGGAAGGTATCAAAGTGGCTAAGTTATTCATAGGTAGATCCTTCCTCTCCTCTTACCCTTAAAGGGGAAGATATCAAAGTTGTTGAATGAATTTAATAAGTGGTCTTCTTCCTTCATGGGGTGATTTGAATCTTTATTTTTCTTCTCTCTCTTTGGTATTCGTGTGTTGGGTTTCATACACTCGATATTCTAGAATCTCATCAACACAATTGGGAATAATCACCCTAAATTTTCAAAAAATTTAACAAATCCAAATCTCCAAGTATAAGAAAAGAATGGGGAACTCTTCCCTCTACAAAAAAAAAAATAGGTGTATTCCTTCCATGTTTTGTATTTCTTTATTTCACTATTTACAATTTTAGATTTCATTTACATTACATCTTTATATTTGATTTAAATTTCAATTATTTATCATGGACATTGAATACACTCTATGTTGTAGGTTTCATCATAGAGTGTGCCAATATCAATACATTGAGATCTTACAAAATAAACATTGAGCAAAGATAGAGTTTGTCTACATGTTCAAGTATATTTTACTTTAAGCATGAAATTTTATTTCATACTTAAAGAGTGGAATAATGTAGACACTCAAATTTGGTAATTCTACTCTTTAACACTAATTGGTTTTGACATAGATCTCTTGCTCAAATAATTTCAATTTTTAGTTCTCATCAGTACATCTCTCGGTCTCTTGTCTAGCTTGTTTGATCATACAAACTCATCTGTCAAAAATATTTGAGAATTGAATGCATAAAACCCATTAAGAAATTCGATTGATCGATTCTGAAACTCAAGTTCAAATTTATCCTCTAGGGTCATAAACGTACAATAGGTTCGGTTTGTTCCATATGGTTTTGATCTTAGTGTACAATTTTTCCCTTACTTTCTTTGATCCCATACTTTCAGTTGCACATTATTCTTTGGGTTATTTACTCCTCTTCATTCAATGTTTCTAACTTACATCTCCTTCGAAAGTATATATAGGCAAGTAAAACTCACGTAATTTAGTACTTTTACTCTCATGTAATCCTATTGCAAAAGCTAGTAAAGAAGGTACCTAAATCTCCCTACACTTGGGAAATAGCTTTACACGTTCATTAGGGAAGAACCATCTACAAATTTGAAGCTTCTCACTAGGTCTAGGAATTGCTTCCCACATTTTCAAGCACTCAAATTCACTCACTCAAGTATATTTTCAAGAGAGAAACTCAAGTCAATATTTTTCAAAGGAAGGATGTCAAATATGATTGCACTACAACTAGATATCACATGCTAGGTGGAGAATGACATGCAATTTGATCCCTCTTCGAAGTAGTGTCAATGTTGATGCATAGGGATTCCCATAACCCAAATAATTTTTATTTTACAATATTTCTTATCCATGGTTAGGGTTTGAAATATTGAGAAGAGAATTCAAAGACCCTTAAAATGTGATTGACGATGAGAGAGAGAGAGAGAGAGAGATTGTTGAAGATATTTAGACAAATGAAAAACATAGAAAGTTTCACATAATAGTTCTACGTAGGGTGAAGACCATACAAATAGATCAAGACCATATAAATTTTACTGACCCTATTGTACGGTCATACCAAGGAGAATCTTCAAGTCACAATTGCATTATCAAGGCCCTCTCAGTCTAGATCTCCCGTTCCATCATTTAGATCAGCCAAAAACAAGTATAGAATCATTTGTACTTAGTTGAATGCACTCAATCCCTTTTGTTTGAGAACTTATATTATATCATATACATTTTTGCAAGTAGTAATGTGTTGTTCGGATATTGAATAATTAATGTTGGAAATTAATTAATTAGAATAACCACATGTAGCTTTTGTTTCATTCCTTTTTGGTTATAGGTGTAAATATTAATCAAATCTAAAAATGGTAAGAAGAATAGCTAAGAGATATAAGAAGTTACATGGTGAAAATATTTATGCTACATCCATTTTCTAAAATAATCCTCTATATGGGATGAGAAGAAATTGCAAATGAATATTGGTCTAGATTTTTCCTCATCTTCTAGAGGAATATCTAAATATGAAAAGGTGATGGTGGTGTTGCTTGCAAGTATACATTGAGTTACAACAATGATGTTATCTACTAGATGGGAATCAACCACATAATCTAGTGGAGGGGTACTATATAATAAGTCATATTTACCTCCTTTTTATTACTATTTTTTCATGAGATTTGATAATGGATTACTCAAAAAAATATCCAAGAATTCAACCAAACTATTATATTTTGATGTAAGTTTGTTACACACGGGATATAATAAGAGATAAGAAATTAATCCTACTCATTTGGGAACCCATGCTGGAGATAATATTTAAGATACGGGATACTCGGGTTGTATATCTCAATTGGAAAATGTGTCCTTTTTTAACTCATAAAGGAACCTTAAACTTGTGAAAATGCACATATTTAGCTTATTTGAATTTATTTCAACCTACCGATATTCACAATGGTTCTAATCTAACTAAGTGATTTGGCACTTCATAAAGAAACTCAAAAATGAGGAAAGGGTAGGATAGAAAATAAATCTAGGCTCTCTTTTGATCACAAAGCACAATAAACACTTTGATTTCATTTGAACCACACATAAACCGGGAGATACAAGAACTATATTTAATTAAATTCTATATAAACCCTAGACAATTAGTCAAACGAAATTAAACATCAAGAATAATAATTCTACATTATGTAAGTAAATAACTAAAGTTCATTTGCTAAGCTTGTGGGATACCTCTCATCCAACCAATAACTCACCTTTGATCAAAATGTTCTACCTAGAGATACTCAAAATGTTGTATATCGAGATACTCGTCACTAATCACAAGATAAAATATGTGTTTGTAGATAATGACTTGGGGGTTAACCTTTTCACCCTCACTCTCATAAAATTTTTGGGTTATTTAGAGATAAGATTAACACCAAACATCATTACCATCAGATCATATGATGGTGTTGAGAGGAAATCATTTGGAACAATTCCTCTTCCTATCATGGTGAGTCACGTCACACATCATACATTAATTGATGTGGAAAACATAGAATCCCTTATAATATCCTTTTGGGTTGACCTTAGATCCATGAAATGTAAGAAGTTTCATCCACACTCCACCAATATATCAAGTTACCTCATTATAACATAAAGGTTACCATCCTTGGTGATCTCAACCTTATCAATATTGCAAGTTGTTGGAAGGACATTATCATGGAACCATTTGTCATCCAAACACCATGGATCACACTAACCATTGAGAACCAACAACATCATCACCATCTTACATCCATCATGATGAATTTTCATCCAATTTTGAAGCTATGTGCATTGAACCACTTGCTAAAGTCTTCCTAAAATGATGTGGAGAATGCATACTCCAAAATGCCTTCCACATTGGTCACCTCCTTAATTTTATAAGAAGCTATGGAAAAGCAACCATGACAATTCCAAAAACACATTCTAGAAACTCGGCTCATCCACTTTTAACCACTTCATATTGTTAGAAGATGAATGGATCGAAGGCTTAGATAACTACATATTGTTTGGTGATGAAATAGTCTCATACTATCAACATCCTAAATATCCCAAAGCTAATTGTATGTGCCAAGTCATGAAGTATAAGGTAAAATGCCTTGTTTCACATGGATAAGGGATGTTAGAACCCACATCCCTTGGATAAAATCTGCCATACCTTGGCCTAGGATGAAAATTGGTAAGTGATAACTCATAAGATGACATCACATATACTTCTTCGATTCATGAGGAATTCTCCTTTGGGGATGACATTGAAATAGAGTCTATCCATATCCTTTACAAATATATTTTTATAACCAACCTTTTTACCAACACAACCATATTAACAATCAAATTTTACCTCTATTATCCTTCTCTTATCCATTGAGACCAATAAGATCCTTTATCCTTGGATGAATTTAAAAATGATGAGGTAATCATCAAATCCATGGGACTCGAGACCATATCCCTTCAAAAAACCATAATAAGGGATTTGGGATCAAAATGGACATTTGTTCCTATTTTTGGAAACAATTGGAGTTCCCTAATCACCCAAAAAAGTAAAACATACCAAAAAAATCAAAATATAGAACCCTTTTGTGAAGACCTCTCTAAAGCACTAATAAGTAAAACAAAAATTTTAAATATATTAAATAAATAAAGGTGCATCTATTGGTGAAAACCTCTCAGTGCCAATGGACAAGGAAATCCTTTGGTCTTCCAAATCTAGCAATGGAGAACCTCCAATCCCACATAACATACAAAGAAAGAATCTCCAACCACAACAAAATTAGATGAAATTAATGTCAGGAAATCCTAATATTAATAGTCACATTATATATTTAATGTTTATTACAAAAATTTGGTATAATTGTTTTGTATGTGAGTGGAATTGTTCTACCACCACACTAATATAGGGAAGTTGTTTTGGTTTGACTCCTATTTTATAGGATGTCCTAAGCTATAAATATGTAAGCCCATAACGTGAATCAATACATCCAAGATTGTCATTTCAATTGGCATCACATCAAGAATGAATATCCTATGCCTATATTTTTGATCTATTTCTTCTTTGCCATGTGTGATATTGATTGTGTCTATATGGATTGATTCTCTAAGACTGGATACTATTTCATGTTAGATATGAAGGAATCAATGTTTTGGAAGTATACAGTCTTCTATTTCATGTTAGATATGAAGGAATCAATGTTTTGGACGTTTATCTCCATTTTCCAGTCTATTTTTTCAAACATTGTGTTCTTGACTACACTAGCGTGGATTGATAATTCAACGCATTGAACGGTTATGAGTTCCCGCTTGCGAGAAATAAATTGATACGACTTACGTAAGATTCATTTCTAATGGCACTCCATTCAACATTTGTTTCAACTAAGTTCACCTCTCGCCACATGTTTGGATCGAGCATGCAACATTGAAACGTCCATGCAAGCCCATGGTTTCAACATTGAAAAAGGTGTGTTTTTAATCATGTAGGTCTCAATTGTGTACCGTATATAGTAATATATTTTCCCTCTAGCATCTAAGCCACAAATAGGATTAGTAAATTATTTCTCTATACCCTAGAGAGAAATAGGTCAAAGGATCAAAACACACCAAGAGGGAATATTATTATAGTAGTTAAATGTAAAAGGGGGTGTTAGTTGGGATTGATAGATTCACTTGATTGTGTTATCTCCGAGTCATTTTGTATAGTGTTGAAGTGTCTTGTAAAAACATCAAAAAAAATTGCTTTATAGACGTATTTTGGTGTAATCCAACGTCTATTCTATTGGGGGAAAATGAATCTATGATGAAGATTTTGAAGGTTGCAAAGAAAGAAAATGTGCCTAGATTTGGGGGCTCTCGCCTCTTGACCCCGCACCGCCCGAGACCCTATAAGGAGCAATGCCCCTTGATCCCATTGGGGCTATCACCCCTGACTCCCCACTTTGGAATTTTAGAACCAAAATGAAGATTGATGGGGAAGACATGTCAACAAAAGGCAGTTCAAATTTGAACTCCGTGTTATAATATGTTGAGTAAGAAACACATCAACTAGAGGTCGAAGGCAACAGAGGAAGGAGGGTGATCAATGCCTCTCATTAGTCACCAACAATAGGGATGCATTTTTGCTACAATGACATCTTTTTCAACCATGTGTTTTATGTTGTGGTGCAGAATATAAACAAAAGATTGTGCTTCTTTGCATGGAACATGTGAGCATTCCTAATGTAATCTCTTGAACATGTTGTGATGTGCGTGGAAGGTCTTGATTTGTAAAAATAATTGTATAAGATGGTAGATGGTTGTAGATATCCTTTGACTATGAAGATCCTTTGACTTTCACACTTCATTGGAAGATGATCAGCCCGGTGATAAGTTCATTGAGTGAAGCGGTGATCATATGTGGCAAGATCCGTACAACAAGATCCATACAATAGTATGCGAGACCTAAAAGTATGCGGACGACATATGATTTTGTTTTTAGATGCTCCTTTTCCTATGTTTGCACTAAGGGGGAATGTTAGGAATATCGTAATATTAGTCCTTACATTATATGTTCAATGTTTATTGTAGAAATTTGGTATAATTGTTTTGTATGTGAGTGGAGTTGTTCAACCACCTCGTAATATAGGGAATTTGTTTTGGTTTGACTCCTATTTATAGGATGTCCTAAGCTATAAATATGTAATCCCATAATGTGAATCAATACATCTTGGATTGTCATTTCAATTAATCATTTTCTCAAATATTTTTAGATGACATGTAGGAAAGATCGTCTTTATTATTTGAAGACATGCTAGATGTCAATATCAACACAAAAGTAGAGCCAAGGATCTTGAAACTTTGGGCTAGTTTGAATTCTCAAGAATGCAAAGAATTCATAGCCCTTCTCAAAGACTATGTTTATATTTTTGCATGATCGTACATAAATATGTCACCTAGATCCATCATTAGTAGTCCATCATATTTTAGTACATCCCAAGGCTAAACCGGTTAAGTAAAAACTCGGGAAAATACATCAAAAATTGCCTTATTGGTCAAAGAGAAACTACAAAAACTTTGGGATGTGGGATTCATTAGCACAATTGACTACTATGATTGGATATCCAACATCATTCTTGGTAGTAAGCCTAATAAGCGTATCCACATCTACACAACTTTTAAAGACATAGTAAAGCATGCAAAAGGATAATTTTCCACCATCAAACATTGATATGATTGTGGACTCCACCACTAGATATGAGATGTTATCACTCATGGACGAATTTTATGATACAATCATATCCAAATTTCACTTGAAGATCAACACAAGACAACATTCACCAACCCATGGGATTAATTTTACTATTAAGTAATGCCATTTGGAATAAAAAATGTATGTGCCACATATCAAAGAGAAATTACCATAATATTCCATGACATAATGCATGGCATCATTGAAGATTATGTTGATGTAATTTAGTAAAACATAAAACATGGCTAGATCACCTTACGGTCATAAGAAAAATTTGTGAACATCTAAGAGAGTATATTGTCCACCTTAATCCCAAGAATGTGTTTTTGGGTAACAACAAGAAAACTTTTTTGATTTATTATATCCAATTGAGGTATTGAAGTTGATCTAACCAAAGTATAAGCCATCATCGAGACAATTCCTCCTAAAAATCTTAAGCAACTACGAAGTTTACAATGAAATATCCAAGCCATATAATGATTTATTTCACATCTAGCTAAAAATGTCAATCGTTCACTCATCTAATTGAAAAAGGATAATGATTCATTATAATTGAGGTTTTCAACAAGAATTTGAAGCTCTGAAAATGATATATTCTCCATCCATCAATGTTTGTTCCATCCATACCAAGAGAAGCACTAATTTTTTATATATCAGCTACACCCGGTGTGGTTGGGAGCTATTTAGCACAACATGATGAGAATGAGAAGGAAATATCCATATATTATCTTAGCCAAACCTTGGTATCATATGAATTCAATTATACTCCAATAGTAACGCAGTATGTATAGTTGTGGTGTTCGCCTCTCAAAATTGTACCACTACATGCTAAAAAAATAAACAAGTTAATTTCCAAGGTCAATTCATTGAAATATCTATTATCTAAATAAAATATTATAGACCTAGAATGCCCAAATGGATTATGATGTTGAGAAATGTTGGTATCAAATATGTAAATCAAAAGGAAATCAAAGAAAAGGTGCTCATGAATAAGTTAACATACGTTCTTATCTTAGATAATAAACCATTGACTATTGGGTTCCTTAATCAATCAATCCCGACTATTGAAGAATCACATTCCTAGAGAATTTGATGGGATTTTCTCTCATCAAGAATTAGTGGATGTAATCATTTTCATCATACCATAAGGACAATTGATCCCTAAGGCCTTCCACTTTGGCTTCCCCTACACAAATAACATCACTAAATATTAAGCTCTCCTATCTGACCTTTGAATGACTATCTAATGGAACATTCAACATCTATTAAGTCTATGGTGATTCACAACTAGTCATCAAGAAATTCAATGATAAATATCAAACAAACGATGAAAATTTAATCCTCTATAGACGAATGGTTGATAACTTTTAATAGTATTTTTAGGATATCCAATTTGAAAAGTTCTACAAGGAAGAAACAAATCAACAAACAATATAAATACCATTTGGTCCTTGAAATGCCTCCCTAAGCATAGCAGTGTCAATTTTCGGTTGAGAAACTTATGATCCCCGATTATGATATCCCCGAATTAGAGATGATATATGAAATTAACAATCCTTACTCTCCTTTGTACCAAAATATATACAACTATAGCCATGACAATACTACACCACCTGATCTAACCCAATCCTAATGCAAAACATTCCTACCAAAATCCTCCCATTTCTTTATCCTTAGTGGTACACTCTATCATAACGAATATAATAAAACCCCGTTGGTATTCCCAATTGGATGGGGACAACCTAACAATCAAGGAAGTACATGATGGAACTTGTGGGGTACACACGAGAAAAATGGACCTATCTAAGAAAGTATTACACGTGGATTATTATTGGTCAACCATGGAAAATGATGCTTACAAATATGTCAAAAGTGTATATCTATAAGAAGCACGTTAACCTCAACATAATCCATCACAAGCTTTACATTCTATCACTTCACTATGGCCCTTTTCCATATAATGATTCAATATCATCGACAAGATAAAACCTACATCCTATGAAGGCCAAAAACACATCATCACTACTATTGAATACTTCACCAAGTGGGTAAAATCCATGCCACTCACTTATGGCATTGGTAAGAAAACATCTAAATTCATTCTCAACCACATCATTTTCCACTTCAAGCATCCCGTCCACCATCATCACCGATAATGACAAGTCTTTCAAACAAATCAAAGTAATCTAACAACATTTCCACATCTAATAACAATGGTCCATGACATACTACCATGAAGGAAATGGCCCAACATAAGCCAACACAATAATCAATAAGATCCTAAAGAATCTAGTCAATGATGTTGGTTGTGATTGGCATCAATAGCTTTATCCTTCCTTATGGTCTTACCGCACCACCATCTACACACCCACTAAATCAACTCCATACTCCCTCATTTTTGGTGCCAAATATATATTGTTGGTCAAGATAAAATCTCCATCCATCTACATATACTTACAAGGCCTCATCAAAAATAATAATATCATGCTACTAGAATCGAAAATCTTGAGATCATAGATGGGAAACAACTTAATGCTCTAAATCACCTTAAATCATATCAAAATATGCTACATATGGAATATAAAAATGTATGGCCAAGAGAATTTGATATTGACAATCTTGTCCTTAAGGAAAATCAATTACTACACTATTTTTAAGTGTGAAAATAAAGGAAAGTTTGATATTGACTAGTTTGGACCATCACAAATTATGGATACGAGCTCTACAAGCTAGCTACATACATAGAATGGATATGAACTAGATGATACCAAGTGAAATTTGTGGATCTAAAGTTGTTCTACAATTAATTAATGTTCTGATGTATCTCATAAATCCCATCATATATCAAAAAAAAAACAAAAATATGAAATATATATATATATATATATATATATATATATTATAATTGTCTAATGGTGAAAACTAATTAGTTAGCAACTTGGAAAAGTATAATGATCAAAATTGGTTTTCGACGTCACTCGTAATAATGAGTACCTCATACACTTAGGGGAAAATATCTACACCATCTTATCCTTTCATCCCAATATTCCACTCATCCTCTTGAACTTGAAAAAAAATTCAATTACGAACAAGATTTGGGGAACATGTCTAGAGTCAGAGACAAAGTTTGGAGAAAAATAAAGTTAAGTAAGAAAGAACAATCAAGTTATAAAAGAATGGAAGTAACATCCATGGTGGTGACATTGTGACCATTGTATGATGCTACCTTGAGCTCATCCTTCTCCATCTCAATGCACTTCTATCCATTACTATCCTCCATCATCCATAATCTCTCTCAACCCTTAGCGCGTCTAATTATTGGATTCCTTTACTAGCCTTTCCCAACCTAAAAATCCCTCAAAGATCTTACCATCCCTCACACATCCTACTCCTTTGATTCCTAAAAATTCCCCATCCTTGTTACTATAAGAGTAATTCATCATGACTATCCTTCCTAATTGGCCTAGGAAACTATATCCACTTGAGGGAACAAATAAAACAAAACCACACTAGCCTATGTTGAATTATGACTCACACACACAATCCAAGGCTATTCACAACAATAACATGGGAAACAACACATCCTCTCCTATAAATAATCATCATCCCCTCTCTTTCTTATGTCTACTATCTATCACACATCCTCTATCCCTATCAATCATGTTCTTTACCCCATTATTTGAGTGTTACAAACACATATTATTTGTTGTGTGTGTTTTTCACTATGTTATTTTAGCATCTTTTATTATTTTTTATCTATTTTTTTTTCTTCCTCGTAGGATAGGAGAGTGATTTCATCCTCTAATGATATGATGATGGCTTTGAGTTAATTCAACATGCATTATGGTACAAAAACCATCATGTTTTACTATATATCATAGTGTTTTTACTACCTAATGCTATATCAAAAATATGATTGTTTTTCAATATGTCTCATAATATGGAAGCAAAATTCATCACATTACATCAATACATCAGGCCCATAAAAAAACTCGTAGAAACTATTTGGTGAATTTTCAAAAATCATTTTCAAAAGTATGACGATTCATATGAAAATTTGTTTCATGTGGTTAGCAAATTTTTAGTATCATTAAAGGATCCAAGAGCACCGATAAGAAGGGAAGAGGTTGTTGTAGGTGAATAAATGCTACCGACGGATAACATAAAACATGCTACCGATTGGTAGCATGCTTTATGCTGCCGGAAATTAGAATCAAACATGTTACCGATTAGAAGCATCAAACATGTTGTTGATCGATAACATGATTTATGATACGCCGTTAGAAAATATAAATTTGAAACATGTATACAAACCTTTTGCATTTGTTTTCCTTCTTTTTGTGGAGAAATTAGAAGGAGATCGTAAAAAAACTTTAATGGGTTCAAATTCTAAGGTATCGAGTTAGAATTGGCATCCACCAATATGGCTACTACAGGAGTTTTGGAACCTTCAAATCATTATGCTACTTCCTTAATTTTACCCGAGCCAACGGTGGCACTAGTAGTAGTAATTTAGTAGATCCCTATTTTCCTATTACTCTCTATAATATTTATATTTGTGGGATTGGAGTTTAAATGTAATGTTTTGATGGATGTGAATTTTTCGAGATGATGATGTCTAAATCCAATGCGGGTGATGGAGAGGAAGAAGGCTTACAACAGCAAGTGTGACTTCTTGAACCTAAACAATGATCTGGGCCTTGGGTATTGACAATTTTATTGTCACGCCATATAAAATTTTCCAAAACACCTTGAGGATCATGGAAAGGACCAAAACTATCGTGATGCACTTATTTTTTATTTTAGGCATTATGGATTTATTTACTTCAAAAATGATTTGTGTGGTTATGGGATCATAAAGGCACCATTGTATACAAAGAATTTTATCTTGTTAGTTAAGGTATTTTTGTGCTATGGAGTGAGATTAACCGCATTGGTTCACCTGGGGATAGTGTACATGTTGGTGTCACTCGCTAAAAAGTGGGTTATAGTGGTTATTGGCATTGTTACCATGACACTCATGTCGATGATTACACACACACACACACACACACACACACACACACACACAGATATATATATCATTTTATTTACCTAACATCCCGAAGCTTGGATGTTAAGGCATGTTACAAGTTAAACTTGTAAGTCAATGTCTTTAAGGAGAAAGTGTTTGATTTTTTGGAATCATTTCATATAATATATATTGGATATGATGGTTAAATCTTATCTTGATTTGGTTTTGTATGAGAAAATATTTGAGGAAAAGTGGTAATTTTGAATGTGTTTCGCTCTTGGGTTATTGATAATATTTGTAGAATCGGGCATGCTATCTTGGCAGAGATAGGTGTAGTATCGGGCATGTTACTTAGTAGGTAACATGTTTGATGTTATCAGCCAAGAGCATTAGACATGTTATTGGTCGCAGCATTAAGCATGATACCGTCACAGTAGTATTAGGAATGCTACCATCCGGTAACATCAAATAGTATCATGTTTGATGCTACCGACTAATGGCATATATGATGCTACCAGGATCATTAAAAGGTCTCATGTTATTGGTTGGTGACACGTTTAATGTTGTTGAATGGTAGCATAAATTTACCTAACCATTATAAAGAACCTATCATAAACTAGCTAATAACACAATATATGCTACTAGACGATAGCATACATAGTACTATCAGATGGTAGCATAATTTATAAAGTTACCCACCGGTAGCATAGTATATGCTACTTGACTCCGATAGTATATATAGGTCTACCTTCCCGTATCATTTGCACCTTTTTGTAACATATGCAATTATACCAAAATACCATAACATTTAAAATACCATAAAAGTGGTTTGCAATATGCATTATATTTTGATCTTCAATTCCCAAAGGAATTGCTAGGAATATTTGATTTATACTTGATAGTTAGAACTTACATACGAAATGTAAATACGTAATTTATATATATATATATATATATGAAGGAGAATGTGGAAAATTTTAATTTTGCACTAAAGGTGATTTGAATTAAAAAACGATTTGGCTATTAGTGTAAATGTTAGGAAGTAACTAGCTCCTAAAAGTAACTTAAACCAAGAAAATTTAGGTGACCCGGTCCAAATTCCTACCCTAAAAATTTTCAAAATACAAATTTCAAAACTAGAATATTTGTGAATTAACAATATATGCCACTAAAATTTATGTTGTAATACATTTTGTCATCATCACATAAATTTAAAACACATCTTATCATCATCAAATTACTAACATACTCTAATATTTCTACCTTCTAAAGGAATAAGTGCACCTTTGGGTAAGTGCACAAAGTTGGTGGACAATTTCGTGGACATAAAAAACCTAAAATTCTTGGGAAGGCTGCGATCGTGGTTTATATACCACGATCCGGTTCTGAATTTCAGGTTTGGCAATAATCGAACCTAAAACCGTGATCACGGAACTCTGAGACAAAAAAAAGCAGTCCCACGAGTCCTTATTTTCCCCATTTTTCATTTCAAACCACGATTTCTCCTAGACGTTTTCACTCGAGCTTTGAATACCACCTCAAAATTGCTCATCGGACTTCTGGATCACGATAGATTCAACCATGCTGCCAAGACGAGGAGGTAAGCCCCCGATTTTAATCATTTTTTTTACATTTTAGGTTTTTTTTTTTTGCATTTTCATGGGTTTTTTGAAATGTTTGTTTATGTATACAATTTTCTTGTTTTGTCAGTTGGTCGGCAAGCTCGAAATCATGAAAATTGTCAAAACATTCCTCAAAACCTCCTCCACCGCACTATGATAATTCTTCACCGAACTCCTCGTGCTATGATTATTTACTAATGCACATGCCTTTAGTTTGGTGGTGGACGACCGAAACAAAAAACAAAACATAACACAAGAATACCATTGACTATGATAAGACAGAATGACGACAAATCTGAAATATCAAAATAAATTATAATATTAACATGAAACTGTTACAATCTCACCCATGAGATTCTTCAACAAGACTATGGGAGAAACTTTACAATTACACCTCTCGATGGCTTCTTCAACACACCTTTAACTGATGGCTTCCTTCGCACACTTCCTACAATATTTCTCACTACTTCTTTCTATGCTAAATGAGGGGGGTGGCCTCTCTATTTATAGAACTTCCAGGCTTATCCATCCTATCTCTAAGATAGGATAAGAAATCCACTCTGACGAATCATATTCCATACCTTAACTCTTATCTGTACATGTAAGCTTATCTGTTAAGATAAGATAAACCTTATCATTTTACATGGGTTCCACATTTTTAGACTTTTTACAAATAAAATACACAAAATATTTATGACCTCACTCCTTGTCCTTATTACCAATATAATATTTCTAATTCCTAATCATGTAGACCCTACTTTCTAATTACCCAAACTTTGACATTTTAACATTACCTGACCACTTACGACAAATATTTACTTTTACAACATTCCTATTGTACTTTGATGCTACCGTACTCCACATTATTGGCGGCACTGTACTGACGGCGCCGTTATCTTCTATCGGACGCTACTACTAATTACACTTAACAACATCCTATTCCTAATACATATATTAATGAAATGGAAATTTTGGAGGAAAATTTTAGTGTCGACATCTTCCCCCTTCCTAGCTTCTACTCCGTCCTCGGAGTAGACTATTCTGGTGCTTGGAAAATCTTCAACTTGTCGTGGTTGACCCATTTCGTAATGGGAGTGCCATCCAATTCCTCCCATGCAGACGCATTACCATTTTTCATGCACAGCTGCTATTTTGTAGGGCCCCATCCATTTTGGAAGAAATTTTCTCTGTCTTCTTTTTTTGTATCTGGAATCATATACTAGAACCAAGTCATTTACTTGAAATGGAGACCACCGGATCTTTTGATCAAAGTACTCCTTCTGCTTCATTTTCTTCTTATGGCTCAGTATCCTTTGCTATTTCCTCATTTCCTCTAAAGCAAATGAAGATGTACCAACCTTTCTTTTTACCGAATCACTTTCATCCATCCTTTCATTTTTCATAACTCTCACAAAGTGGGAATATCAAACTCAATAGAAGAATCGGATCAATGCCATAGGCCAACCGAAATGGGGAGTATCCTTGCTGACTTTGATGTTGCCCTATATGCCCACAATGCCGCATGAATCCTTTTATCCCATTTATGTACCTGCAAGGCCGCATCTTTTGCTAGAATTTGACACAAGACAAAATTTGTTCGCTCCACCTGGCCCATTCAGGCTTGGCTTGTATGTTGTTGCCTTCGTGCTTGATAGAAAACTTATTGACTAGGGCTTCTACCACCTCATTAATGAAGTGGCTTCCTTGATCTCGTTACAATTTCTAATGGACAACCAAATCCGGTGACAATGCGCTCATATATGAACCTTGCCACTTCATCCATGGAAGCTGCTTTCAATGGCCTAGCTTCAACCCACTTGGTTAAATAATCTGTGGCAACTACAATATACTTATTTTGACGTGATGTAGTTGGAAGTGGACCTACAATGTCTATTCCCCATTTTTCAAAGGGACCAAGGGGAAGAATAGGACATAATGGAGCTGATGAAGTCTTATGGTTACCATGTGTTTGACAAATATCACATGTCTTACAATAATTATAACAATCTTTAAAAAGAGTGGGCCAGTGATAACCTGCATCCAAGATCCTTCTTGCTGTAAGTTGTCCAGAGAAGTGCCCTCCACATGTACCATTGTGGAATTCTTCTAGAAGCTCTTTTCCTTGATCACGTCCAATCGCCTCTCAGATCGTCCATCGTGTCCTATTCAAATAATGCTCCATGCAGTAATAGAGTATGGACGATCGGGCTTGAGTAATCTTTCTCTTAGTCTTTGCATTGGCACCATCAGGAAACTTGAATTCATTCAGATAATTCCAAATATCTATGTATTCACTAGGGATTGTGTCAAGGGAGAACAATGCTGCATCGGGAAAATCATCATCATCACAAGATGATCCTAAACCATCATAGGCTCGAGAGAGTGCATCTGCATTGACATGCTTCTTTCCTGGCCTATCTATAATATCAAATTCAAATTCTTGTAGCAAAATTATCCATCTCTGCTATCCTCCCCGATGGGTTAGGCTTATTGACAATATATTTCGTGAGCTCGATGATCCGTTACAACTATAAATTTCTGCCCTAGCAAGTAATTTCTAAACTTCTTTACAAAGAAAATGATAGCCAGAGCCTCTTTTTCAGTTACAGTATAGTTTACCTCAGCACTGCTCATTTGTCTGCTCCCAAAGTAAATTGGATGTTCATTCCCATTTTCATCCTTTTGGCTCAAAGTACTACCTAGTGCTGCATCTGAGGCATCAGTGTACACAATGAATGGCTTGCTCCAATCTGGATTCTTCAAAACAGGTGAAGACACCAGGGCTTCCTTCAGTTGTCCAAAAGCTTCATGCGCCTTGTTTCCTGGTTCATAAGCAACATCCTTCTTCAAGAACTGGGTTAGTGGCTGTGCAATCTTTGAGAAATTCTTGATGAACCTTCTATAGTAACCCACATGGCCTAAAAATGATCTCAACTTACTTCTATTTATAGGAAATGGTAAATCTTTGATTTTTGAAACTTTATCAGATCGCACCAATACATCTCTCTGGATACAACATGCCCTAACAAAACGCCTTTAACATCCAAAGACACACTTTCAGAGGGTTTAGTGAGGCTTGTGCTTCATCTAACCTTTGAAATGTTGTCTCCATCCGGTGCAGTGGTCCAACTTGCTCCCATAGATGCAAAAATCATCCGTAAATACTCGATGAAGGTCCCAATGTAGGGTTCGAACACCCTATTCATTAAACGCCGGAATGTTGCTGGAGCATTACACAACCCAAAAGGCATAACTCTATAAGCAAACATTCCCAAGGAGTGGTGAACGTGGTCTTCACCGATCTTTTTCTCGCTATACGAACTTGGTCAGTAGCCGCTATATCCATCAAAGAAACTATAAGACTCCCGGCCGCCTACTTGGCCCAAGATCGATCTCAAAATGGAAGAGGGTAATGATCCTTCTTTGTTGCCTTATTGAGCTTCCTATAATCAACACAAATGCGTAGCTTCCCATTCTTTTTTATTGAGATCACAATGGGAGAAACCCATTCTCGAATTCTCCACAAAGAAATATGAATCCCGCATCAAGCAACTTATCTATTTCTTCTTTTATAGCCTTGGAAAAATTAGGATTCATTCTATATGGCATTTGCTTTATGGGCTTAAGACCATCTACCACCTCAATACAATGTTCTACCCAACTTACTTGGCGGAGTTCCTTGTAATCAAAAGTGAATAGGTGTATGTACCTTCGAAAGAGCCGGAGGTAGGATTCCTTCTCACTCTCCATCACAAGATCACCAATCTTTATTTGTGGAGACGATCATCAACTTCTTCTTCAGATAATTTTATGGGGTCATGAGTTGGTGTGACTCGGCAGGATATCCATGACTCGAAACATCCACCTCGCTTTCTTCATCTTCGTGTCCACTTCACCGGTACTAGAGTAATCGAGGATGTCCAATCATCGCTTTCATCACTTGAATCCACTGTGTTCTACTTTATGATGTCGAGGATCACGTTTATCTTCACCCTCTCTCTACCACGTCCAAGTGTCATGAAACCTTCATTCCAGTAGTTTCGCATGAACTCTCCTTAGCCATGGTCTTCCCAAAGAAAGATTGGGTACGCAAGCACTCATTTTTCATCACCCGAAAGTCTACCACACATACCACACCCATAATGTATATTGCCACATTTGAAATTACACCTTCGGTTTAGTTTTTCCTTATTTAATGACCTTAACATAAGTGTCAAGGGCGATCAATTTTTAACCCCAACATATTCATTACAGACTACCATTACATTAATCGCAGCACCTCCATCAACTAAGACATCATGAATTGAAATACCATTACATAATACCTCACCAGGAGCATAGGGATCTCGCCTCGCTCTCCAAAACAGGGACCTCAACCTCCTTCCTTCTTCGAGCATTGAGTCCACCTCGCAACTCCCGCCTCTTCTCGAAGACATAGCCAAGAGTTGACCATATGTAATATTTGCAGCCTTGGACAGATCTTCCAAGATGGAGTATGGTCCTCGCCCCGTGAAATCGTAAAATCCCGCACACCCAACTTTCTTCTCCTATGTTTCTTACTAGTTTCTTCTTTCATCTTCTTAGATCATTTCCATCTTGATTATCTTTTTCTTTCTTTCTTTTTGTTACAAACACATCTACTTCATTATTTCTGCTCTTATCTACTACATCAAAAGAATTCACATGTGCTTTTCCTTTATCATTATCTCCTTACTAGATGTAGAAGCTCTATCTGACAATTATACTTATAATGACCCTTTTATAACAACCATAACAAACAACTTCAGAAATATTTCTTTCGACCTCTATCTCCTCCCCGAGAACTAAATTCCTTTCTCAAGAAGATTAATAGTTAATCGACCCATCTTTTTGAGCAGATCTTCATACTCAGAGATGTATTAGGAGAAATATTTGTGCTCACCGGGAGTGGTCAGGATTCGTGACCAAAGGTGCCGGTGTAGGCTCTACTTTAGCAACAATTTCTTTGGGCTCCTCTTCCATGCTTTTTCTTCGCCTTCGCAATCTCCTTTGCTTGTTCAATGGTGGTCCGGGCGGTCATACTTCACTCGTTGTCTCGATCTCTCGGCTTCATCCCAAGAATGAAGTGCTTACAGAGGAGATTATCCACGCCATTCATCAACCCATCCGCTAGTCCTTCCTTCCGGATCCGGGCATCGAGCTTCCTCCTTAGCTCTAGAACACGAGCATGATAATCCCTTATCTTCTCCTTCTCTCCTTGGGATAGCTTTGTGATCTCGATCATGAGATCTCGCATATTTCGTTGTTCACCAAATTCTTCAAGAAAACTTTCGCTTAATAAATCCCATGAATTTTTCACATTATCACCTAGTGTTTCAAACCACCTAAGTGTCGAACCATCCAAAAAGGTAGGAAAAATTCAGTCCATTCGTTCTCTCTTATAAGGCCATTACAAATACAAGATCGTTTAAACTCTTGAATGAAAGAAGAAGCATCTTCATTAGATTGAGCTGAAAAAACAGAATCTTTCCCATTTTCAAAAGTAACCACCGTGAAATACCAACCCACAAGTATAATTAACAAGACTTATGTGCACAAATAATTGGAATCACTATACTAGAAAGTGACTTTACACCTTTCTACAGTAAAATAGAAATGACCACGGTAAACTATGGTAAAACTTGACTTACTACGGTAAAAACTGACTTTACTGTGGTAAACACTATTCACAGTAAAAAGTGAAGTTACTGCGGTAAATACTATTCATGGTAAAAGTGACCTTATCAGGTAATTACTATTCCCAAAGAAAAAGGACTTTACCAGGGTAACTACTATTCATGGCAAAAATGCCTTTAACATGGTAACTACTATTCACGGTAAAAATGACTTTACCATGGTAACTACTATGCACAGTAAAAACAAGGTTACCCTCCAATTGATTTTTGACTTAGTGGGAATATCTCTCCAGAAAATCCACCAACGAGGAATGGTCCCGAACGGAACCAAAATGTCATCAGCAATCCCTAAGACTATGATAATTCTTCACCGAACTCGTGCTATGATTATTTACTAATGCACAGCCTTTAGTTTGGTGGACGTAATCTGGAAACAAAACAACAACATAACACAAGAATACCATTGACTATGATAAGACAGAATGACGACAAATCTGAAATATCAAAATAAATTATAATATTAACATGAAACTGTTACAATCTCACCCATGAGATTCTTCAACAAGACTATGGGAGAAACTTTACAATTACACCTCTCGATGGCTTCTTCAACACACCTTTAACTGATGGCTTCCTTCGCACACTTCCTACAATATTTCTCACTACTTCTTTCTATGCTAAATGAGGGGGGTGGCCTCTCTATTTATAGAACTTCCAGCTTATCCATCCTATCTCTAAGATAGGATAAGAAATCCACTCGACGAATCATATTCCATACCTTAACTCTTATCTGTACATGTAAGCTTATCTGTTAAGATAAGATAAACCTTATCATTTTACATGGGTTCCACATTTTTAGAATTTTTACAAATAAAATACACAAAATATTTATGACCTCACTCCTTGTCCTTATTACCAATATAATATTTCTAATTCCTAATCATGTAGACCCTACTTCTCTAATTACCCAAACTTTGACATTTTAACATTACCGGACCACTTACGACAAATATTTACTTTTTACAACATTCCTATTGTACTTTGACTGTTACCGTACTCCACATTATTGGCGGCACCGTACTGACGGCGCCGTTATCTTCTATCGGACGCTACTACTAATTACACTTAACAACATCCTATTCCTAATACATATATTAATGAAATGGAAAGTAAAAGAAAAAAATGGAAAAGACCTCATTTGTGCATTATTTATTAAATGCCCGCCCCCAACAGTTACTTGAAAATGATTCCCAATCCATTGGTGCCACGATGATCGAATCAAAAACAATTTTTGGGACCGATGGTGGATGGTTTTGATTATCCACCATGCAACAACAATGAGGTTCCTCTTTATTTTTGAATAAATTATATTATGAGTTCGTGCTTAATGAGGTCCCTGAATTATTTTGACTTTTCTTTTTGGTGGCCGAGGAGGTGGCTCTGCACAGTGAGTAGACATGGTGCATGCATAGGTCAACCAAGAATCACCCATGCCCCAAAACCCCCACTGCCTTCGGCTATCCCTCCTACAAGGAAGGAGGTTGTGGAGATTAACACACCGCATGCATTGAGGAGCTCAATGACACTCGACCCAAAGATAGTGACTAGATTACATATGGTGATGTTGGTGGAGGCTCCATTCTAGCGCACCACACCATTGTGGATCATGTGGTGCCGTATGCATGCTTGGATGAGACATCTTTTTCTAGTTCACATAATTTATTTTCTATAGATGAGATGTTGGGGATGTTTTTGGAACTAGTGCCACTTGATATCTGTCTTTCACATGTAAATTTCAAATAAATATAAATAATATATATACAATAGTTTAATTCACATGTTTGAGATTTTAATATATATGTATTTGAAAGTCACGTCATGTACATACATGTAAAAACTAATTTTTATTTTATTTTAAATAAGAAGAGCCAATGAAGGAAACATCCAATAATAACATGCTAGCTACTAAATTAGGCGTGTTTCAAACATAAGTTTCAAGTCATACAAACTTACATTTTTAATTTCATTTTATTACACTAGATTATTATTATAATGTTTCATGTGTATGTTGTACATATTAATATGTTTGTCTTTTATACATGTGATCTCGGGCGGGTCATCATCTCGCGGGGAACTGAGGCTACTAAGCACGCCACACATGAGTTTTACGTAGGTTAGTTTCTTGTTATCCAAAATTCACCCCCCAGGGTAATTTTGATAACATGCATCAGAATATTCAAGTCCCAGGCAAATTGATTGATTCAGAGCAAAAATCATGTTTCTGGGGTTCCCTCAGATTTTTTCTAACTCCCCTGGCCAAAGAAGGAAAGAACGAGCTCTGAGAAAATGCGGAAAAAAGTTGCAGAAGGCAAGTAGATTGATCCAGGAAAAATCATAAAAAATGACTAAGTCCTAGTCCTAGGGGCAGTCGGGACATTTGGGACATCTAGGCGCGGATCGGCCGAAAAGCCTCCAGGCGGCCCGTGAAGCAAAGGGACATCTAGGGATGAGCACGCGGCGGCGCGAGAAGCCGATCCGGCCGAAAGAGGAAGAAAACGATTTAATCACGAATTCGTGATGCGGGAGATGTTCAAGGACAAGAGTACGCGAAAGCACGTTGACCTCGGTCGGATCGCCGTAAATGAGAACAAACAATCGGAAGCAATTGGGACATTTGGGCGTGATGACATGAACCAATTTGGTTTGCACCCGAAATAGAGAAAGTTCATCATTTGGGACATCCGGGGACGAAGGGCGTCTGTAAGACGTAGATCGCCAAAGGAGCCGAAAGCCAATCAAACAACGCCACGTGTGTCATCAGAAATGAGGGACGAGGAAGCCCATTTCGGGCGGATCGGAAGTTTTTGGCCCAAGGACATCCGGGACATAAAGACGCGAAGGGAGCAAAGGAGCCGAAAGGCCGAGAACTAACCAGATCACGACACGTGTCGCAGGGGAAAGAGTCCAAAAGTCAAAGGGCGAATTTTGAGGGGTCAGCTGAGCCAATCAAAAAGGACACGTGTCCTATGGAACAGAGGGGAATGCGGAGCTCGGGAAGGAGTTAGAGAATTTGGCATGAGTTTTGGCGAAAAGCTAAAAGCCAAGGTCCGCCCGCACTGGCCGACCAATCAATGCATGCCACGTGTCCAAGTTTAAGGGGCCACAAGGAAATTTCAAAAGAAAGCCTTTGAAAGGCGGAGGAGAGAGAATCACGCTACTAATCAATGCGTGCCACGTGTCATCCAGTGGCGGAGTGCGGGAAAGATTTCAAAACACGTTTTCACCTATTTTGTGCCCTAAAACTTGACCTCCATAACTTTCGATCCAAAGCTCAGATTTTGCGTTCTTTATATCAACGGAAAGCTTATGAAATTCTATACATGATTCTGGGATCAATCTTGAATTTTGGTGTAGTATGGAGAGAGAGAAAATTGACAAACAGCTCTAACGCATGATCATGGCATGTGGTTTAAGCGACGTTTCAACAACTAGTTTTAATGCACATGGGTCGCATTCTTCTTCAGCATGGCCAGAAGTGATGTCTCAACCACCGATTTTAATGAAGAATGCGTTTTGGTCAATGGTTGGGCTGCTTACATGTTTTCCTATGTTTTTTGTCTCCTGGGCTCGACCCATGCATTGTATAAAGCCAGATTTGGCTCATCAAAAAAAAAAAAAACAAGATAACTAGTTGTTAATTCTTTTCTGCTCTGCCCTCCCTTCTTTTCTTCTCTAGGGTTGAAAATGGAGTTCGAACCTCCTCCCTTGCTCTGTAATGGCATTTTTGCCTTTTACTATTGAAATGATGTTCTGTGCAAACTTCTGGAGCAACAAAACGTGTTTTGTGATGCATCTGTCCATCCTTGCTCGTTTTTGCTTGTTCTCTTCTTGCCTCTCTTCATTGTAGGTATCTCGTGTGCATGTTTGAATGGTCATTTGCAGGTCTGGAGCTGTGTTCATGGAGTTTTGGGACATTTCTCATGTGAAATCTATCCTTGGGCCTGTGATGCATCTCCGTCCATCCTTCCTAGATTGCTCACCTCTCTTTGTCCCATGTGCAGTTTTGATAGATGTCCAACATTCTCCTTCTCCGGTGTATCACCATTTTAGTGTAGTCTTTTACTTGCTTTTCACTTCTCTCTCTCTCTGTCTCCTTGGCATGGTTAGATTAGGATTAGATTAGTTTTCCGCACCGGAATAGCTTGTGGCGAGTAGTTTAGGAGCAGGAACCAGCCTTCTCTCGGAGATTCCTTTCTCATTTTAAGTCCCACACTGGAGAAAGGATTCAATGTTGTGCAATTACACCTGGTGCTGAGTGATCAACCTAGAAGCTTTGATCCGCATCTAGGGGGTCTTTGTGATTTTGCACTAACATTTCTCTTTGTACACTTTGTTTCTAATTGTGGAAGTTCACGTGGATTACATGCTTTGGACCTTTGTTATGTGGTGCATGATCATGTAGATTTTAATATTGATTTGTACATGTTTTTTTGTATAGCTTATGGCTTTCAGAGAGACTCCTCTGTATATGCAGGTGGAGGTCAGGTTCTTGTCAGATACTTCCATAGCATCTCAGCAGATCCAATAATCGAGGTACAATTTTTAAAATTTGTTAAATTTTGGAGGTTCATTATTTCTTATTAGTTAAATCTACAATATCAAATTTTGTATGTATGTGAAATATTTAATTTGAAAATTAATTATTTGTATGTAGCTTACCCCTCGTGAGTCTACTATTGTCCCCTGTGATGCGTCAACAACAAATTGATAGGATCATGACATTTGGTAAGATTTCACATGCATTTTAACTAAATTGTACAAGTTTCTAAATTTTGAATGTATTTTAAAATTTTGGGTGTTAAAACTTGTTGTTTATGAATGTGCGGAGTTAGGTTACGGTGCTTTGCTTAGAGACGCCTAGGACCACATGGATGAAATCAGTAGTGGCATCTTTCTCCACTACATCCCCAAGTCATGGACATGCTACTTCTAGCAGGCGAAGAGAGGAAGATGTTTCATGAGTAGATTCATAGTCCACTTGGATGTACATAGATATATATATATATATATATATATATATATATATATATATGGGCCATCCGGTCCTAGTGAACATATTTCTTCATATAGTCCATTGTATATATATAGCCTTTGCGACTACATGTGGTCCTATATACATTATAACACACTTAGTTTGAGATGTACACATGTTATGAACTTACATATTTTCATAGACGTCAAAGGCCCTGGAGAGCACACTTTGTTTGATTCTTATATATCCATGTGTGTTGGTTTTCATAAAGATATTACTGAACTATATGTTTGATTTGATTTCATTGCATGTATGATATCCTTCTATGTATGTTTTCATAACCATTTATTAGTTCTAGATATGTATGTTTGATTTAAAATTAAAAAACCATGTCCTAGAGCACTACATGGTACAATTGTTAAGCAAACCTATTCCATTAAGCAAAACCATGCTAGGTGAACTACAAAAGGGCAATATGTATAATTACTTTTTTAAAGCTAACACTCATTTGTTGCATATCAACTAATGTGAACATTGATAGAAATAAGCGAGGTAGAGTTCATCTTGAACTATATGAATATAATGTTACTTATGGTGCAACATTGAAGATTTTACAATTTTCGATTTTCAAGTTTTACAATTTTCATATTTCTAGAATTGAAGATTACACTGAGGTTTCAAATTTTTTTCTTTGTTATCAAAACTTATTATATTTAGTAAGGCTCATATGCCAATTTAATAATAAATATAATCATGTCTTATTGTATTTGGATTGAGATGAAATTTTTTCATTAGATTAGGTATTTTCATATGGTTTCCTGCTTCAAATTTCAAGTGTTTTCGATCTCCAAAATTGCAAGGATCTAAAAAGGAAAGTTTTTTCTCTAAAATTTTAAATGGGATGCTATGAAAAATTAGGGTACTAATGGAAAAAATTTAGATCATCTTCAAGGAGTTCATGAGTAGAAGTTACGGGAAAAATTGTAGGGGAAATGGAGCAAAAATGAAGGAGATATGAGCAAAATGTAATTTTTGCAATAGGGTTTCTTGAAAATTTAGTAGCATAACTAAATACTAGCAGCAATGAAGGAAAAGGAAATATTAAAAATGGATTAAAAAAATGGCTAAGTGTTTGTTTATACTCACCTCTTAACATTAACCTAGCTAACTCACCTTCTAACTCATCCTTGACCATTCTAGATTAACCCGGGTTACATGGCATGACAGGTAGGGTTAAAAGTTTCTAAATGGGTTTTGGTTTTCCCCATTTTCCTTACCACATTTATTAAGGGAAAAGGTACTTAAAAGGGTGATAATGTGTGAAGGGGTTAAGTATTCATGAGAGGGGGCAACATAATCAAGTTGGGGTGTTGAGGAATCATACCTAGTGAGAATGTTACAAGCCTTAAGTGACGAAAGGGAGAGATTTCATGTGGTGGTGCATTCTGATGTCCCCCACGTCCCTTTGAAAAGGGTAAAAATTTGACAGTAAGCCCTTATTAGTATTCTTAGGTTCCACCCATCATGAGGAAGGGGCCAAACAAACCTGTGAATGCATAACATCTTCTTAACATCCCAAGTGAGAATTTGATTGACACAACATTCAAACGTGATTATCTCACCATGGTGGTTCATTCTAGTGTCCCCATTTCCCAAATAATTTTTGTAAAAGTTAAAAAGTTACATCATGGGTCTCCAAATGTGCCACAACTATTTCTGAAAGCTTGTCTTTACCAAAGACTACTAAAAAATAGCCATCTGAGAGTGTCTTCTTGCCCCGAGAGATTCCCTAGGAGTTATATAGGAAAAAATTATATTATTTTAACTCAAAAATGGTTGATTATAACATTATCACAATTTTCAATATCCAATTCTTCATTAAATTTTAAATTCAACCGCTTTTTTAATTATGTTCAAGCATGTGCGCTGGTGAAAGGAATTGCCACCAAAGTTTATGGTGATAAAAAGGGGAACCAACATATTAGATGTGAAGAGGGCCTCACATATTTCATATTGGCATTTAAATTATCTGTAAACTCTTCCCAAAACTCCTAAAACATTCAATTGAATCTCCACTGGGATCAGAGGTCTTCATTTGTACTACCTGGCCAATATCTCAAAATATGCACCTTATAATTTCCTAAAAAACTTTTCACTATGAATTAGGTCTTCTTAGTCTTTTGAAGACTATCTGATTATTTTCCAAATAATCTTGAGAATTCTAAAGCATTCATAATAAGCTAACTATTCAATGAAGAATCCTCCTCTAATGAAGAATCAACTCATGTCTTCCTCCGCAGAAGATCTTGAATGATGAGGCTTTTCCATAGACCATCTTGTTGAATCTGGAAACTACAAATGAAACTTTCTCATCTTCCAAGATGTTCACATGCTCCAATGTGTTGAGTCAATTCTCAGGAATGGCATTGATATTTCCACATTGACTAAAATATTTTTCATAACTCTTCATAGGATTAGAGATATAACCTATGATCTCTACAAGGGCTTCTAAAGTATCACTATTGAAGGAAAGGGTCACAAATATTTTCCTAAACCAATTCTTGAAATGAATCCTGAAGATTCTTCATGGAATTATTCTCCCTGAGAGGAGTACCAAGCTCATGCATTCTTGTGCCAAGATCTTCCAAAAAATTTGATACATTCTCCTCATGGGATTCAAAATCAGAAATGGCTTCTTTTAGAGCATCAAACCTCTAGGTGATGGTATGGGACAAAATGTCATACAAGTTCCGAGTCAGATGAAAACACACATGAGCTCACCAAGGAATGAGAATCAAAATTATTCATCTCACTCGCAAATGGGAGATTATTTTCCCAATGGAATTTCTCTTTCTTGATCTCAACTCTATTCTACAAACTGAGATGTGAAAGCCTCAATGAAGAACCTAAATGTTGTACAAGAATGAGTACCTATTTATTCTCTAAGAATTTCATTTTGCACTTCCTTTCTCCTCCATTATTCTTCTTTCATGCTATGTTCTCCATTATGAGAATTATTTTCTCTTCTTTATGTTTCTCGTGCATGGAAACTATTTTCCTCTTATTCCTTCATAGGCTCTCACTTATTTGTTTCCTTCACTTCTTTTAGCATGCTTCATAAGTGACTTGATTGGCCACTTCACTCTCCTTCTAAAATTCCATCCAAATATGCAAACTTGAAGCTACTTGCCTTAGCATTTTATTGATAATCTTATTCATATGTTCACATTCTCACCATACTATTAGAAACAATGAATAAATGCATTTCATTCCTTTAACATGACTTACCTTTACTCACCACTTTTCACTAGTTCTTGCTTCACTAGCAATTATGGCTCATTTAATTTCAACTCCATTTAGTATTCTTGACCTATATTCAAATACTTAATCCACTATTAGAATAACAAGGGAATGCTTTATTCTTGTGAATCTTTAAAGCATGATAATTATGGTATTAGATACCCATTAAGGGATGAAAAGTATGTAAAAGTTTCAAGGTAGCCAAGAGCATGACCATATTACAATGCAAACATAATGAGCATGTAAGAACATAGCTTGGGAAGCAGAGAATGGAGAGAGATCACCACAACAACATAGCTCAAGAGAGAAAAGAAAGGACAATGATGAAGCACCTAAGAGGACAGAGGAAAGTCCAAAGAGAACAAGAGAGATGGAAGGTAAACAAGTAACACCGAATGTTTTGAGTCCTAGAAATGCAGAGAGGTGAGGAGTGAGAAGTCATGCTCAGGGACATTGTGGCACCAAACTGAATTCACCGAAATTTTGGGTGGCAGGTGAAAGCTAGAGGAGGCATTGTTTCAAAGTGATGCGATAATAAGGTCGTTGCTTCCAGTGCTACGTTTCGGGCGTAGTCCCTTAAGAGCCCCGAGACCAAAATATTGTTTAACTTTGAAAGGTGACTACTTGGACTCCGTGGCACCTAGAGATGTCTCGTCTAATCCAAAACCTTAGCGTAGGGACCCTCTATAATATCCTCTCTCATTTTTTTCCTTCTCATATCGGTGCTCTCGCTGCCCTATTGTTTACAAACACGCGAAATAGTGCAATTGGAGCCGGTGTAGGGTCACAAACACTATATTTTGTAAACGGTGGGTCGTGGCACTGAACCAACTATGCCGAAATGTCTAGGTGGCTAGGTGAATGCTAGAGGAGGTGGTGTTTCAGTGCATGACAATGTCGTTGCTTACGGGCTACTTCGTTCGGGCGTAGTCCCTTAAGAGTCCTGAGACCAAAATATCATTCAACTTCGACGAGTGACTACTCAAACTCCGTGGTACCTAGAGACACCTCGTTTGATCCAAAACCTTGGTGTAGGGACCCTCTACAATATCCTCTCTTGGTTTTTTCCTTCCTAGATCAGTGCTCTCGCTGCCCTATTGTTTTCAAACGCGTGAAATAGTGCAGTTTGAGCCAGTATAAGGTTGTCAAACGCTATATTTTGCAAATGGTGGGTTGTGGCACCAAACCGAATGCATCGACATGTCTAGGTGGCTAGGTGAACACTAGAGGAGATGGTGTTTTGGTGCGTGACAAGGTCGTTGCTTAAGCCGGCTACTTGTTCGAGGCGTAGTCCCTTAAGAGCCCCGAGACCAAAATATCGCTCAACTTCGATCGGGTGACTACCGGACTCCATGGCACCTAGAGATGCCTCATCTAATCCAACACCTCAGAGCATAAGGAACCTTCTACAATATCCTCTCTCAGCTTTTTTTTCCTTCCTGATCGGTGCTCTCGCTGCCCTATTGTTTGCAAACGCACGAAATAGTGCAGTTTGAGCCAGTATAAGGTTGTCAAACACTATATTTTGCAAACGGTGGGTCATGGTACCAAACCGAATACGCTGACATGTCCTGGGTGGCTAGGTGAACACTAGAGGAGGTGGTTTTTGGTGTGTGATAAGGTTGTTGCTGCCAGGCTACTTCGTTGGGCATAGTCCCTTAAGAGCCCGAGACCAAAATATCGTTCAACTTCAACAGTGACTACTTAGACTCTGTGGCACCTAGAGACACCTCGTCCGATCTCGACATCTTGATATAAGGACCCTCTACAAATAGCCTCTCTCGCTTTTTTCCTTCTCATATGGGTGCTCTCACCGCCCTATTGTTTGTAAACGCGTGAAATAGTGCGGTTGAGCCGAGTGTAAAGAAGTTATCAAACGTTATATTTTTCAAAAGTGGGTCGTGGCACCTAACCGAATGTGCCAACATGTTTTAGTGGCCGAGTGAATGCTAGAGGAGGTGGTTTTTAGTGCACAACAAGGTCGTTGCTTCCGGGCTACTTCATTGGGCGTAGTCCCTTAAGAGCCCTAAGACCAAAATATCGTTCAACTTCGACGGGTGACTACTCGAACTCCGTGGCACCTAGAGATGCCTCATCTAATCCAACACCTCAGTGTAGGGACCCTCTATAATAGCCTCTCTTGGTTTTTTCCTTCCCAAATCGGTGCTCTCGCTGCCCTATTGTTTGCAAACATGTGAAATAGTGTAGTTCGAGCTAGTGTAAGGTTGTCAAACACTATATTTTGCAAACGGTGGGTCATGGCACCAAACCAACTATGTTGACACATCTGATTGGCCAAGTGAACGCTAGAGGAGGTGGTGTTTCGGTGCTGCGACAATTTCATTGCTTCCAGGTTACTTCGTTCAAGCGTAGTCCCTTAAGAGCCCTGAGACCAAAATATCGTTTAACTTCGACATGTGACTACTGACTCCATGGCACCTAGAGATGCCCCATCATATCCAACACCTCAGCCGTAGGGACCCTCTATAATAGTCTCTCTCGGTTTTTTCCTTCTCATATCAATGCTCTATCTACCCTATTGTTTTCAAACGTGCGAAATAGTGCAATTCAAGCCAATATAAGATTGTCAAATGCTATATTTTGCAAACGGTGGGTCGTGGCACCCAAACGAATGTGCTAACACATCTAGGTGGCTAGGTGAATGCTAGAGGAGGTGGTGTTTTGGTGCACGACAAGGTCATTGCTTCTGGGCTACTTTGTTCGGGCGTAGTCCCTTAAGAGCCCTGAGACCAAAATATCGTTCAACTTTGACGGGTGACTACTCGGACTCTGTGGCACCTAAAGACATCTCATCTGATCCAACACCTCGGTGTAGGGACCCTCTACAATAGCCTCTCTCAGTTTTTTTCCTTCCAGATCGGTGCTCTCGCTGCCCTATTGTTTGCAAACGCGCAAAATAGTGCAGTTTGAGCCAATGTAAGGTTATCAAATGCTATATTTTGCAAACGGTGGGTTGTGGCACCAAACCAACTACTGTGTACCGACATGTTTGGGTAAAGCTAGGTGAATGCTATAGGAGGTGGTGTTTTGGTGCGTGAAAAGGTCGTTACTTCCGGGCTACTTCGTTCGGGCATAGTCCCTTAAGAGCCCTGAGACCAAAATATCATTCAACTTTACGGGTGACTACTCGAACTCGTGGCACCTAGAGATGTCTCATCTAATCTAAAACCTTGGCATAGGGACCCTCTATAATAGCCTCTCTCAATTTTTTCCTTCTCATATTGGTGCTCTCGCTACCCTATTGTTTGTAAACGCACGAAATAGTGTAGTTCGAGCCAGTGTAAGGTTGTCAAACGCTATATTTTGCAAACGGTGGGTCATGGCACCCAACCAAATGTGTTGAAACATTCGGATGGCTAGGTAAATGCTAGAGGAGGTGGTGTTTTCGTGCACGATAAGGTCGTTGCTGCCCGAGCTACTTGGGCGTAGTCCCTTAAGAGCCACGAGACCAAAATATCGTTCAACTTCGACGGTGATTGTTGACCATTTTCTGGTCATCATAGGAACTGGGAATTTTAAACTTTTGAGTGAAACTTATGATTACAGGTGACTCTTTTCCTGAAACCTCCATTCAGAAAATGCAGCTACTCAGAAATAACAACATTGTCCAGATGGAGATTCCAGGAGAGAGTCAAGAGCATTGAAGTATGTTATCATGATTGCAAGGTATTCTTCAAGTTATCTTTTGATTAATGTGTTCTATTTTTGATATTGAGTTGTTTAAGACATTATACAGATGGTTTATAGTAACAAAATGCACAAGGAAAGAGACAACTCATTATCAGAATTTAGCATTTTATTCATAAGAAATTATCCAGTTCTCCCACACAAGCCGTGGGATATGACTAAGCAATATCATATATGTGGAAAGTAAAAGCATACACATGCTAAGAAATACATGTAAAAAGGTAAGAGGGAACCCCATCATTGCCTTGTCTCAGCTTCCTTGTCAGCTTCTTTCCACCTCCATCTTCATTCCAGCTTTATCTCCATCTCCTCCTCCAAGCCATCTCCATCTCTTGCTTTCCATTTCTGCTCATAGCCTGCACAATCAAAGAGAAATTTGTCATTTAAGAGCTCAGGGGAATCACCTTACTTCTATACATATATTTCAAAGCAGGTATGTGATTCTAATTTCAAAATATATGTTATTGCTTATTATGACAAAAGAAATTTGAAGGCATGACAGAAGAGGAAGGAATGGGTAAGAGAAATCAGAAATGACAAGGATGAGACAGAGGACAGGTTCTTCATCAATTCAGAAAGGAAGAGTTTTGCAGTGGAAAGAAACACAAAAGTCATTAGAAAACAGCTATGCAAGAGCAAGAAGGAAGAAAAAACCAAATTATATGGACACAAGAGAGGCCAAAAGTGCCTAGTTTTCTAACTTGTTTATTGAGTCTTGCAGGTACAGGGTACAATCTGAAGATGATCAAATCAAGAATGTTTGACTTTGAAGGAGAAAACAATAGCAAAATCGATCAAGCAGTCACTACTTTATGTTTTGCAAATCTTTCAGAATGGATCAAAGAGGAACAATGAATCAATCAAAGAAAGTGCAAACAACATTGTGGTTGAAAATTAGACAACTCAGAGAGAATGGAGCAAGAGCTTATGTTTTTTCAAAAGAAGGTACAGGTACACAAATCTGGAGAGAGAATATTTTTGAAAAATTTTGGCAGAGTTTCTCTCTGTAAAATGAGCTTTGAAATAAAAACAGAATTGAATTCGAAGTATTTTCATGCTCCTAAGCTACTTGAGCTACAAAAGAAATGATCACAGTCATAAAAAGTATGTATCTTGATTTCATTCAAGCAAATTTCTTTTCAAAAGAAGGGAACAGAAATACGCATGCTACATTTTACTCAAGGAAGCAGGCTATGTTCTAAGTGGCAATGCTCATCAAGCTAGCAGTTTTCACATGTTTCATTTAACTATCTATATCTGAAAGTGACTAAATGAGAATAATGAAATTCATCACCGAGGTTCTCATTAATGAAACAACCATTGGAGAAATAAACAATGTGAGCAAAATAGCATGTACAAACAAGCATACAATTTTGACTACAAGCTGAGAAGGAAAGAAATAATTCGAAAATTCGGATGCAAGGAGAAGAAAGTGTTTTTATGCTTAAATCCATTGATGCCGGTTTCTAGTTTTGGCTCAAGACAGTGAGTTAAAAGAAATTAATTTCATTTAGCCATTTGAAAGCATAGTTCAATACAAAAGGATCCTGTGGGTTACAGACATAACATTGAATGAAGGGATTCGAAGGAATGGAACTTGGTTTCATACAGTGAACAGAAATGCAAATGCAAAGAGATACTTACAGCCATCGAAGTCAACACCTTATTCACTATTTTAAGTATCCCAACATATTATAGTCAAGTCGAGCTTTATGCAAATATCCAAAGACTCGAGTCACGGATTAAATTCTAGGTCTCAACATCAAGGTTCAGGTTGAATACGGTAAAAGGTGTCACAGCCTTCAAACAGAAAAATTTATATGCAAGAAACCGAGACCGAGTATTAATCCAAGTAAAGATGACCTCGATGTTGATAGTAATGCTTACGTAGAACTGTGCTCAAGAAAGGAGATAACTAAATGAGTTTCGTTTTCTTTTCCAAAAAGCATTAGAAATGAGACAGGATGGGTAAGACGTTGCCATGGCTAGAATGGGAAATACATGCTCAAGGAACAGAACTCGGTTACATGCGTACAAATACAAATACAAAGAGCTTTTGAAAGGTTACAAAGTCGATAGAGAATTTTCCATGAGAAAATATGCAAGCTCGAATCGAACTCAATACGTCCAAAGCAAAAAACCGAGTATGCATGATGTGAAATAATGGGTTTCAGGAGCTCCAAGCATACAATGACCGATAGCAGAATTATAAGATTAGGAGTTAGTTCGAATAGCAAAGCGACAGGCTTTATAGCCTCAAACGTAGAAGGTGAAGCTTCAATGGAACAAAGCCATTCTGTAGTGAAAGCTGTAAGAATAATACACAGTTCAAAAGAGCTTATGATACAATTGCACTGCACAAGCTAACAAATAAAACAAAGACCACTTGCAATACATCGATGATGTGTAGTTCAGAATAGCTATGATGCACGGTTTTAGTTTAAGTCTTCAAGGCATCAAAGGACATAAAGGGTCAGGCAGAAGAATCTGAGGCCGAGGTTGCAGAGCCAAGGAAACCGAGATCTCTAGACTATGTGAACGCGTTACAGTCAAAAATTTTAAGCATCGAATGAGCAGAAGACAAATGTAACGTAAATCCTAAAGTGACAACGTAGGATTAATAGACACTAAAGAGATTATGTCGCAGGAGTGGTCGATGGTTTGCACTCACTAGGTTTGCATTTGAAATGGACAAAGCATCGAAAGCATGGTAGACAGATTTAGACAAAGAACTCGGGATGCGACTATGGTAGAGCTGGTAAGACTGCAACATAAAGCTACCACTCATCAATACGAAGGAGGTCGACGTGATCGATAGAAATGATACACGTTCTAAGGAAGAAAAATTGATCTTTTTCATACAATGCATGGTTTCAACAAATACCAAGAATGATATATACAACAGGAGTCCAAAAAATTATTTTGCGTTTTGAGTAGAGAAAATGGCAGGAAGAAAATATGCAAAGTCGACCACTTACCATTTTAGCCATGATTCAAGATGGAAGCCATGAAGGAAAACGATGACCCAGATCGGAATGCACAAGACCGAACGAGCCACAAAGCCGGGTTTTCAGAAAAACGCAGAACTGGTAAAGATGTTTACATGCCTTTGTCACCTTTGCAAAAGAAACGTAAACCGAAATGAGTGTTTTTGCCAAAGCGATAACCTAGCAGGGGTAGGTTGATCCAACGGCTGTGGGAGAAGGAGACAGAGATCCGAGGGACCACAAGCAAGTAGAAGGAAGTACAGGTACTACAAGAAATCAATGGCCATGATCGATATGCATAAATCCAACATTCCAGAATTGGCACAAAGTTCACGAACAGGTACTTTTGAAATCGAATGGCCCAGATGGAGCAGCAGATGATCAATGGTCAAAAATACATTACCTCCAAAAGCAATAAAGCCTTCATTAATGTCTTCAAAACCGACGTCTGGGATTTTCCATCATATTTCTCAATCGATGGCTCAGGATAAACCTGCATGGATCGCAATAAATGAAGAAGCATAGTCAAAAAGATCAAGCGCCACAATTAGAAAGTGATCAATCTACGGTCTATACCAATTCTTTAAGTGAAGTTGCAGGGTTACAGTGGCCCACGCAGTTGCTTGAGATGCGTACAGGTGGCGGCCATCCAATGGAAAATAAAACAGGTAACAACTTCCTCACATATCACCTTGGCATGTATGGTGGACCTCTTCTACAAAGGCGTTGAAGGCTTATTTGACTATTTTTAATATTTTTTGAATATGCCAAAAAATAAAGGAGGAACATCCATATAAGGGGTCGACTAAAAACATGGCTCATGCCAAATATCATGCAAAGGGACAAAGGTAAAGTTTATTATTGGAAAATAATAAATTTATTTTTATGCATGCCTAAACAAGGCCAGAAATAAATTTCAGATTGAAAACAAGTCATTTCCAGAAATAGCAGGGGTCACCATCAAAAGCTGCAAAAGACAAAAGACTCATAAAAATAGTCTTTATCATGCAAACTGAAAGAGACAAGCCAGATATTATTTTAAAAGCAATTTTGCATGTAAGAGACTTGCTGAACAAGCATTGTTTATACTCTTTTAAAGTGATGCTCATGGCTTGAAAGCCTTTTTGTAATAAATTAATATTATCCATAATAAAAATAAAAAGGGATAATTATTAATTTAATGGGCGAGTTCACTTTTAGGCCACTATTTTTAAAGAGTAATTGCTATATATTGTTGTGTGATTGCAAGCACAAAGGACCGAAAGTTGATGATCAAGAGTACATTGTGCTTTTGTAAGCTTTTGGGAGGACCCGAAATCCTGCAGTGAGCACCTATTTTGATGCAATAAAGTTTGTTATCCTCCATTGCGCGTGCTTTTCAAAGTGTTTTCATGCTTTAGCAACTTGTGTAAGTGAAACTAGTCTTTCCTTTGCTTGTTTTCTATGCAAATTAACCTCTGAATTGAGCTATTTGTTTATATGCCAGTCTGGTTAAGTGTGTGTTTGCTGCAAACCTATTTTGAAAGTGGTATTTCTTACCCTCTCACTTTAGTCATTGCAGCTATTGCACCTTTTTCAGAAACACTTAGGCAATAAACAATAGAAGTGCTTTGAAGTGAAAAAAAAAACAACTTTAGCATCACTAGTGTGTATATGCAGAATCAAGAGTTCTAAAAATTTCGGTGTATCACCATTAGTTAACTTGTTTCATTCAAGTATTTGTTTTCTTGCAAGTTTTCTTCCTTTTCCTCACGCAGAGAGCAGGTTAGTGATTTACCGAGGGAACCAGCCCACTCTGGAGGCTCTCTTCGCAAGCAGCTCTACAACCCGGAAGAGTTCCCATTGTATCAACGGAGTGGGAACAATGACATTGCCAATTGCATGTTCCTCGCCTCGGGTGCACTCTCAGATTGATAACAGTTGACTAATCAGACTCCATGGCACCTAGAGACATCTCATCCGATCCGACACCTCGGTGTAAGGACCTCTACAATAGCCTCTCTCTATTTTTTCCTTCTCATATCAGTGCTCTCACTACCCTATTGTTTGCAAATGCATGAAATAGTGCAGTTTGAGCCAGTGTAAGGTTGTTAAACGCTATATTTTGCAAACGGTGGTTTGTGGTACCAAACCAACTATCTTTGAAACATTTGAGTGGCTGTGTGAATGCTAGAGGAGGTATTTTTTGGTGCGCGACAAGGTCATTGCTTAGGGCTACTTTGTTCGGGCGTAGTCCCTTAAGATCCTTGAGACCAAAATATCATTCAACTTCGACGGGTGACTACTCAGACTCCATGGAACCTAGAGACATCTCGTCTAATCTGACACCTCGGTGTAGGGACCCTCTACAATATCCTCTCTCATTTTTTTCCTTCCCAGATCGGTGTCTCGTTATCATATTGTTTGCAAACGCACAAAATAGTTCAGTTTGAGCCAGTGTAAGGTTGTCAAACACTATATTTTGCAGACGGTGGGTCATGGCACCAAACCGATTGTGCACACGCATAGGTATGGTCTTGTAAACACTTGGGAAGAGTCATTTTAAAAATTTACAACTTTTTCAAACATTAAAAGCTTCTCTTAGCTTCAAGAATTTAAAATTCTCTACTAACAGTGCTAACCACGTGAAGGTGGAAGCTTTTCTGGCACCACTAACATGAACATAAAAGTGTTAGTCAAAGAAATTTAAGTTTCAAATCAAAAGCATACTAGATATATACAAAATACACAAATTTAAAATAAAATATATGAACTTAAATCTAGATCTAACTAACAAATTCATATATATCAAAGAAATTATATATACCAGACATGAGCATTGTAAATTCATTCCAATAAACCATCAGGATCGGATCTACTCTAAATAGCAGACAAGATTGCGTCATGATCTAACTCTCGAACCTTCTAAAGAATCTTGTTATTAGGCCTTCCTCGATATCTATATAGCTGAATATTTGTCACTAGAACTAGATGTGAATATAAGAGTATTTTCTTGTGTCTCAAAGTCTTCAAACACCCAAACAGAGGAGTTTTTTAATGGATTCTAATAACTACCACCGACCCCGTAGGATACTCAATATCTTCGCCATCTATAATAGGAGAAGTCAACTTCTTTCTTTCCTCAATGCAACGACATAAAAAATAGTCATTCCTTCTTCGGTGTCTTATGTCGCAATAACTACAAACACATGTCCTACAAAAACAAAGGTTGAACAACTCAAATTTAAATTACATATTAAAATTTCAATGGACATAACTCAATACAAAAATTAAAGAAATAACCATAAATACCTTGTCACACCAAAATCAGAATTTTGTCAAAGTCCTTGGATATTGCAACTTCATCTCGTAGAAACAAGTCGTAATGCTTGTGGAGGTTGATAACTAGGAAGCGGAGTTAGAGGCCTAAAATCCATCCATCCACCCATTCTTGTGAATCACACTCGGTGAGTGAAAAATTCGATACAAGATGCACAAAAACATGTCAACTTTCTTGTCCATATGGCCCACGAAGTAAGATTCGAGCTACAAAATGAGTGCATAAAATGAGTGTCATACAATCCTCGTAGTTAGCAATTTTTGTTCTCTATCACTAAAAATATCTACGAACTATAGAATTTTCTTGAGAACTTTGGCCCATGTTGTCAATACACCATTCCACTATGCTCTTTTCATATTTTAATTTAGCATCATCTTTGTACTTCAACTCTTCTCTTGCAAGAGCTCTTTTCACACATGCCCCTGCACCGTCATGCTCTCCTTTTCCATGTCCAACCTCAGTGAAACTCCAAATATGTTGCACACCCATCTTGACGTGCATTCTGCTCATCCAATAAAACATTCGTGCATTCTTAAACTAAGGCGTGTAATTATCTAACCATATATAATGTTGTTTGAATTAGATGTCCCTATCAGACAAGTTTCCATAAAATAACTGGAAACACCCTTTCACAAATTCAGTAGAATGAGTATGATCATCACTGATATAAAAGTGGTACTCTCTTAAAAAAATTGATCATTCTTTGTACTGTCAAGAGAATGTAGAAATGTTATATGCACAAAAATGGCAACTTGTACTGAGTTGTAATATTGCGATTGAATCTCCATTTATGGTTGCAATGTGTAATTCTCTGTAAAATCAACCACTGAAACAATAGTACCAATAGGAAATGTGTCCTTTCATAGCTTGAACTATTCATCCAACCATTGAGCTCTATGTGTATGCCTAACATACTCATAAACAATTTCATCCTTAAATTTTCCCAAAAATTAGAAAATGGACATTTGTTCTGTAACTAACTCACACCGTTTAGACTCTTTTCCATCTTTCAACTGGTATGCAACTGATTTATATTTATCAAACTCAACTAAATTATGTCCTATTGTACCTTCAATTTGCTCATGGATGTAACTTTCCAATTTAGGTAATCCGCCGCATGTACTACAACTTCCATCTAAACAATCCTGACTATAAAAAAATTGTCCAACTTCTTTTTCACAAAATATAGTAGGAATGAAATCCTTGGAAGATATTGGTGGAACTTGAACACCACATTCCGATAACATAGTTTCAAAATGAAAAATAGAACGAATACATAAAAATTTAGCATAATGCATTGCAAATTCAACATGTTGCCTACAACAACAAGTGGTGTGAGCGTGGTTGATTTTCACATAGAATGGTTTCAACATTTCAAAAAAACGTTGACTAATTTTAATTTCCAGATTCTCTTATTCAAACTTATGAAAAAATTGAGTTTGAGTCATATCTAAGAAATGCTTTGGATGTGGTTCACAATTAGTAGAACCAACTCTCCATTTTATAACATCTCTTGTATTAGGTGAAACTCTAGTGTTATCATGCCAAAATTTAATAACAACTTCTCTCATAGCATCAGAATTATTTTTGTCCTTATACGGTGCTCTAGCAGAAAATGCCCAAAAATCGGCGTTATTGAGTGATTGAAGGATATTATGTCTTTCAATTGCTTTCATTAGAGTTTTTCGATTAACTTGCAACATTTGACTTGTTTGTATAATCAAACATTTTTTTTATTGATTCACTTACAACACTAGTAGCAAGTACACGACACACAATATTACTATCCCTAGTGCATCTCTTGACACCAACAAAGTGTGATATGCATCATGAAGGTTTTCAACAATTGTAGAGGTTTGACCACATATATTAGATGTTTCAATCCTAAGGTGTTTAATGTAGGTCTCATTTTAATCAATTTCATCAAACTAACCAACAACTGACATCTTTGGGAATCATTTAAAATTTCAAAATGATTATCCCAAATTTCAATGGCTTTTCTTCTGATTTTTCATTCAGAAAGTTTGTTAGACATTGGTTTCAAAAAAATTCATCAATTTCAATTAAAAATTAGGTTTCTTACGTAAAATCCTAAGAGGTGTTTTTGTCAAATTTTGCTTGTCTACAGTTTCAACATGAATTTCCTTATTCACATTTTCATTGTCTCCTTCAATTTCAACATTTGCTACATCATGAGTATTTAATTCTTCTTCAACATTGATAGTAAAAACATCTTCATCACGAGTATTTAATTCAACTTCAACATTGACAGTAGAAACATTACCTAGTTCTTCATTGCTTACAATAGTTGGGGTTGAAGATGAACCTCTTCTTGATTCACAAAGATTCCGCATTCGCTCAACATTTTGAATTTTTTTGGCCTCTAATTTGTTTGGTGTTTTTTTACTTAATGACTTCCTTTTTGACTTCGTTTCTTATCTCCCATGATGTTTTGCTTCCGGTGATAAGAAAAACGTGTAAAAGACAAAATTTCATAGTAATTCATACGGTAAGGTCAAAGAGTAAAAATCACATGGTAATTCAGACTTTATGATGTGTGTAAATATGATTTATGAACTGTGAGCGTGCTTTATAAACCGCGATCATAGTTTATAAAGCGCACGATCGTGGTTTATAAAGCGCGCTCGTGGTTTGTGTTAAAAAACCATGATCGCGCTTTATAAACTATGATCGCAGATCTATCTACCGAACCTAAGCCTCGGGAAATCTTTGTTTTTCCCCAACCAAAGCTATGGAAGGTCATTATGAAGTGTAAAAGGTCAAAAAACCTCAAATTTACTCTTCCAAAGACTTGAACCATGCTAAAAATTGAAAACATTTCACAAAAATGGTGCCATTGTTTAGGGAGATTGTTAGCTTCGTAGAAAAATTGATTTTAAAGTGAATAGAATAAGATAAATATCATTTTATAATTTTTACTAACAATAGGTATTTAAGACATTTTTTCCGTGAATGTTCATGTCTACTTTTAAGATCAGTAACTTTTGTTTCGCTTATCAAAATGTGATAAAACTTATATCATCCCAAGCGTGGAAAATTCTATACACATTACAACATACACATACACACATATATATATATACACATATATATATATATTTGATTTCAATATTTTTTATATAGTTATGGCGGGCAAATGGAAAGTGCTCCGTTTTCTAAATATTTTCAAACCACTTTCACGGAAAAAATCATTAAAAAAATATTGCTCAAAAATACAAAATAAAATCCATCCCAAGATAGACAACTACATGTAACGGTTCACCAAAGGAAAAAAAAATAACAAGATTTGGTCATCCAAAATGCGGGCAAACTGATCTTATAAGTTTTTTTCAAAAAAAAAAAAAAAACCAAGTCATATAATTTTAAGTGTTTAATATAGCTAAACTTGTTTGTTTTTAAAAAAAATAGTATTTTAGAAACTAGATTCGAATGATATTATTCATATTTATATAAATTTTTCTAATTTTCAATGCGTATATTGCTAATAATCCCTACAAGTTGAGATTTCGTTGTTTTTGCAATATGACGTCCACGGATGACCCTATATTTGTCCATCAACTTCCCGCACTTACCCCAAAGTTGCTATCATAACCTAAAGTATGAGATAGATCCATCATCACTACACCGAATAACATACCCACGATATCGTATACATCAAAATAAAATAAAAACATCATCTATACTCATCATTGGTAATCATAATCATCATAACCCATGATGAGAATATAGAAATAAAACAACATCACATATATGATCATAATATACATCCATCATTATCCATAACACATGAAACATAAACAACATAATCATCAAAATATCCACCACAAACATATATACATAAGATGAAATTTATCAAAATCATATGCACAAACATAACATAATCAAAGATCATATCCATCAAACAAATTAATAACTATCATCATATATCCATAACTGTATAATCATTGATGAGTCCATCATATATACATAAAAATGTCAAGATAATGTTTGAATATGTATATACAAGAATATGTCTTGATATACATCATATATCAGCCAAAATCAATAATACATATAAAAATAATAATACAATCTCTTTGTCACACATGAATCCCAGAATCTCTAGAATGTGGTGGCCCAAGAGGTGATGGCCCTAAAGTGGAGGGAATGACCCTCTGGAAGATGACATCAGTGAGGATCTCCTATAATATATTCTCCAATGACTCTTTCTATATGAAGGATCCATTTATGGCTCCAATATAACCTACTCATAAATCTCATGCTAGTACTCTATCTCTCTCCCTCATTGTACCGACTTCTAGAGACATGACCACAACATCACCTCAAGGCACCGAAATTTAGCAATTTATCTCTTTTTGTAATTGATCTAAGATAAGTTGATCTCTCTCTACCTAGATTTGATCCTTCTATTTGATTTTATGAAGCTTATCCCAATCCCTTATCAAAATTGTTATATGGGTGGATAACTATTACACTGTAGGGATAATTCATGTAACCTATAATGTATTTGTTGTCTGTTATACCTACATACCCATAATCTTTGCAATTCATGTAATAATATCCTAATGTTTTTGGAAATCAATGTCATATCGCCACCAATATGTACTGTACATATATTGGGACATATCCATGTTCCTTCCTAACCACATCCATGGGCTATGAACTATACAATGATCCTTCCTCCTATCATTGCACCTATGGTGCTCCCTACATTGGCTATTTCCTGCGTTATTGGTTGTTATGGCAATGTTGTGTGATAATATTGATTTAATTTAATTTGAATAAATCTTATTTTTGAGTAACTATTGTAACTAATGATATACAAGTAATCAAATATAGTAATGGACAAGCCAATACACATTCAAAGATATAAAACCCTAAGTAAATGATAAAGGGAGATGATTTAGCTAGTTTCAGGCAACTTTGAGATAATTTGGACTAAGAAACTATTGAAAACTACTAGATAAAGTGTCATCAAGACTCACTGGAGGTTTTAGAACTTAGAAATGTGTAGGAAAGAAGCTCCCGCGAGGGAGAGGAGTGTTTGGGAGATAATGAATGATTTGGGCACTAGTGTCCACCTAGATGCTCGTGTTATGGCCTTTTATGTTTTGGAGAAGCTTCTATGTTGATCTTCGTTTGTCATTCTCGGTTTCACTCCAATTTCATTGGTCATACCTGTAACCTGCAAAATAGATAACTAGTTACACATACCCACAAACCACATCAAACCTAATAAATAAGATGCAGAATGGGGATTTGGACTGACCTCGGTGGTCACCCAAAGAGTGATCTTACAATCGAGCATTGCACTACATCTCATACTCCATGTATTTATATGTGTATGTGTGTTTAATGATGCCTTAGGTTGCCTCTTGTGCAAAGTTACTATGATAGCAGGTTAGATCTAGATTGCTCCAATGTTGGTTTCTATTGCTTTTATCTTTCACACTTGTCACTCATACACCCAAGTTTTGGTCGAGGTCACATGGGATCCATGTCTATCGAGTCTTCACTCATTTTCGTCACTTGTCTTTGGACACTAGCCTTTTTATGTTTGATCTTATTTTTGACATTTGAGGTGGTATTTTTAGTTTTCCTCTCATATCCCGAGGTACTAGTGGCATGTTGGGTCATTAGTGTTGAAATTCAAGCAAGAGATCCCTATATAAACACAACATACATACCATTATAATGGGTAGAAATTATTATCAAGGGATATCTATCTACATATCTCAAGGGACTACATTTGGGCACATTACTCTACATACACACTACATAGGAAGGGGAGTTCATTCTATTCCATCCACACATTTGCATTTTATCTAGCTACCACCTATGCTATCTTGGCATCATTGGCGTGAGGGTGACCTAGGAGCACTATTGCACACACAAACACATAGAACTACATTACATTGGGTATGAGATGTAGTGCAATGCTCAGTTGTAAGTTCACCATTGTGATAGTTGAGGACAGTCGACCCCTCATTTTGCATCTTTTTTTTAGGATTTGATGTCTTTTTGAGGGTTTTGTAGGAGGATATTTGTGTGTAGATTTATAGGTACCTTGGTGATCCAAGTGTGACATAAAGGTGACAAAAGGAAAACAAGTGTGAAGCCCTAGTGACATTATCGGAAACTAGGTTTCGACCTTTTTTACAAGACTCTTTGCCGCCCCCACAGAGGTCTTGGGTGCCCATGGGTGCCCCTATCCTTGCCTAGGCAGTGCCCATGTCCAGGCATCACGAGCATCTCTACATTTTTTAAGAGCCCTGATTATGATGGTATGTTTTTCTTGTTTCCATCACATTTTCCAATTCAGACTCACTTTGGGATAAGAAAAATTAAGATAAGTACCTTACCCCTCTCATTTCCTTTCATAGTTAAAATTAAATAAATTGTTTAGCATTTATATTTCATTGTATATCATTTATAGTAGATCTTTGCATTAGATTTTAATAAAATATATAGATTTTATTAAATCATTTTGGTGAACCCGTAGCTTAGAACTTCTTTCCCTAGGATCCACTAAAACCCTAATGGCTAAGGATATCTCTTCTCCTCTAGGCTAGTCATGCCTCATGTGAGTATTAATCATATCTATGATGATGAAACAACCATAGCTGAACTTAGCACTCTATATCACAACATTATTCTTCCAGATGATACTCAAAGACAACTCTTAGCTAATGAATGCAATGTGCCTACTAGCTTTGATCATTCCACTATTAGCATTGTTTTTGATCCGGAAATTTTCTAGTTGTAGACCTTGTTATTCAATTCAGCCACACTCCACCTTCTATTATTTCTAATGAGAACTTAGATGATGTTATTATTATTTTTATGCTTAATCTTGATGATAATGCTTTAGCTAAAAACAAGATGAAAATAAACATGTGCATGATGTTGTTTCTCATACTAGTCAAGATGATTCTATAGTTGCATCTCATACTCCTTCCATTTTTGAAAATGTTTCTAATGATGCATCACATACTAGTTCTCCTCCTCCTTCATTATATGTTGATGATACACTTAATGAAATCCTTGCATCTGAATCTTTATTTGATATTGATGATACACATGATAGTAATGATTCTACTTCTTTGCATATTGTTGAATGTGAATTTTCTACTCCACTTTCATCTTCTTCTGAGATTGTCTCTAGTAACATGCATGATTCATCTCCTTCTATTCACTTCATCTCCTAATAATGTTTTCGATGCTAGTCCTACTACTTCTATCGACACTCCATGTGCTTCACCACTTATTACTTCTTTGGCACCTATACACCTAGTGTGCCCTTAGCATCGACATCTTCAATTTCTTCTCTTGATATCCCTATGATCACTCATAATGGAAAGCTTCAACCACTCAATACACTACTCACATTTTTTCATTCCTTCACATGACATTTTATCACTCATGCATGTTGTTGGCCAATTACAATCTCAGGTTCAATCTCTCACACTTGAAAGAAAATCCTATTATGCTTCTATCGATAACATTATTTGCATGGAAACCCTATTCCAAAAAAGATTCACAATTCAACATTTCCTAGGATTTCATTATGCCTACATTTACATGCTTTGATGGTACTGGAAATCCATATTTACATCTTAAGCATTATCATCTAGCTATGGCTTCTTATTCTAATGATCGATTATTACTAAAATATTTTCACCATAGTCTTTATTGATGACACTCTCAATGGTACACACATTTACCCTTTGGATCTATTAGTACCTATTGTGAGATGGAAGAAGCCTTCCTTCAATGCTTTATACTCAACAATGGCCCTAGAGTCACATATGATCATCTACTGGCTTACATCAAGGAAAAACAAAACCTATCATTGATTACATTTTTTGCTTCAATGCTTGCATGCATCAGTTAGTCTTCCAGCCCATTGACCTAGAAAATTAATTCATCTTTTTATTGTGGCTTGATTCCCACTTTAAAACAACGCTTGCAATATGATACATGTGAATCATTCACACTCTTGTGCTTATAAGGTCATTGATTTAGAACAAGATCTCATTGTTGCACATGTCATAGATCCTCCTCCTATTGCTCTCTATTATCATACACCATCTAGTTCTTCTCCACTTCCATCTATTAAGCATCCTCCTAGGTCTCCATCTCCTCCACCTCAAAAAAGTTCAATCTTCTCCATCACATAAGCATCCTTCATCTCCTCCACTACATCGGGCTCCACCTCAAGACCTCTACATCTCCTTCATGGGAGCCATTACACTTTTCTCATCATGCTAGACCTCATGATGTGTTGTGTGCCTTGCTTGACAAGCATTTGATTTACTTACCTTCTAATCAACATCATCCACCTCATCACTTACAATGTCAACATGATCGACCTTATTACTAACTATCATCATATCAATGGCCATCATGATAATGATTTTTGTGCCCTTCATGATCGATTACAACAATTAGAAGATAAGGGTGTCATTTCCTTTGGCTCTCTCTCTCTCTCGTGAGTGGTCTATGTCTCCACTCCACACAAGTGCATGTTGTTTCTCTAGTTGATTTATCTCCTTTCATCTAGTTCTAAGGTCATTATTCATCCACCACCATAGGTATTACTCATGCTCATGCTCTCTCATCTCATCCATCCATTGCACCATTGCACCATCTCATCATCACATCATCATGCTACTACTACACATTGGCTTCCTAGGCCATCGACATCTTCACTTCCCACTGCTCCATCACCCATCATTGGCACCATTTCACATGGCATTCATTTTGGTTCATACACTCATGTTTTCTTCCCCACATGCTTCCACCGCTCCATGCCCGCTTGGTCTTTGGTAGGTGATTTTATCACCTTACCCCCTGATGATGCACTCATGTTCTTATGGTTCTTACATGATTATTGAGGGATTGTTCTAATAAGAACCTCACTATATCTTTTACTACATTACACATTATATGATCATATCTATCTAGCACTACATATATCATATCACTTCGATGACACACTCTTGCTTTACGGTTCATTCTTGACTGTTGAGGGGTCTTATATAAATGAACCTTATCATATACACATTGGGGGCATCGTTATTCTCCTCCCCCCTCTTCATCATACTAACACACACTTCACTACACTATTATGACCATCTATTCATGACCATCTCATTCACATACTCTTTCACATTATTCATTTTACTTCATCATTCATATCATTTATACACTTTTTTCATCATTTATCTATATACATCATCATCACATACATACATCATCTATAATCATATACACTATCATCATCATAATCATCATCATCACAATCTACACATTCCAATCAATCAATCATATCAACAAAACAATCATCACAATATCACACATCAAATATAACAAAATAATCAACACATCATACATCAACATATGCATACCAAATCATCATCATCACATCATCATCAATCAAAAACATATAAGTACAATAATACATATACAATATATATATATATATATATATATATATATATCAAAATCATAGTTACAAAAATCATCAATTTGGGAAACCCCCATACATCGCTACATCAATACATATCATATCTCATCATCACTATCACTATCTACAATTATGGGAGCTCTAGAACTAGAAGCTTCACTCACTCAATCTGTCATTATTGATCATGGCCCCTATATCTCTCTACCTACCTATGTAATAATGTCACCTCAGTCAACTACTCCAAAAATGACCCTGTAGCTCCAAACATGCACAAATACATCTTGTGCTAAGGGACCTCCACCCAACCTCTCTAGCTCATTGTGTCTCCTCTCGTGCCTCATCCCTCTCACTCAATAATATGGTACACATAGCCACCGCTAATGCCACTGGATCAAATAAGTGTGCATGCTCACCCATGATACCATCCACATGCGCTCTAGCATACCACCACCTATGAGTACATCGGTGGGCACATTTCGCATCAATGTGTGGATGGATGTGTCCACAATCAATGACCAATATGCATCACCTACATCCACATCAATAGAACATTACATTAGACAAAACAATGACAATTATACAACCAAATAACAAATCACAAAACATCATATATAAAATACTCATGCTTTCATTATCACGCCACTATATGCTATCAGGGGCATGTGTTTTCCCCTCTCTCCTCCCCCTGGTGTGCTCCCACCACATCTACAAAAACTGGAAACAAAAATACCCATCGATGTGATGCCCACCATGCATGGTATGCCTCTGTACACCCCACATCATCACATCTATCATGGCTCTATTGTGCATCTCCTCATCTGGCCAGAGGGGTACTAGTTATGCTCTTGTGGGCCCTGGTCTAGCTCGACCCTCCTCGGTGCCCTAATGGCCCTCACCCATACATATGGCTCTGGGGCACATCCTAGGCCATACCAAACTATCGTGAGACTCGCTCTACCTGGAATAACTTGGTCACCCCTGGAAACCGATCCTCTAGCCACATAGTCTATGTATACACATCGTAGCTCTACTACATCCTCTAGCCATCCTCCGTAGTCTCGGTATGGCCTCCATGACCTCTGGCCCCATACGATCTAACATCACTCTATAGGTATTGTATCCATCTTCCTACCACGAACACCTACCCATCTCCCAAAAAATATATCTTGGCCTCACCCACTCTCCTCGTGGTCCACCAACTGGCCTCAATATCACAATATGATCATAGGCCCATACATATAATAATGTGGTAGCTCAATACCACCCCATGCTCCTGTGTAAATGTGTAAATATATATATATATATAGATATCTGTATAGATGGGCCAATACACATCATGCCCAAGCATATCTCATGCCCTCCTCCTCTATCCGATGAAAAATATCATGCATCTTATACAAGATGCCTACACCACCACCCTCCACTACAATCGATGAAGTAATCACAACAATAATGAACTTCCAAATTGTGGAACCCTTGATCTCATAATAACATCCAGGCTAATGTGGACCTCAAGTATGAACTTGGGTCCCCATAAAATACCACCTAGTGGCCCTCATCTACCTCTTGTGCATCATCCAACCATCACTGAACCCTCTCACCAATAATAGGTAATCGTAATATGTGATACACATCCTCTCAGAGTCATTGTCATCTCCTTGTAGGTAACCAAAAGGTGCAAGTATTTGCACACCACCTCTCACACAAAGTTGTGATCATAGGCATATTATGGGGCACATCCCCATCCTCACTATGTGCCATAAGATGACACGGTCTAGAACATCCCACTCATCATCTAACAACCCCAATCCTAGCAATGTACTCAAATGATGGCCACCATGAAACTCTCTTGAATGGATGTCCCTCTACACAACAACAAAAACAAAAAAAAACAACATTAGCATCTCATATATATATATAAACACACCTACCTATAACATCAACAAGCATCAATTTTCACATCTACAACACTCTGGGCTCAACCCAAGCCTTTGGGATGCCAGCACCTGAGGAGCGAGGACTGGGGTGCCCAGAGAGCAAGTCACTAGTGCCCATGCCTAGGTGTTAGTGTCTCAAAGGTCATTAATGCCTTCACCACTCTTTCAGGTCAAAATGCCGAGAAATTCAAAAAAAATTTTTTTTACAAAAATTCATCAAAAATGACTAATATCAACACATTTTTGAAAAAAAAATCACACTTACTAGCTCAGTTGTCATACATGATGTGACACCACAACTTCCACCACCATCTCAAATCAACTCAATCATGGTGCTCTCACTTGAGGCATCTTCACACACCCAGAGCTCAAAATCACACTTGCATGTAATAATCAAATGAATTACCTATTCACTTTTTCACATTACTATTTATAGTAACTTTCCATTACTTACACATGTTATAGTCATTATTCACACCTATCCTTTGAACTAATACACATTACATGATTTTAATCATATCTTGTGCATCCTTACTCGATTCTATCTCGTTTTGTCATCATTCTCTTCATAATTCACCTACTATCATATATACACATTCCAAAAACATTATATTCCTCCTTGACATCATTTTAACTCTTGATATACACACACTTTTGTGATATATATATATTCATTCACTATTACATCATTACACTTACTTTTTGGCTCAATGTTCATTCTCATCATCACTCTCCCTTTCACCGAAAAGGGGGCATATAATGGGGTCATCCTATAATCCCCTTACACCATTACGTGATCATTCTACATTTCTAATTCATCATTTTCAAAAAATTTTCTCATACATCACATGACATTTCACACCACTTTCTAGTGATTCCCCCTAATGACCTAATCTATGGGGAAACAAGTGTAAAATATCTCCATGAGTAACCAATCAATCAATCACATACATTCAAATCTTGACAACACAAAACTTTCTACTATTCTAAATCACATCAATCAATCAACACAACACATATTTATCCTCCCAGATGACCTAACTTGGGAGTTATATCACCACTTTCCTAGATGACCTAACATGGGAAGTTATTCTACATTTTTGACTACTTCAGATGACCTAACATGGAAGCCATCATACACATTACATGACGACACCCCTAGGGGGAAATGAGATGTCATTTCCTTTCCTATACTACTCCTATATGGGTTATTCATGTTTGATCAAAATTGGATCCAAAATCAACAAAAATTGGTCTTTGTCCATCTCTGCAATGGCTAGACCTTTTGAGGATGTAGTTAAAGTTGGAGAGTAAAACTAGACCTCTCTCCCTACACTCTTCCTCTAGTGGTAGGACACCCAAAATCCTCATTTTTCACACACACACACACAATCGGGTTGGGAATTGATCACTCCTTACCCCAACACATCTCCATCAATGAAAAATCAAAATCTCTAATCATTCAACATCGCAATCATCAATCTGCTTAGTGCTCCTCATAATAGTCCCATCTCTCGTTACACATGCATGGATCGACACACCGATCCATGGTTCACCACGCTATGTGTTCTCATTCGACATGTACTTCTACCACATTTGTGCATACTTCTACAACATGGGATTCTCTAGACTTCTCTAGGTATGCATCTCTATCTACTTTATGTTATTGAGCTTTCACTCACCAACATAAAGTGGGGAAAATGTAGACACAAAAATCACACACTTACTACTATTTACTATACCACCAAGTATGTTGTTTTATATATGGATCTTGCATAAGAAAAGTATTCACTAGTGACCCATTCCATAGTCCATCACTTGTCTTTTTGGTTTTATTTCTTTTATCTTTCACACTTGTCACTCATACACCCAGTTTTAGTCAGGTCACAAGGATCCCTGTTTATCAGTCTTCACTCATTTTTGTCACTTGTCTCTGGACACTAGCACCCAGACTGACACACTAGTTTCAGTGTGCTCTTTGTCCATCCTAGGCGCTCATGTCCTTCTTTATGTTTGATCTTATTTTTGACATTTGAGGTGGTATTTTGGTTTTCCCTCTCATATCCCGAGGTACTAGTTGGCATGTCGGGTCATTAGTGTTGAAATTCAAGCAAGAGATCCCTATATAAACACAACATACATACCATTATAATGGCGGGAAATTCTTATCAAGGGCTATCTATCTACATATCTCAAGGGACTGCATTTGGGCACATTACTCTGCATACACACTTGCATAGGAAGGGAGTTCATTCTATTCCATCCACACATTTACATTTTATCTAGCTTACCCTGTTATCTTGGCATCATTGGCACGAGGGTGACCTAGGAGAACTATTGCACACACAAACACATAGAACTACATTGGGTCTGAGATGTAGTGCAACGCTCAAGTCATAAGTTCACCATTGTGATAGTTGAGGACAGTCTAACCCTCATTTTGCATCTTTCTTTTTTAGGATTTGATGTCTTTTATAAGAAAAATTGAGATAAGTACCTTACCCCTCTCATTTCCTTTCATAGTTAATTCGACCTACACCTACCATGTATCATATGATTCTTTTGTGCTTGTATCTGCCACACCTACACGTGGATCATACTATACTAGTACTAGACCGGTATATCTAAACATGGATATAATATTACTCATATAGTGGCACCATGGACCCCCCTCTCCTTGACAACTCTAGAAAAAATATGTATGGGCTCCACTAGTATAGCCTACTACAACTAAAACTATCTTTGGACCCTACTTGGGCCTATATCTCTATATCTCATAGAAGTTTTGGTGCATGATGTAATAATGAATCATAATATAGTCCTAATAGTGATCATCTACCCATGTTATCCATGATTCCTTATATGGACACCATATAATTTGATCATTATACCTCATCAATCACCCTCTTGAAATAGACCAAGTTACTAATTTTTGGGCTCAAAATACCAACGGTCATGATCCACTCATATGTGATCGTCTCATTTTTAGATCATACTTACCTAACGCCCACTAACATCTCTATCAAAATGTTCTCCCTGTGCCCATATTTAGAGCAAAGTATAGGGTCCTAATCCACATACATATCTATAAGAAATCATGTGTAGATCCCTATAAAATTTGGCTAATACACATGGACCCTAGGAAAACACTATCTGTTATCATCACATGTCTCCAATCACGTATACTAGACCCATCGGTAAGTATTGTCTTACTTTTTAGGAAGCACAATTTCACCGACAAGAGCCATCATGAACACCGAGAATATCCACACCAAACCTTTATCATAACATTTATCTACATCAATACCACCCTTACTAATGGTCAAATCAATACAAATCATCATCCTCCTCATCACCTAGCTCTTCTTGGTAGTCATCCAATAGTCCATATCTCCTCGAATAGGTAAGAACAATATCCTCCATACATCCTCAAGAATTATAGTCATCTAAACTATTGGTAAGTGGAAATTGTTTGTCTCATAGTGCCATCACTTTGTTATTATAGTTAGTAGAGCTCTATCAATCTAATATCTACTAATAAGAAGGATATGTGATATAACCCGTGTCATCACTCTCGTATTACCATGATGTCAAGCACCTCTTATAAAATCATCCATAACATGTACTTAGTATTAAAATCTACTCCTTTTCTCCTTCCTAATCACTCAATCCATGTCATTTTTTACAAAAACAATGTTCCCTCAATGTCGCTTTTACAAAAATGACATTCCCGCTTCTTCATTTGTACAAAAATCAAGTTTTTCCTCACTAGACTTAATTTTCACATGATAATGGCGTTTTAAGCTATGGAAAATGACATTATCAATCGTGATAAAATTTACCCGAGGGATTAATTTTCACTAATTTACTAATATACCCTCATTTATGACCCCTATTTTTGACCTACCTATCTACCCAACCTAAAAAAACTAATTCAAGACATTACTTAATGGTGGTCCTCCATTAGCAAGTCTCTGGTGGTCCCAAACCCTCGCACATTGATTTCAATCATATGGAATCCTCGCCATTTTTTCAAGGAAATTTTAGGGATCAAAGCTCAAATTTTCTGAATAGGATGGTGAAAATGAGTTAGTTTACCCCAATTCACTATTTACCCCATCTTTTTACCCCCTCGTGACCTCTTCTCATTGTGGTAATGCCTTCAATCATTTTAGAGAGCCATCCATTATCCCTAAACTTTCTTATACATATCATTTTATCAATTATTGATTCAATAACTCATTTAATCACCAATCAACCATCAAATTGGCCAACAAATCATCTAAAAATTCAAATCAATCAAAACATCAATTAAAATTCTTGTTATCCATTTTTTCCCCTCAGGAAAAATTGAACAACACAACCTTGCACACTGAGAAGATGGAGGGATTCATCCAGCCATGGGAGCTTGCATTTCGGGATTAGACAATCAAGTTGTAGGTGGGTCAAGCAAATGAATGGCCAAGGGAACATCGAAGGATATTAGAGCTCGAGAGAAAAGAATGGATGCCAAGGCACAAATTTTTGAGACTTGGGCATTTGGCATTTCAAAGAAAAAGAAGGGCAAAAAGGAATCAACAAAGTCTGAAATTCAAACTTTCAGGATTTTAGAGTTTTGGAGATCTCGATGAGTGCGGGTAGGTGAGTAGTGCATCAGGCCCGAAAAGAAAAATGTCTGAAACTCTGAATTTCAGACTTTTGGGTTTCGGAGATAGGAAATGACCAATCGGAAAAATTGAGTAAAAATCCTGAAATCTCGAAGTCCAAAAGGGTTTGGATTTTGGAATTCAAACTTAGTTTTGGGGTCAATGCAGAGGAAATTTTAGAGTTTTGGGTTTCAGAGTTTCGGAGTTCTCAGCCGATTTTCTAATGAACAATGTCATAGGTTCGAAAGGAAAAAAATTGAAGTTCGAAAGTCCAAGTATGAAATTTTGGAATTTTGGGTTTCGGAGTTTCGAGGTTTGGAGTTTTGGAAGTTTAGAACCCCAAAACACAAAAATCACAACAAAATTTCCAAAGTTCTAAATTTAAATGTCCGAAATTTCAAACTTTGGACTTTCAGGGGTTTGGATTTTTGTGCACCCAAGCAAATGAACGGTGATTAAATGTCCAAAGTCAAAATGTCTGAAAGTCCAAAATTTTGGACTTCGAAGGTTGCAAGCAATTTCGGACTTCGAAAGGAGAAGGTCAACCACTCGCCATTAATGTAGTATAGCACCCCAATATCTAGATGACTATAAATTTTGGCTGGGAGCTCGAATTTACACAAGAAAGGACTTTTAGAAAAGCTTACACGGTCTCTCTCTACACAACTATGTGGTTATCTTAAATTAGGTGAGACTAAGTTGTTCAAAATTAAGAAAAATAGTCCACCATTTTTTAGGATGTTCCAAGTTTCTCACCTACCACAATGATGAAGTATGGGTTTCCTTTCTTTCCCAACAAGGCATAGTACATTGAGGCATGGGTTTTGCAGTGGCACCCATCATTATTTTAGGTGAATTCAATGAATTTTAGGGTGGTTGAAGAAAGGATTCAAATTCTTCTCTCCCTTTTTCTCTCATTCTTCATATATATTATAAGGAGGGTCATTGTTCTAATGTTGGATAATTTTGCTTTGCACCCTCCCTTCTTCTCTGGTCTGTAAGTGAATTTTTGGAGTTCAAACCTCCCATTCAAACCGTAATGCAATTTTGTGCCTCTTGCCACTTTGTAATGCTTGTATCAAATTGTGGAGCAATAAAATAAGTTTGTGTATGATTTGTTAGGTTGTGGAGCTAGATTGCTTCACAATTAGCATGAAATGGAAAGTGACTAGAAATAAAGTGGAACCGGCATCGGTCAAGTAGGACGACGTCATTCAAGAAAAAGGGGAACGGCCACGGTTAGGTCTAACCGGTGCTGGTTACCTATGCGAAGCACTTTATTTTTAAGTCATGGGTTTTAATATTGCTTTTTATTTTAAAACAAATCTATTGGATGTAATTTCATGGCTATGTTGCCCTAAGTTTGTCTAAGCTTATATAAGCTAGAAAACTAGGGTTAGAGAAGGATTAAAAAAAATTAGATCCTTGATTCTCTCCTAGATTGAGAGGATGAAGACGAAGAAGAAAAAGAAAAAGAAAGAACAGGTTACATGAAGACAGTTTCCATGGAGAGCAGATGGACAAAAGGAAATAACAGGTACATCTGAATGGTGAGAAGAGGGTAACGTCTTCTATTGTATTTCCTTTGTATTGTTTAGTCTCATGTAATGGCTTGCATAGTATGCAAAGCACTTAGGGTTTCTTCTTGTAGATCCACATGTTGGTGAGATCTTGTATTATAGATATATGTAGATCTAGTCTTGTATTGTAGATCCATGAGATCATATTGTATTGTTGATCCATGTAGATCTAGATATTGTAGAGGTCTTGTTTGCAGATTCACAATACAAAGTGAGAGCTTGGCTGCACAATGGCAAATGCAGGGTAGCTTCAGGTATGTGAGATCTAGTTATGTTTGAGAGGCACGGTTGTAGTGCACTCAGGTAGATCCGGTTAGAGATCTGGAGGAGACACAAGTGGTGGTATGGAGGCACAATTTAGTGTACTCAGGAAGATCTAGTTGGAGATCTGGGAGGAGGAGATACTCTTGTAGAGATACATGTACTCTTGTGCAAAAGAGTTGGTTTGTAATCTCTTGTTATTATATATATATATATATATATATATATACATATATATATATATATATATGTATATATATATATATATATATATATATATATATATATATATATATATATATATATATATATATATGAGATCTCTATCTTTGGTGGCGTAGCCCACATTGGGTGAACTACAAGTACATGCTTGTTATGTGTGTGTACTTTGTGTGATTTGGATTATTCTAATTTATACTTCCACCTTCTTTGTAGATTTTGGGGAATTGTTTATATCTTGTGTGCATGATTTTGTTTGTTATTAAAACATAGCACTATTCCACAGTCACGCGTATTCCCAACAACCGGTATCAAAGCATTATTTGTTTTTCTGATGAGAATATTACATGAAGAGATTTAATCTCAAGTGGGAGCTGGAAGGGTAAGGTTGCTGAAAATCAAAGTGACCGATGTCGGTTAAGTGGCAACCGACATCGGCAGGCAACCATGGTCGGTTGTTGGGAAGCCTAGTTTTAAACAGAAAATCACATATATGAAGAAATGGAAAGATACATAGAATGTATCTTGTTTGTTGAGGTGTCCTTGGAGGCACAAGCATGTTGGTCAGATTGCAGATCCGGTTATTGAGGTATGGTTTTATCTTGGTATTGCAGTGCTTATATTATTTTGGTTACACATGCATGTTTGGGATTGCAGATCTAGATCTAAGAATGAGATAGAGGAGCAGTTATGCATCCTTTGGTGTAGTTAGATGCATGGGCTTCATTAGAGAAGCTAAATATAGTAGCATATAATGAAGACGGGGTTTCCATCAGAGAAACATGTTCTTCAAGTTGAAGATGTGGTTGAGTGTCTTGGTGTTGGTAAGGTGATGTGTTTCATCTTGATGTAGTTTTATTGCATGCATTATTGTTGTTAAGTTTTTGTGCAAGATTTGGGTACTTCTTGAAATGATTGGCTCAGTTCAACTATCGGCTTCGGTCGAAGTAGGCACCTAGTGTGGTGTGCTATGCCAAATTGTGTGGCGTTGGGTTCATTCCAGCAACATTGACATCGATCTGAGAACCGAGGTCGGTCATAGAGGAACCAATACTGGTCAGCTAACCATGGTTGGTTAGGGGATGACCGTGGTTGGTCTTTGTGGCAACTTATCTATATAGGGTTTTTTTGTAGCAAGAGATGGTATAGATGGTTTCAAAGTGTCTGTTTTGGAGGATCCGGTTTACGGCACAAAGTGTGTATAGGCGAAACAATATTGATCACTTCAATGTTTGGATTAGAAAAGAGGACGGATTTGGCTTGGTTAGTCTAGTGAGACTTTGGGTCAGGTATCTCTATATGGTTCATGTTTTATTTCTTTCGTTTGGAGTAATCGATACTATGTTTGGATTATGTGCACAAATTTACACCATGCTTTATTGGTGTTGTTTGACTTTATTTCTCGGTTGTGTGGAATCTTGAGGACAAGGGTTTCTAGTCTAAGTATGAGATCCTCAATGAAAAGTCATGGTTAGACACAGTTGTAGGAAACGAGAGATGTTGAGTACATTCGGATGGAAAGAAGGTGATTCACCTACTTCATAAGAAGTCCAAACTTCGTGACGTAGAAAGTATTCTTTGATAAGAAGGGAATCATTTTATATTTTCTTTCATCTAGTTTTATTTCTCACTGACATATTAGCTTTTGAGCTTGGTGTTAGAGGCAGTGCAGGGGATTTCGTGTTCAATGGGAGCAAGCCATGGTTGTTGGAATTACAAGATTGGATACATGATGCACATGCAGAGTGAGAGGAGATTGCTACTATTCAGAGTGGTAGAGGCACTAGTTGGTTTTGGAGGACAGTCACAGATTTGCAGGTATATTGATTTTATTGCTTTGTGATGTCACTTCTAGTTTATTTTGTGGTTCCTGGATATCCCTATGGGATTACAATTGATGGTTAGATTCAGTGGGTGAAGATGATAGTACATTTTCCAGTACGAGGTTTAGCAATTTATCTCCAAGTGGGAGATTGTTAGGTTGTGGAGCTAGATTGCTTCACAGTTAGCATGAAATGGAAAGTGACTAGAAATAAAATGGAACCAGCATCGGTCAGGTAGGACCGATGTCAGTCAGAAAAAAGGGGAACCGGCTGCAGTTAGGTCTAACCGGCATCGGTTACCTATGCAAGCAGCTTTATTTTTAATTCACGAGTGGTTTAATATTTTTTTGTTTTAAAGAAAATCTATTGGATGTAATTTCACAGCTATGTTACCCTAAGTTTGTCTAAGCTTATATAAGCTAGAAAACTAGGGTTAGAGAAGGATTAAAATTAGATCCTTGATTCTCTCCTAGATTGAGAGGATGAAGACGAAGAAGAAAAAGAAAAAGAAAGAACATGTTACATGAAGACAGAGTCTCCATGGAGAGGAGATGGACAGAAGGAAATAGCAGGTACATCTGAATGGTGAGAAGAGGGTAACATCTTCTACTATATTTCCTTTGTATTGTTTAGTCTCATGTAATGGCTTGCATAGTATGCAAAGCACTTAGGGTTTCTTCTTGTAGATCCACATGTTGGTGAGATCTTGTATTATAGATCTATGTAGATCTAGTCTTGTATTGTAGATCCATGAGATCATATTGTATTGTTGATCCATGTAGATCTAGATATTGTAGAGGTCTTGTTTGCAGATTCACAATACAGTGAGAGCTTGGTTGCATAGTGGCAGATGCAGGGTAGCTTTAGGTATGTGAGATTTGGTTATGTTTGAGAGGCACGGTTGTAGTGCACTCAGGTAGATCCGGTTAGAGATCTGGAGGAGACACAAGTGGTGGTATGGAGGCACGGTTTAGTGTACTTAGGAAGATCCGGTTGGAGATCTGGGAGGAGGAGATACTCTTGTAGAGATACATGTACTCTTGTGTAGAAGAGTTGGTTTGTAATCTCTTGTTATATATATATATATATATATATATATATATATATATATATATATATATATATATATGAGATCTCTATCTTTGGTGGACGTAGCCCACATTGGGTGAACCACGGTACATGCTTGTTATGTGTGTGTACTTTTGTGTGATTTGGATTATTCTAGTTTATACTTCCACTGCTGTAGATTTTGGGGAATTGTTTAGATCATGTGTACATGATGTTGTTTGTTATTAAATCATAGCACTATTCCGCAATCACGCGTATTCCTAACATGATTTCAACCCTCTCTTGTGTTCATTGCTTTCATATGATCTCTCATTGCAATCTTGGTTATTTGTGCATGGTTATTATATTACATGTTTCATGGTTTGTGTTTAATGGTTGGTGGATTCTCATCAATGGATTTATCTGTGATGTATCTTCATCCTTCTTAATCTGATTGTGGTTTCCATTTTCATGCAAAGCAAGTGTTCAACATTCCTTTTGGTGCATCACCTCTGTTAGTTTAGATTTAGTTTCTTGTAATCTTCTTAACCTTGTCTCCTTGGCAAGTTAGAGTAGGTTTTAGAGTAGATCCTCTATAATTTGGATGTGTGCATCAAAATAGAGGAATATGAACCGACCTTCATCTCGAGAGATTTCCTGATTGTAAAGTCTCGTGCTTTGGGAAAAGATCCATGTTATGGAATCACACTGAGAGTTTCTACCCATTGAGTTGCAGACATTCAGGGGTGTTGTGATTAAGAATCAACAATTCTATAGTTTACTCCTCCCATATTTTGTTGGTTGTGGCAAAACTAGGACTTGCAATGCTTAAAACATGTTAGGGTCAAATCCCTTCCATACATAATTGGTTGCGGCAATTCCGGATCATAATGATCTCAATCACTTTGGATCCCTCACACATATTTTTCTTGGGGCATCATTAATCATATCAAATAAACCATTTCCAATCATAATAATCATTCCCATACCTACATCATTTTTTTGATGCCTTACCAAATTAATTAATCTCACTCCTTTTCACATCTTGCTTCTTGGGACATCCTAAAAATAATTAAATTCAACCTATCTATCAATCGATCAATCATCATAAAACGTAAAAAAGTAGTCATATATGTCATAATATCATCTCCATACTAATGTTTCATCCTTAACAAAGTGATTTTGAGTGATCATCTATCTCACTTCATCCCTACATGACCCCTCAGTAAAAGGGCATCACCCTTCCCGACTCCATCATCTTTATTATTTGAACAACCAATACTTACTACAATTGCAATAACTCTTCAAATAGGGAAACATGCATACACTTAAAATTAGTCATCACTAATTTTAATAATTATTCCCTCCTAATATTTTTAATACTCATCTCACACACTAACATTACCCTCTATTCCATCCCATTAACACTCCAATCAATCACTCACGTAACAACTAATTTAATCCTTACACATATTTTGGGAATTTAATATTCCCTAAACCACCTACTCTACCTACTAAATTAGGATCTCCTATTTACTACCTCACTAATCCCTTATGAAAACACTAATCATATCTATAATTTTCTAAGCTAACCCATAACCCTTCTACCACCTTTCTAGAATTCTCTAATTTTAGAAATTTCTAGTTCTACCACCTTAACCGAATTTTCAATTCATGAAAATTACTCTTCCTCTATAATCTTCCATCCTCACACTCATCCTCCACCATTGATATAATCCAACTTGGATAAATATCAACCCTTCATTTTCCTATATATTCATCGACCACCCTCCATGGAAGCTAATTTGGAAAACTTGCATGTTAAACCTTTGGAAGGAAGAATAAGCATATGAAAAATCTACAACCTTAAGAGCCATTAAGCATCCTATAATGAAGTGCTACCAAATTTTAGAGCCATCAATAAGCAAGCAATACAAATTCATCAAGAAACTTGGGGCACATCCATTCCAACAAAGAGAAATCCAAATTCAAGGTAAATTGAGGTATTTCTCATCCAAATGTGATTATTTTGGATTCATTGTCTCTCTTTCCCAATCCGAGGTGATAATATTAGCTCAAGGTGAAGAGTCTTGATCTGTTTTAATGGATTTTATCATGTATGCTTGCCAATTTTTCACCTTCCCTTTCCTAGCCTTAGGTGCTGCTCACATGTGTGGAATGTTTAACTATCCATGGGGAAATTTTCAATACCCATGCCTACCATTAACGTCCCGATTTCCAACGGGAACCACCTTAGATATGATTTGCGTGACTCTCGGAAGAAGTTGAACCGAGCTTCATTTGTGTAAGAAAAAGTAAACACCGAGTATTCAATAATATAAGCGTGAAGCGTATCTTTCCACAAATAATCTATTGATCATGTCCAAATTGTGTCATGTTGTTCAATTATTTTTGTGTGCTCTGGGGTCCAAGGATGCTTCTTCCCCAAATTCTCGATTTTTCCCAAACAATAAGTTATTAGCCAAGCATACAAAGTTTACTAGAAGTTCAGAAGAAGTCTCATTTAGCTCATCGCATAGATTCTTTTCTACCCAAGTCCTTAGAGGGCATTTGGGAAAATATTTCTTTCAACTAGGATGTCTTTGCACGAAGGCTTCTTCAATAGTGTGTTGCCAAATCTCAATATTTTCCTACATGAGTCTAAACATATTTTGTCCACCTTATCATCTTTGCACAATTATGATGATCACAACAACAATCCAATGGGTAGTGGTGTAACGGTTCTTAGGTCTCCTTGTAATTGGGAGGTCCAAGGTTCAAATCTCGGCTCTGTGTTAAGGCGACCTACTATCGACGGTTTGGATACCCTGGTGATAGGGCACCACGATAATGTGGTTTAATCCATGGGCTCGAGAGCTAAAACTACCATCCTTGGATGGTTCCATGACCGGTGTGGGTTGGTGATGCCACAAAGGGCTAGGGCCCTCTCCCTAGGTAACTCAAGCAAAAAAATGATGGTCACAATATTAAAACCAAAATGTTGTGCATCTAGCTACTCCTATAAATTTATATTGTTGCGTGCAAAACTTTTGTCATATTGGTGTGCATAGATATTCCAACCCCTCGACCCCACCTATTAGACCAAAGTAGAAACCTTGGCACGCTCACCCGAGGCATGAGAAAATACCAGGTCCGTCATGTTTTGGCATTATGATAAAGGATTTAGGAAGATAATAAAATAGAAGCATTAAGCGAGATAACATATTCTCGCAAAAAAATATACTTGCTCCATAACATTATGTACTTTTATTGATTGCTCCAAACATTACATAAGAATGATGCAACCTTGTGTGTTTTGGTGTGGAATATCTCTTAGCATCCCCAAAAGAAGACCCTTCATGCATCCACGACCTACATATGTTTGTAATCAACTCATGCTCCTTTATAATGAACCCACAAGGGGTATATATACTATTGGGGACTTGCCCTTCACTAGTTGAACAAAAGTTGTTCTTAGCCCTTGGGTTCCATAATTACCACTCAACTATTACATTGAGGCGGTGACTATGCTACATGTCACCAAATTCTAGTTTTACATTCCATGTGGTAATCTTTTAAAAGTCTCACGACTATATTTAGCCATGTTCTTGATCTATATGCCACTTGTTATCTTAAGACCATCCATCCCTAGCCCGCTTTGCTTGTTCCTATGCCAACTTCATGCAATTAACCCAACTTGTAGTTGCTTTTGTTATCTTTTTCTTGTCTATTTTGGTGTGGTGCTCTATCTTTTGCATGTACATGTTCTCTTACAAATATACCTATGTACCTTCATATTCTATTTTTAGGAGTGAAACTTCCTCTTGCCTTATCCCAAATCTTGCATGCTTCCTTCCGAGAAATTGTGCACTTGTCAACCTTTTCACGGTGTTCCTCTATAAGTCTCGCGCATGGTCCTTTTGATATTTTCACGCGTGGATCTTTTAATATTCATGTGCTCGGTTGCCTCATCGATATTTTCACGTGTGACCCAAAGAGTATAAAGAATAAAAATGAATAATTAGTTCCCAATGTGGAACTTAACCAATAAAAGAATGTAGAATTTTTGGGCTCAACACCAAGTGTGGCAAAGAGTGCGAAAATTGTTGTTGTCAAGTGTCAAACACCAAATTTTGGTGTTTATAAACTCAAAACATAATAATTTTAGTAACTACTAACACTTGGCATTTTTAGTAATTTTTCAAATCAACTCTAATGGTTCAATAAAATTTCGAGAGGACTTTACACATCTCATAGACTCATTGGTGACATAAACCTATGATTTTGCGCCCCTTCAAAAAAAAAAAAAAAAACTCATAAAGTCTTATAATGAGTGATTAAAAATTCAAATAAGAATTTTGGCCTCTAAATGGTTCCATTAGGCCCAAAAAGTCATCAAAAATGGCACTACAGGCATGGTCCCATGGAGGGGCTTGGGCTCCTATTTTCGTGCAACAGAAGGTCCCATGCTTATTTTTAAAGCCAGCTACAGAAATAATAGAATCTAGGCCTAAAAATAGGAGCTCCACTTTTTAGCCCCCTAAACTTAAGAGGTGGCTGGAGAGGGGGCTGGGAGTTTCCCCTACAGTGGCTGATATAATCTAATGTGCATTCCCGCCATTATTTTTTGGTGATTTTAGAGAGAAATATGATTTTATTTTCCTATAAATAACCATAAATATCCAATGGGATCCTATAATATCTCAGCGGGTATTGTTGAGGAAACTAATAAAAAATCATGGGACCTTAAAAGTGCTAAAATGCTCCTAAATTTTCTCAGCAACACCCGTTGAGATATTTAAGGAGCCCCCTTCCATGGGACCATGCCCTAAGAGGCTTATCCCGATTACAACTACATGAACCTTTTAAAGATCTACATTTTTAAAAACGGGCTCAAATGAAGTCACAAGTCAAAATTTACATCTGAAGTTGTTCTCCCACATGGGAAGTACAAACATGGGCATGCAAATGTGGATTATTTACAAATTCTAGATAGACTTTATGTATGAAGTGATTACATAAAATAAGTGTCACTAAGTCAAATTGCAAGTCGTTGCTTTATTAGAGGTGAAAAGGTCAAAACTTGCAGAGTGCAAGCTAAATAGGTGTTTTACAAATTACCATTTTCACATTATATTTTTCATGTTTTATAATTAATAGGTGAAGCAAAATTGATAAGAAAAATCAAGCACAATCCCCACAAAAGTGATGCTATAATAAATGTATAGTGGTGTTGTATTTGCACCACAAAATCAAAATATCTTTGGAATACGGTGAAGGTTGGAACCTATTTTTTCCTTCGAATGTTTTTTTGAGCCCAACACAATAGTGCCTATAGATTGAGGTCATCTATCACCATTCAACATAACATGTGTGAAAAATGTGACATGTTTGTTAATGCAAAACCCTTCAATAGGTGAAACTATGTGACAAATCCAAGATAGACACCTCAAAATTGATATATATCAGTGATTTCAATTAAAAACATTCAAGATTTTTGCACATACTTAATTACGCCTAATAGACATAACCAACAATGGAAACCATGCGGGTTGGGAGGAGTTATTGTAATAGTGTGAGATGTCAATAAAAATGGCCAACCATAAATTTAGCATCCGTTTGGCTGTTATAGAGTAGTTTTGCTTCTCAATTGAAGAAATCGATTAAAAAATCATGCTATCTTGGGCATGTAGTGGAGTTTGGAGCCCTTCTTTCTCCCTTGGAAAGTTTTTAGCCTAATAGCGGTGTGGATAGATTGAGGCACCCATCACCATTCAATGGAAAATTTGGGGAGAAGGTGAGAGAGTCATTATCAATGTGGAACCCTGTATTGGGAGAAACTATTTGACAAATCCAATCAAGAGATTGATATATATTAACATATTTTATAATATATATATAAGATATCTATACTAACTATGTTGATATGCGTAACCTGCGATGGCAGCCAAGAGGGTGACAGTGAAGTGTAATAGTGTGAGATGTCAAAAAAATGGCCGAAGTTAATTTGACATTTATTTGAACAATTTATTGCAATGCTTCTTCTTGCTTAGAACAGGCAATCCGAAATTACCATGCAAGAGAGTTTGGAGCCAGTTTTTGGTTCCCCAATAATATTTTTCGAGCCCTACACAACATTGCAACATGATTGAGGCCGTCGATCAACAATTTATTGAACGCTTATAAAACATGTGATGGTTTTATTAACCAATACAGATTCCTTGATTATGCAAAACTACGTAAGTAATCCAAGATAAACAACTCGAAATTGATATCTATCATCTATTTTCAAATAAATACATTTAAGATATCTATACTAGTGATGTAAATGAGGGATGTCTAACAATTAGTGACACGTATAACCCTCCACGTCTGACTTCTCTGGTAAAATGAGTAACTTGTGGATTATGAATTCACCCTTTTATGACTTGTGGATTATAAAGCATGTAACTGTGTAAGAGATACAATTATATATATAGTTACAATGGTTCTCAAAATGCTTGTATATATAAACTGCTGTAGCCATTTTCACAAGCTTCCTTGAAGATAGATATAACTGATCCATGCCCGTGATCATATCCTATACTACTGTGTCTTTCTTTTTCTTAACATGGTGTTTCCTGTTACTAACAGTCAAATACCAAATCTATGAACATTATTAACATTCAATTAAAGGGCCTCGGCCCCTACATCTAAAGCACCACATTACTTCCATAAAATAGCTTCTTGCTCTTGAAGGTCTATTTCTTTCGTGTCATTTATTTAGTTCAAGTTGTATGCCATAAACTGCATTACATCAATCTTCTGAAATTTATTTTTAACACTTTTACAGTTGCAACAACCCAAAACAATTGGAGAAGGATGCTTCCAGATAAGATCTCCAGAGTATATTTTAAGAAGCCCTTTCTTTGAAATTTCAGAGAGCATAAACTTTACAAAGGAAAACTGAGACAGGGAAGCATCGGATACTTCCCTTGCCAAATCAATATCTGGTGGTACTTCTAGAATCTTGATGTAAAAATGAGAGTACAAACCTAGTTCTCAATCAAAAAAATATAGCACATAATCCTTCTAACTAAGAAACAGAGAATAATATGAAGATCCCTATTATTACAGATACCAACAGAGACTGCCTAGTATGACAAGCACTGCTGGGTTTATTTGGTATGCTTGGTCTAGGCGCAGTAGAAGCTGGAGAAGCTGGTTCTGGGGCAGTAGCATTTGTCAATGCTGGCAATGAAGGGCTTATCACTGATGAAAGAGGTGGAGCTGGGGCTGAAGCAGGCGACAAGTTCTCAGGTGGTATGATCGTCAAAGCAGATCCCGGAACAACAAGAAACATAGGATAATCATTTGCTGTTTGAGGCTGATGACAAACATTACCTGCAATGACATGTAAAGATAGATTCAATGTAAATAGCAGCTACATTGCTTGCACCAATTCAATTTAATCTATAATAATGCCGACCAGAGGTGAATAAGGGTTAGTGGGACTGAACAAATACGCAATCTTACACAATAAAAAACAATAGGAGTGGCTAGTAGAGTAGTATAAATTTCAAATAATTATAAATAGACAAAAATATGAAGCAGGATATCTCAAAGCTGCAAATCCTAAAAAAACATAAAGCAGATGACTTACTTAAGTATGCTGATGCAGTTGCTGGGAAGTCAGTGACAAGCCCATCTACCTTGGCAACTTCTACAAAGGAGTTAATTTCCATTGTTGGATCTGCAAGATAATCGAAGGCTAAAGTAGGGAACTCATTTCTCAGAGTGTAGACAAAAACTGATATGTTATTACTGTGCATTCGCCTGACAACATCCGTGTGATTTAATAGGAAGAAATCGTTAGAAGCAGGAAATATGACACCCTAGATAATGACACAGTGTCAGCAAGCGTTTTGATCTCCTTGATGGCTGAATCAGAGATAGGGATATTAGTTTCATCCACTATATAAATAAGCTTAAACTGTGTTCTTTGCTTGAATTGGCGAATCACTGCACTGTCATCAGACTGTATCCTGATCCTATCAGATATTTTATCATAGCCAGACATGTTTAATGCAGAAAGAGTGGCATTTGTGACATCAAGGTTCCTCTTTGTTATTATAGCTCGTGCATTCTGCAATAGACACAAGAAGCATTTTAGTCAGGACTCTTTAAGTTTTTATAATTAACAACATTAACTCAAATATCACACTGCCAGAATTTACATATAGAACAAACGAGGCCCTTTTGGGTTGGGCCTGAAACATGTAAATATACTTCAATACTAGGTTCTAAGCTTTCATAACAACGATTTTCAATGTAATATATTTGATCCTATAATAAGTAGCTTGAATAGCAACGATTTTCAATGCAATATCTTTGATCCTATAATAAGCAGCTTGAATAACAATACCTCTATGTTGATAAGAACACTAATGTTGGCTTGCCTCTTTGCAAATTGGAGAAAAGTAGTCAAGTTCATGTAACTCCCCATCTCATCTTGTGCAGGATTTCTTAAAAGGTGAAACCCATCCTTATCATATGGACTAGATATTTTTGCTGCATGGCCAAAGAAGGTTTTTTTAATAAAATTATATCAGTTTCCTCTAAAACTCAAAGTAAGTGAACAATACTTGCAAGAATTGATATAACATATATACATGGATTTTCATTTCCTTGGTTAGCTACTCCTTACATGTTATAGGTATATAGCTAGCATTAATATCTTTAGTGAGTTGTTAAATTAAAGGATAAAGGAAATTTTAACATGCTCGATAGTTTCAGAAATTCAAATTATCACCACATTGTTAGCAGAATTATATTTGCATAAGAGGGAGAGATTTATTCCATTTAGATTGATTCACTCAGCTTGGATAGAGACCAGACTTACGCTTCAAGCTTTGAATGTCACTCCATGTGAGATCAAATGTGAAGATGCCAATACTGTCCTGGATTTCTGGAATGCTTTTCTGTAGAGAAGGAAAAAATACTGAATTATCTGTTATATCTGTCCCAACCATAAGGTCTGGTGACTCCCTACAGAAAGGAATGCCATCTTTTGTTATTTGGACAGAGCAGTCAATGTAGTCAGCTCCATCTCTTATGGCAGCCTGATAGGAAATATCAGTAGAACCTGCGTAGTCACCACTTGCTCCATTGTGGGAAATGATTAGTGGGTTTCCTGCTGCCACAAGTTGAGCATATTGAGTATCATTAGCCAATATACAGAGTTTTCAAGTTTTATAAAACTCACACCATTAATCTGTCAGAAACTTAGAATAACAGATGAAAATGAATAAGCAAGAATTATGCCGGATATGAAGTTAATTTTGAACCTGCTCTTAAGGAAGTACTGCCATTGTTGTGAGCATAGCAAGCTGCATTGTCATTAATTCAGAGGAATCTGATTAAGTTAATGGCACTAATATAAGATTACTGTAACGAAATTAAAAATATCCAAAAACATAAACTTTGTAATCTGTAATGGGGTTGGGGGCCTTAGAAGACAGTAGGAAAGAAATTTCCGCATGGACTAGATAAAACTTAAAAGAGTAGAAAGACACTGTACCTATTGCCTCTGATGCTGTCACAGAGAAATCAGTTAGAACGCCATCAACTGAGAAATTATTGTTGTTGTCCACAAACTGTAGATACTCTCTTATTGGATCATAGCTATAATTGTAGCTCATATCAAATCCATCATTGGCAAAATCAGCAGCAAAAATTTCCAGCCCTGTAGTGTGCGCATCTTTTACAAGATTTGTAGGAGCTTGCAAATATCCATCTGTACCAAGTGGCCAAATAAAGCTCTTTGGGACTAGGATTCCGGCAGCAAATGTCTTCACAGATGTTAAATTGCTTAATATGGAACCATATGTTTGATTTATTGAAGGGTCGGTATCTTCTTTGTTTGGGAATCTGAATATAAACTTTGTCTTGCTTCTTCCAAAACTTGGTTCTATGGCTCTCAAAAACCCAACCTCAGTTGAAGAGATATAATCCACAGTCATCGTTTTTGATAAGGACCGCACATATGATGGCATGCTTAAATTGTGCTCGTCATAAAACTTTGAATACTGCCATGAATATGAACATATAAGAATTCAGAACGCACTGAAAAGGACAAAAATACTTGCATATTGATATAAGTAATCATTTTTATTGTGCAGTGTCACAGCTGATTACCCCATTTAGAATACTACCACTACCAGATACTACAGAAACAAAATGTGTGCTTCCCTTTGCCTTGTGATTATTCACCAATGTACACGAGTGAAAATGTTATAGACTTTACTACTCGTGGAAAAAGGTCATGAAGCTGGAAGTGATAACTGGGGCATTAAAAATAATCTCACTGAGTAAAAATCCCACAAAAATTTAAATATCTAAATATAAAACATGTTGAACAGGAACTCAAAACTAATAAACATCTACTATATGCAAGCCTACGGGATTTACCTGTACATTCAACCAAACTGCAGATGCACCAAATGAAGACAGTGCTTCTGGTGGAAGCACTGGAAAAGTTCTGTCAAAGACATGAGCACGTGATGTGAATGCCTGAATTGCTGCAAGAAAAAGCAAGAGTGGCATTCCTTTAATTCCCCAAATACAACAAAACCATGACTTTCTAAAATAAATGTAGGCAAGAACAGAGTTCAAATTTCCACAGCCTATTATACAAATGTAAACCTGGAAAGAAATGTATAATATGCAACCATGATAAAAGGGTGTCTACTACACTTTTTTAACCCACCTGAAATATTGCTTAGGAGCTCTTCCGCAGTGTAGTCAATAGAAAAATATCCACTGATGTTTTTTCCATTGACAAAATAAGAAGTACTCTGATTTTGGAAAACTAAATTAATGTCTGTGCTGTTCTCCAAATGTATATCTGTTCTGCATATGCCTTGTCCATCTTTTGATAGCTGCAAGTCACAAAACATTGCAGCTTCGAATAAGCTGTTATTGATTGCAATTTGATATGCAGGAAGAGTTTGGTCAGGGAAAAGTCCGGACAGTCCTCCACGAGCTATGACCAGTGGTGGTTGACCTGCAGAAAGAGAGGCAAAAAAGTCACAATTTGTGATTATCTCTTTCCAACCTCAATGCAATTTTCAGAAACAAGCAAGAGAAGTTTAATGGATATAAGAATAATTGTAATGATTTTAATTGAAATGGCCAAAAAGATGGTAGAAGCTAGAACACGTGATTTAATAAAAACAAAACAGCACTTAAAACCCTAGAATCCTGCCAGCTTCATTTTAAAATTCTCCAGGTGCACCTAATCAAAATAGAAAAAGAGCATGTGTCCTGGGTATTTTAGATGGAAGTGTAGCACAGAGTTTGAAAAGTAGATCAGGCAACAAATCAAGATACTTTTGGAAATATAGCAAGTGTACTTGCTATCACAATCTGGAGTGAATATTAAAGGCTTTGATATCAAAGGAACTGTTATGGACTTTCCAGCAGAGTGGGTAATGACCTTATCTCAGGAGCCCTATTCGTTATCCTTTATTAGTATACAGACAAAATCCTTAACAGATGAGTTTTGATTTTAGTCTGTCTAAATACAGAGGATACTGAACAGGATGTCCTCTAATGCACACATAGCAACAAAATATTGATGTACACTATGAATTACAGAATTGTGGATGCTGAACTCTGGGAGATTACAAATCAATTTATCTATGTAAACAACTATGTAAGCATACAGAATAGATACAAACGTTTTCCCAATGTAGGAAGATGAGAAACATATCTTGCATAATCTCTGTCACATGTCTTTAGGGTACAACAGAGGTAACAATCTTCTTTACGGACTATTTTTGGTCAGGTGCATTAAAAGTTTTTGGCTTCAGGAAAAGGTACTAATGAAGAATGAACAGGGAAGGGTGTAGAGAAATTAGAATATTAAATATCACCATAGATAATGGCCAAAGTTAGGAATTAAGGATATTGAATGGACACGGATCCCAAAATAAATCTGAGGAGATTAAAGAAAATGGGAAAAGGAAACAGGGTGCCAAGTGCTGACAAAGCATGAAAAAAATTGATTGATTCTAAAGATAAAACTCATTTAAATATCTCCAAGACAGGTAAGACAAGTAGTTTCCTGCACTGATAAGCCAGAACGCATATTGCTATCAAGAACATAAGAAGAGGAAGCAGAAAAGACCATTTTATAAGGATGTACATCTATATCTTTATGACAAAGTTCCCTCAATTGCATTTCAGAATTTTTGCGACTACAGTGGTGTATCCTGATTTTAATTGTTGTGCAAAGAAAAGTTGAATAATTTGATTCATATTTATATTCGATCAAATATAGGCAATACGAATTCAATAGAAGCTAATAGGTGCAAACTGCAACACAAAGACGCAATGAAAGAGGATTCCAATTCCACAAAATTTCAGGTACACAATGGCACCTCCAGCCATGTTTTCCCAAGCTGTTGATTTTACATACTGATAGAACTCTAATGTAGTTGTCCCTACTGAGCATGCATCATTATCAAACATCACCAGTTAAATCCCAAATGATTATTCTTCAAAGGTAATGTGAATGTCAAAGGGAGTGTACAAGGGCAAGCGATTAGAAATTCATTAACTTTGGGTTTTGCAACCATTTCAGAGGCAATTTATCCTCTGTTTTTCTGTATTATACAATGCCTAAACAATCAAGGTGAAAATCTATGCTGGTGAATATGTCTAAACCATTGTAAAATTCCATGTGCTGTCCAGTCTAGCCTCTGCATCCTAACACCACTTTTAGAATTCACTTGTTGCAGACGGACATCTTTTATATTACTTCATTAGAGGATTGACATCTACTTCATAAATTCCAATTTAACTCATCCTTGCATCATAGTCCAGAGGCCTTAATCAGTTGATTTTAGGCTCTCAATTGCTTGAAATTACAATGGCCATATGTGCAGCCACTTTATACCATCTGATTATCAATTTCACCTAACAAATCTATATATCTACTAGCCATCTGCACTGGAAATTGTGTTAGGAAGGAATGGCAGTCATAATCTGGTGTATCTCAGTAACAATATCATCTTCTTAGAAAGCATATACATAACAGACAGAAAAGAAACTAGTTGAGCGTGAGTCAAAATCTAATCATGGTTGATTCAATGAGGGAGTAAATTCAGTTGTTACTTCTGTTTCAGAAGGTGATCTTATAAGTAACTGGTTTCTCATAAATAAAGCAAGACTCCCAAAATGCTGAAAGGGATATAGAAAACCATTGTACAGTATAAACAAATAAGAATTCCAAATTTCTCATATAACTCTCTCGTGATAAGAAAGTGCAGTTGAACCAAAGATTCACTCTGAGATGATCGAGATTAACCTTATGGTAATACTAATCTTCTTGGGCCAATCTTTAGAGTGGAATTTGTTTGAGATTAGGCTATACTAACAATGAAATGATACATCAAGGCCACAATTTCTATATGATCATTTCACACCTGTTGGAGTTGTAGACTATAACAAAGATCAATTGCAGTCTACTAAGGGCTTGCAAGTTTATAAAATGGCCTCATCCTATACTATATAGTCTAGGACACACAAAATCTGAACAAATGCATGTGAGAGGCTCTAAACAAACCAAGAATCAAATGAATTTAACTTATTCCCATGGTACTCAGTTGTCAGTCCCTCATAACCAGCAGGGTAAATTCAGTATTGACCGCAGCTAAAAGTGATATAAACAGATGGGAAGAAATTCACATGGGCACCAAGATTTTTTTGCAAAGCTACTCTGTTGGGTAGAACACCAGCTAAAACCGAAATTCATATACCCAAAGAAGGCTTATAATTCTAGCATGTACCCAATTTGAAATGACTGCAGTGATTGCTCATTATCAAATGACAGCAGACTACATTTCCAAATTGACAGAGGGGCAAGCACAATAACAGTTCTTGAGGCGGATAATACTGAATAATTTCAAAATAAACAAAATAATGTACTTAAAGCAAACTATTATGTTAAACTACCAGATAGAAAAATATATAATGGTATTTCTTCATGTGGGTGTCATTGATAATATTGAATTATTTCAAAAACAAAAAGACACTGGATCATCAAATTACTGGAGGACATCATCCTTAACTGTCTGAGGGACACATCTAAGGGTTGTTCTTGATGTGGGTGTGATTGAAAATACCAAATTATTTCAAAACAAGGAAAATAAATTAAATATATTCAACCACAGCAGCCTTTTATGCTTAACACCACAGAGACAAATATATGGCAGTTCTTGATGTGGTGTGATTGATAATACTGAATTACTTCAAAATAGAAAATAACTAATTAATATATTATGCAATTACAGTAAGCTGTGATGCAAAATTCTCACATTACAAATATATCACAGTTCTTGATGGGGCCAGGGAATGTGAAGTAAAGGACTGAATTATTCTTTAATAAAATGAATCATCAAATTACTACAGGTTGTCATGCTAGACTATGGGAAGGATAGATATAATGGGAGATCTTGATGTGGGTGTGATTGAAAAGTGTGAATTATTCCCTTAAACCAATAAATTAAACAAATAAAAACTCTTTCCCGGCTAATATGCTAGACTATCAGACGGGCATATAATGTCAGTTCTTGAAGTGGGTGTGATTGAAAACGCTGAATTAAACTCAGGGACACATATAATGGCAGTTCTTGAAGTGGGTGTGATTGAAAACGCTGAATTAAACACAGGGACACATAAAATGACAGTTCTTTAAGTGGGTGTGATTGACAACGCTGAATTGAACTCAGGGACACAAATACATCAGCAATTTTTCATGTGGGTGTGACTGAAACCGCTGAAAAATAAATGAATGTTCCTCAACCAATTCAAAAAAGAGGAAAGCAGAGCACCAACTAACCGCTAAGAGTCTGCCAAGAACTCTTCTTCTGAGCATAGATCCCCTGTATCGTGCAGAGACATAGAAGCACAATAGCTTGAATAAACACCAATGGCACCAGACGCCCTCTCGGAGCCATCATCCCAGGCGGCGTATGTAAATTGTATATATGCAAATGAATACACACTGTGTATATGTCTGTCCGGACGATATGCAGTCGAGAATCCAAGGTACTCGCATAAATGGCGCTTCAAATATATAGAGAGTCTCGAGAATCATTCGACAACAATGCCAGACTGCCAGCTGGTTCGTGAATAAGCCAAGCGTGCGGGCATTCCACGTCAGCATAAAAAAACGAGACGTTTTTTTATAATTAATGGTGACTTTAGCGGGTGCCACCAGGATAAACCACGGGGTCACGTCAGCACGTAGTGGCGGGTCCCGGCACTGCGCGTAGCCAGGCTGGCCGTCAGTCGTGACCTGCAGGCGGTGACGTGGCAACATTTTAATACTCGTAGTGTGAAATGTTTATTTGAGTTGTGTCCGAAACCGCCGGTGCACCCCATGTGCCACGTGCCGAGTGGGAGAAAACTGTTAGGCGTGGGTCCCACTTTATTCTTTTTTAAATACGCGAAGCATCTGGATTATGAAATGCAACGTCCCGAGTCCCGACAAATATTTAGTTGTTTAAATTCAATTTGGACAATGTCAACGCGTATATCGGAATGATTTATATATCTAATTGTGTGGGTCCCGCGCGAGAAGAAGCCGTGTGCGTGTGGACATTGGATTTCTTCTTTCTTGGAAGGTTGTATTATTTATTGGCCTGACAAGCGGAAATAACTATACTAAGTTTGGCTATGTTCACATCTTGGCATTATTTTGGGCAACTAGAAGAAGGGCCCCTCTCCCAAAGGCAACTAGCAAGCAATATCTTCTATGAAATATAGCCCACAAGTGGTCACTATCTAATACAATTACTACTAGCATTACTCATCTAGAATGGGATGCACTTATGAGACCATAAACAAGGTTGTTTTGTGCATAAACAACCATTTTTTTCATATTGGATCTTCCATTATGAATTTTGATAGCAAAAGTTCTATTATTTCTTTCTTTCTTTAGATAAGGTGATCAAGGTCTTATCTTTCAAGATTTCAGTGTATTGGATTCAATTGTCATTATAAGTCAATCAATCACTCCATGTTATAATGTCATTATATTTGTACCAACCTCAAATTATAAAGTAGACATATTGTTTTTTATGTATTCTTTAATCATAGTCGATCTACCAATTTCACACTTAAGATGATCATTTGTGTGTACCTATACATCTGTGCACCCGATTTGCTTAATTGTGTATCTCACACACATCTCACGTTTAATTATCATTCTTGTATAGTGCACCTCTCACAACTTGCACAAGAACAAAGTTTCTAAGCATCTTGAGATTGGGATTCTTCAATGTGCAACACTTAGAATATGATATATAAACATATTACATGGCCATAATCTGTTGTAACAACATGTATAAGATATGTAAACATAAGAAGGATGTCCTCATGTAAGCACAATATGTAACATGTGTTATGATTTGACCATTTAATAATGTACACCGATATAAAGTATATTCATAATTAGAATGATAACCCTTGAGGTAGGGTAACACCATACAATACTCCTATATGAAGGAATAATTCTACTTTATATAAAAGACTCACAACTTACTTGATATCCTTCATAATGATATTAACCACCCTTATATAGACATGTATTACTCTTAATGTGGGTAATACCTATTGGCAATACCAAGGATCCGTTGAATCGAAGAGTGCACCGGTGAGAAATGTGAGATGTGAATTGCACAAAGGCAAGACTAGACATACACACAAAAAATTGCAAGTTATGAAGAACAATGAGATAATTGCAATACAATAAGAAAATAACTCAACTCAACCAATTGGATCATAATAGAATGATGCAAGTGATGTACATATAGGAGGTGAATGTGTAACCTCCTCCTAGAATAATGGCAACCTCCACCTAGAATAATGGTAACCTCCATACCCGAAATAGCCAGTCAACTAGAGAATTGGTTAAGGGTAGTAACTACCACTAGCTAAAATAGTGTGGTCAAGTGTACACCTAAGCAAGCATATCCCATGAGTGTAGGAAAGCTCCAAGTAAATAAACAAATACAAGGAAAATGAATATCCTACACTAATACCTAAAGTTTGATTCATTACTTAATATACATAATTATCGCAAGTTACTTATTTGGCCCAATATATTAAACCAATATAATTAAGGGGATGTATGCCATATGTTAGCATATTTATCACACATAATACATTATGTTATCATATCCCTATGTACATAACATGTCATCTTTCATTGACATGTTTCATCCCAAAACATGATAAGAAACCACGTAATGCTTGTGCTTCAAATCTTTGCACACTTGTTGTCATGTTCGATTGAATCCAACCACCCACATGTGATCTTGGGGGTGATAGCTCTTTGAAATTGGTCTTGATTATGCTATGGTACTTTGATTCCATCCATCATGATAATTTTTCCTTTTTAGGCGATATGCATATCGATAGTGATTTCTCCTCTAATTCCATATACAACCATAGTGAATGCTACCATGACACTCCCCGACATGCCTCCATGATTGTTGCCTCTCATGACGATATAGGTGTCTTTATGCCTCAACATTATTATCATTTACCTTATCAACCTTTTCTTCTACTTTCTCTCCTCTTCCACCTTTTCGCTACGCCCTTAACCTATTGGTTGTATTAGGATATGAGTAGCCAACTTGTGGATTACCATATCATTTTATTATATCATTTATACTTTCTAATGCTTAATAGGTTGGCACAGGTGATGGCCATAACATATGAATAGTACATATAGAGGATTGTAGGTAGTAGTTCATGATCATTTGAGCATTTGAGTCTTATTATATGGTTTGGAGGTTGCCCCCTCGAAGTGGCGAAGCTATTACAATTGCATATTGAGATCATTATTCTGAAATATTGTGTTATTTGGTGTTATATTTCTGCTCATAATCTGAATTATACTAGTAATTTCATTAGAAGTGGTATCGGAAGTGCGATTTGGGCCAAAATTAGGGCAAAAACCCTAATTTTTTGTTTCACAATATATTTTGAACCAGAGCGATTTGGTGGGAGAAATTTTTACCAGAGTTGAAAAAAATTCAAGTAAGGTTCCCTAAAAATTTTAGACTTTTTTGATTTATTTTGCACAAGTTATTACAAATTTAGGTTTTTCATAAAATCACTCCCTAGGGTGCAAATTGTGGAATTTTTTCAAGTTCTTTACATTTTCGGAAAGCTCTAAAAAAATAGTATTAGTATATTCTCTATTTTTTCTGTTCGGCCAAATTTGTATCGAAACCCTAAACCCTAAGGTTTGATATCATGGCGGGGCCTTCCACAAGAGCAAAAAAGAATCCGGTTACTCAGGTAAAACCCCAGATAAAGATGAGATAGTGATTGAAGAGATGGATTCAGAAGGGGTAAATATAGATTCCTCAGCACTAGGGTTTACTTTAGTTGATCATAAGGTGAGCCAACTTGAGTATGAGCTGTGAAATGTACAATCTGAGATGGCCTCTAAAGGAGACATAACCCAAATCAATCATCGGTTGGATGATATCATGCAACATGTAAAGGGTAAACAGTATGGCCCAAATCCATCCCATATCAACCAAGGAGGATCTTCAGTTCAAAATCATGGACAAAATAACCATGTTGGATCACTTTTCATTGATCAAAATCCAACTTATTCATAACCACGGAACATGATGCCGAAAGTGGATATGCACAAATTTGATGGTAAAGATCCCCTGAATTGGATAAATCAAATGGAGAACTTCTTTGAGCTACATCAAACACCATCAGGACAAAAGGTGACATTGGCATCCCTGTATCTTGAACTAGACCAATTCGTTTGGTATCGATGGTTATGTGCTCAAGAGGCAGAAGAATGGTCTCGGTGTCACTTGGACGGTTTTTACGAGGAGTTGCAATTGCACTATAGTTCCAGTGTTTCAGAGAACTACTTTAGTCAATTAGCAAAATTTACGACAAACAGGATCGAGTCAAAGATTATGTGCATCAATTCTAGAACCTATCCTTAAGGGTGGAGAATATACCAGAAGAGAATTTGAATGACCTATTTCTTGGGGGTCTTAAGGACCACATCGAGCATGAGGTATGTATGTTTAATCCACTCAAGCTTTATGATTCTATTATCATGGCATGTCGAGTAGAGGAAAAAGTTCTTTGTAGTAGGAGGCCGCCTTTCATTAACACCAAAGACCGTAGTATCTCTTCCCCTTCATTTTCTAGGCCAATTAGACTGACTCCTCAACAAATGGAAGAAAAGAGAGCAAAAGGATTATGCTTTAACTGTGATAGCAAATATGGACCGGGACACAAATGTGCTGAGAAGAAGTTGTTCTATATTGATGGAGGTAATGAGGATGATGAGGATGCTGAAATTATAGGAGAGGCTGAGGAACCAGTAGAAGAGGAAGTAGAGGATCACCAACCTACAATTTCTTGCCATGCATTGTCAGGTATTAGTACTCCTCAAACACTCAAGGTTATTGGATATCTCAAAAAATAGAAGGTGACAGTGTTGATTGACTCGGGGAGTACTCATAACTTCATAAATAGTAAGTTAGTTGCCCGCCTCAATTGTTTTATTTACCCAGCTCTAGAAATGCAAGTTATGATTGCGGATGGTGGGATAGTCAAGTGCACAGGAAAGTGCCATAGTATCAAGCTTTCCATGGGAGACTACATGTTAGACTCACCTATGTTTGCTATTTCTATGGGAGGGGCAGATATTGTTTTGGGTGTCGATGGCTCCTGACCTTAGGTACTTATAGAGATGAATTTCCAAGAATTGTTCATGTGATTTCATTCAGATGGAAGGAAAATACAATTGAATGGGATGGTAGCTAAGTCTCCACAGATTATTAGCTCTCATCAGATGCAGAAGGTTCTCAGAAAAGGAGTAGATGGATTTATAGCAAATTTATTTTCCATAGAAGTACAAAATATAGAGTCTTCAATGCCACCCGATCTTTAGAAGATTGTTGATGCTCACTCATCTGTTTTTTATGCAATTCCAAAGGGACTACCACCAGTTAGGGATCATGATCATGCCATTCAATTGATTCAGGAGCCAAACACCTAACATCTAGACCATACTAGATACCCATATTCCCAGAAAAGTGAGATCGAGAAAATGGTTCAGGAAATGTTGAAGGCAAGTATCATCAGGCCTAGCCAGAGTGCCTATTCTTCCCCAGTGGTCATGGTACGTAAGAAGGATGAAACATGGAGGATGTGTCCAGATTACCAAGAACTCAACAAGTATACCATCAAAGATAAGTTTCCTATTCCAGTAATTGATGATTTACTTGATGAATTGCATGGTGCTATTTATTTCACAAAATTAGATCTTCGTTCGGGGTACCATCAAATTAGAATAAAAGAGGAAGATGTTCATAAAACAACTTTCAGGACTCATGAGGGCCATTATGAGTTTTTGGTAATGCCTTTTGGTCTTACAAATGCACCTTCAACCTTTCAAAGCTTGATGAACACTATTTTTCAGGCCATTTTAAAGGAAATTTGTATTAGTTTTCTTTGATGACATATTGATTTACAGTAAGACATGGGAAGAACACTTACAACATGTAAATAAAGTGTTGGAAGTTTTGGAGAAACATACTCTCTATGCAAATCCATCTAAATGTTCTTTTGGTGTACAAGAGGTAGAGTACTTGGGTCACATTGTATCCCATGAAGGCGTCAAAGTTGATCCTCAGAAGATCAAAGCTATGGTGGAATGGCCAAGGCCCAAAACTCTCAAAAATATTTGTGGGTTCCTAGGACTAACAGGGTACTACAGAAGATTTGTGTGGGGATATGGTAGAATAACAACCCCACTCACTGCATTGCTAAAGAAGGATGCCTTCCATTGGACAAACTTAGCCACTAAATCCTTTGAGCAGCTGAAGGAAGCCTTGTGTAGCACCCCAGTTTTGGCTACTCCCAACTTCTCAAAAACCTTCATTGTTGAATGTGACACTTCAGGATCAGGATTGGGAGTAGTTCTAATGCAAGAAGGAAGACCAATTACATTTGAGAGTCACCAATTCAAAGGAAAATATCTGCTCAAACCGGTCTATGAGAAAGAAATGATGGCTATTCTTCATGCGGTCAAGCAATGGAGGCCCTATCTCATGGGTAGACACTTCAAGGTAAAAACTGATCATGATAGTCTCAAATACTTTTTAGAGCAAAGGTTATCATCTAAGGAACAACAAAAGTGGGTAACAAAAATGTTGGGTTATGATTTTGAAATCATATACAAAAAGGGTAAAGAAAATGTAGTAGTTGATGCGTTGTCCAGAAGGGATACATCCGCAAATGCCTTACTATGTGGAATGTCCATGTTGATGGCCGATTGGGTGGATGAAGAAAGATTGGAATGGGATCAAGACAAGGATACACAATCTCTAATACAAAATATCAAGCAAGGATCTATGACATCTAACAAATTTGAGTGGAAAGGTAATGCCCTATGGTACAAGGACAAGTTATACTTGAGTAAAGATTATGAGTTGAAGCATAAGATTCTTACAGAGCTACATGCCTCACCTGTTGGAGGACACTCTGGGTTTTTGAAGACATATCATAGAATAAAAAGAGAATTCTTTTGGGAAGGACTCAAGGGGATGTACAAAAGTTTGTATCAGAGTGTTTAGTGTGCCAACAAAACAAAGGGGAAACAATTAAGACACCAGTCTATTGTAACCCTTACCAATTCCTAGCCAAGAGATGGGAGGAGGTCTCCATGGATTTCATCACCGGATTGCCTTGTTCAGAGGGTAAGAATGTTATTTTTGTGATTGTGGATAGGCTCACAAAATATGCCCATTTTTGTGCCCTATCACATCCATTTGCAGCTAAACGAGTCGCATGAATTTTTTTTTGGAGATAGTTCAAAGGCTACATGGAACCCTAAAGATAATTGTAAGTGATCGTGATCCTATTTTCACAAGTAATTTTTGGATGGAATTATTTTCATGTTTGGGTACTCAGCTAGCTCACAGTTCATCTTATCATCCTCAAAGTGCGATGGGAAAAATGGAAGTGGTCAACAAATGCTTAGAGGGGTATCTACGTTGTTTTGTATCAAATAAGCAAGAAAGATGGATTAAATGGCTACCACTTGCAGAATGGTGGTATAACACATCTTTTCATACCTCTTCTCAAATGACCCCATTTTTAGCATTATATGGTTACCATCCACCTTCTATCACTTCCTCCTTGAGGGTGTAAACTAAGGTCAGAGATGTTGAGGAACACATTCAACATCAACAACATGTTTTGGCTAGTTTGAAGGAGAATTTAGCATTAGCACAAAACAGGATGAAACAACAAGCAGATCAACATCGTAGTGAAAGACATTTTGAAATTGGTGATTGGGTTTTGTACGTCTTCACCTTACAAACAAATGTCTCTAAAGCAACAGAAAAATGACAACAAACTTGCTCCTAAATACTATGGCCCTTATCAGGTTCTACAGAAAATTGGCAGTGTTGCTTATAAACTAGAGTTGCCTCCATCTTCACACATACACCCAATATTCCATGTTTCATGCCTGAAGAAGGTTATTGGATAGAAATTTGAAGCCCGAGAAAAGTTTACAGAACTTGACGAGGAAGGAAGAATCATTTTGGAGCGAGAGAAGATTCTGCAAACACGTCTTAAGAGGGTGAGAACCGAGAGACATTAAGGAATATCGATCAAGTGGAAGAATCGAGCATAAAGATGCCACAGGAGGATGAAGGTTTTTCTGCAGCAACATCCAGGATTATTTAACATTGAGGACAACATTGGTTTGAAGGGAAGGGCATGATATGCCCTTAACCTATTGTTGTATTAGGATATGAGTAGCTGACTTGTGGCTTACCATATCATTTTATTATATCATTTATACTTTCTCATGCTTAATAGGTCGGCACTGGGTGATGGCCATAACATATGAATAGTATATATATAGGATTGTAGGTAGTAGTTCATGATGATTTGAGCATTTGAGTCTTATTATATGGTTTGGAGGTTGCCCCTCGAAGTGCGAAGCTATTACAATTGCATATTGAGATCATTATTCTGAAATATTGTGTTATTTGGTGATATATTGCTACTCATAATCTAAATTATACTAGTAATTTCATTACATTTTCCTTTTTAGTGACTTTGTCTCTTGAGTAAATGAAGGATACCCAAGAACAATATCCAAATTGTTCTTATCCAAAGCACAAAAATATGAATGCGATACATATTTCTCCATATTAAGCTTCAAATCTTTAAATACTTGAGCATGTTTACCCTTTAGTTGAGTATCCTTGATTTTTTTGCTTGAACTTGTAGTTGTTTTGGCTAAGTCAATGATGACAAATTTATAAATTTTGTTACGAGTTTATAGATGCAATAATCTCATTGTTGGAATGCATCCATGAAAATAAAACATGAAGCTTTGTTCTTTGAAGCCATAATGATTGAAACATTATTTTATACATCCATGTCCTCATCCTTATTTCATTCACCCTCTATTTTGTTTTCATCATTATCATTTTATTTTTCATCTGCTTCCTCCTTTTTTCCCTTCTCATCCTTATCATTATTTGCTTATGTAGTATCACATCGATTTATCAAACATGTTCCATTTTTTCCCATGAAAAATATTTGATTCATTTTCATCTAGACAAACCAACTCAATGCAAGACCCATGAGACAATAGGAAAACCATGTTTGCCATAATTTTAATTAAAAATAATTCTCCTTAAACTAGAACTACCATTCTCTAGCATTGATATCTTAATGCCTAGGATTGTTTTGAAATTTCATGATCCAAAATTCATAAAAACTAGGGTTTTAAGAATTCTTATATTCATTAGACTTCCTTTCCTACCCAAGATATGAGAATTAAAATATGTAGAAAAGTAAATCTAAACACTTCCTTTAAATTTCACAAAACGAAACCAATTTTTGCTCAACCAAAATAAAATATATGATTTTTTGAATGTTGCACCTAAATGTTTTGTCAAAAATAATATTTGCAAGGTCAACTTCAAATCACATATATCCCTTGATGATGCTCCAAATATTTATTATGACCATTGTTTTAATCCTCACATATAATAATGTAAACATTCTAAGTAATATACATAATAGAATGAGATCAACATATAAGATATATTGGCAAGGAAAAATGCCATAATTTGAAATATATCTAAAATTATTATGATAACCCTTAAGGTAAGGAAACACCATACAAGGCTCCTTCAAGAAGGAATAACTCCACCCTCATACTTCAAATAAAAGACTCACAACATATTTGATATCCTTCATGATGATATTCACCTCCCTTATATATAACTTTATTACTCTTAATAGTGGAGTAACAACTAGTCCCAATGTAGGCCAAATTGTTACCCAATATACAATATTCTAAAAGTTTCTTATTCGAACCAATATATTAAACTAATACATCTAAGGGTATGTGTGTCATATGTCAACATCTCCATCACCCCATACACATCATAATATCATTTCCCAAGACACACAACATGTGATATGAAGCATAATCATAACTTTATTGTAATAATATCAAGAATATCATCATGAGATTCAAGATAGGGGTACATATCCCAATGTAACAAGAAAGATATATCAACGAAGCACATAATAATAGAATTCCCTAGAAGATGCATAGTATGTACCATGACAAAGTAGGCAAAAATAGTAATGCAAAGTAGTAGTATACATGATATGTATCATGATATCAAACATGTGCTATCACATAGTATACTCAAGCTCTACCATGTAACAAAATTAAATGTAAACATAGTGAATACATATAATTAACATCATGTTCAATAGTATACACAAAAAATGAAGTGACAAGGAAAATAGGATCCTATGACATGATACATATATGCACATAAAATTAGAAACACACATAAGTAAGCAATCAAATAAGTATAAGCACATATAAGAAAACAATTCCTCAATCATGTATATCAATGTCCAATATCCACGTAGATAAGCACTCAAAGCTTAGACTATATCAACGCATGCCCAATAGCCATGAAAATGAGCACTCAAATTTTAAACTATATAAAAACATGTACGAGCAATATAATTTCCTCAATAGAAATATAAAACTTGTAATGGGAATGGGAACAAGGTGCCCCTAGTATAAGTATGACCCCAATGTGGAAAGCTTACCCTAGGTATAGGAAAATGAATTTTAGAAAAATATGAGTATCCATGATCATATGTAACCTTTATGTCTTGCATAAAAATCATGCACTTGATAAATGGATATATAAACCTCTAAAATCATGACATGAAATAATGTATATAGTTAAGTTCTAATAAAGCAACATGTCCTACTTTTTCATTTTTAAAATATATGTAAAGAAGATGAGATTCAATCAACTAAAAAGGACTCATCGAGTGACAAAATATGTGAAATAGAAAAAAGGGGAGGGTTTTAAATGATTTATCACTTCCCTTATCAATCAATGCGTGATAAATGCGGAGGCCTTATATATGTGTTGTTACCATTAAGTAGCTCATGTAGATTTTCAAAATGGTATCAACGATAAAAGGGAAAAGGATAATCAAAAAAGAAACCAATCTAAACCAAGAGGCTACAAGAATGTTTAGTGAGAGAAATTAACATAAGAATAAAAAAATAGAATAAGTTGAGATGAAAAGAAACTCAAGAAAGGGTAGCAATCAAGTGGGATAAAACATATTAAATATGTATGATAATCCATGTAGCCAGCACAAGTGTGGGCTAGTAACGTTGACCTGTAATCCCATTAATATCACCAAGTGGTGACCATATATCCTCATAGTATAAATGTGTTAATATCAAGGAATGTGGATAAAAGGGTGTAAGTGAATCACTATAAGGATCAAAAAAGTAATCACAACTCATGTAGTAACCTAAAAATTATTCCTTAGCAATATGATCATGTGTATGGTCAATAGCCTTACTAGTATTTGGAACATCATATATTTTAATTTGTTGTTTGTTATATGATTGGAATTTTCTTAGGAATTTTACTTTCAACCTTCCTAATATATTGTTGCAATAATAGCTTAGGAATTGAATTTGGATTGTTGTTTGAGTTTGTAGTGTTTATTGTTTATGTAACACATTGAATAATACCTATTATAAATTAGAGAACTCATAAATAATGATTCGAATACCGACAAACTTGTTAACATGTATGTGCTTAAAACATTGATGTAATAAGGATGGTACAAATAAAATTCCATGTAGCTAGGGTGTTGTCATGTGTTTTTTCATGGGAAAAATTCACTAGAAAATAGGACAACCATACCATAGTGTCAAAAATTTTCATGTTACACCTTTCCAAGACAACCCCCAAGTCAACCTAATTCCTTGTACCAACTATTAAGTTAATTATTATTTGCCTAATATTCTAATTATGCATTTGATAATTAATTAATTATTTATTGTTCTATGGTTTTTAAAACCATATTTGTCTTTTATTTCCACATGTATAATTTTTATAATTGTTATAACAATTATGTGCTTCCTAGATGTAATATTGGAAGTAGTTGTGTTTTTGGTTGTACCTGTGCAACCCATTTATTTGTTTGTATATTGTTGTCCAATATGTATAAATATTGCAACACTCCATTGTGATGGTTAATCAATTTCACATTAATAAAATATACAGGCTTCCGTCCCTATTTGTGAAATTACATTTGGTACTAGAGCGAGAATTTGGACCTGTGAAGCAGAGAAGGTTGGAGAGAGGAAGCATATAGTTTTGGAGGAGATTCTACACTCTAGGAGAGCTGTGTTGCCTCCAGTAACTTCCCAAAATGTTTTGCATCTCCACAACCTCCTGCCATTCTCCAGGTGTTTGTAAGAAAATTTTTTTGCCTTGGTGCCTCTTGCACTTTCAGGAACATTTGCTTCATGTATGCATTTAAAAAAAAATTATTTTCCCCCAATAGGGGTTTTCCCTCTAATTTAGAGGTGCATATAGTCTCTGCTAATTCTAGAAGACTGTCCAGATTTGGAGGACTCAGTCTAAACTTTGTTACATTGTTTGGACATTGAGTTGTGCATTGTTTCAAGTGGCCATGTCATCTCTGTTCACACGATTCGAGCCCGAGCTGGCCGGATCCTCCAGACCAAGCATCGACCAAGCAGATTTCATTGGGCCGAGTAGTAATTTGAAGGGCCGAGCTTTGTATTGAGGAGAAAACCTACACAAAATAGTGGACGTGCCATTCAATAGTGGCGAGGAATACACACAAAACATGGAGCAGTCCAATCACACTCCTCCACGTAGCGGCCATTATCAACAACGACCCTGCATCAACAAAATTACGACCTCCTCACGTAGAACCCGCAACAAAGAAAACAATAGGTGAAGTCAAATCGATTCACAAATAAAAATGCATAGAACAATAACACAGTGGCCTCACATGGTACTCCCTAACATGCAAAGTGGATCATGGATGAATTTGGTGAACCACACAAAAATTAAAAAAATTGGCGAGCAATCAAACCCAATCAAAAACAAATAAAAATCAAAGGTTGCGGCTTAAGCATTACAGATCCGAATTTTTCTGATGCCCTAAATCATCCTCCAAGCACACACTCCACGTGGAGCTCATCTCAGCTAGGTCGCACCTATCAAAAGGTTAGTTCAAATTTGCATTCTTTAAATATCAATTTGCTTAGTTTTTGCATGAGCGCTAAAAGAGCCTAGTTGGACAAGGAGAAAGCTTTAGAGTTGGGAGGTGAATGGTTGAATCTCTCTAAAACACCACAAATTTTTCAATTTTGGAATTTAGAGAAAAATATAGCAAAACCACCTAATCTGGAGGCAAATTTGGTGAAAAAACCTTCTCTAAACCTGTTAGTTACAACCAAACAACCTACTAAATTTTTAGCGAGAAAATCCCTAATTTAGGGTAAATTTTTTTTTCTCCCATTCAACTTTTTTTCATTCCGGGCAACTTTCTCCAAAGGGGGGATAGCTAAAAATTGCATTTTCAGCTGATTTTTGCAATTCTATTCATTTTGGGTCATTTTGGGCTCCAGAGGCCACCAAGGCCCACAAAACATTTTTTTTTTTGCATGCCATTCAATTTTTCTAGATTTTTGAATGTAATTTGTATACTGCATTATATTTTACTAATTTGCAAGTTGCCATAGTCAACTGCAAACTTTGTAATTGCTTTCTGACTGGCAAAATTGTAATACAAAATAGTATAAAATTGGTTCTATAACACTCACGAGATCCTAGATCTCATTCATAGCGTTCAGTATATACGGTGCCTTTGGGAAGTGCTTACGGGTAAAGCCATCGCGACTACTACTGTACTTAATGCCTAATATAGCTGCAACAATGTCATCTGAGCATCGACCCTTTAAATCGACGGGGAGTAATAAGGTCATAAAGTGCACACACTATGAGCCATCCCATCCGTCTGTGAATGATTGCATGACATAAATCCGGAATGAGAAATTATCCGAGTATATAGCGAAGTTACGCGCACGTATGAGGATATTTCTTTGAGCCAGTGTCAATAATCACACAGACCCCATCAGTATTATCTTGGTACCACGTATTGAATTCTTTCACGTATGTTAATGCCTCTTTCACGTACTGCCAGGTATATAGAAAGGGTGAGCTTCTTCCACGTCTACAACCATGTATATCAGAAGGGCACATATATAGAAAGGTTTGTATATCGGACTGATGGTATATAGATTGGGAGACCTAATACCGGAGTGAGTATTAGGAGTGATAAGAGCAAACCTTGTCGGTGATCTCTACAAAATGGGCACCAATACCCCCAAATTTTTCTTCCGATTCACAACTACTCAGAGGAAGCAATTATGCTGCATGGAAGACAAAAATCAAGACACATCTTGAGTTTGAAGAGATCTGGCTTGTTGTGAATGGTACTCTAACCGGATCAACTACGATATAACACAAAACAGCAACAATTTGATAAAGCGAGATCAAAAGGCCAAACTTATCATCTTGTTTGGAGTGTCCAGACGATGTGCAACCCCACATTCGAGATGCCAAAAAAGCCAAAAAAGTGTGGGATAAATTGAGCACAATATACGAGGCCAAGACAAGAATGTTATCTTGAATCTTTAGAGCCCGATTACACACATTGAAATTCAAGCAGAATGAAAAAATAAAAGCTTTCTTAAGAAGAATTACATAATTGAGGCGTCACTTCTAGCCCTAGGAGAAGTAGTCAAAGATGATGATCTCATTCCCATTATTCTGAGATCACTCCCTTCTTCATACCGTATTTTTGTAATAACACTAAACTTATCGGATATGATAGTTAGTTTTGACAAATTGGTAAACCTACTGCAACAAGAGGAAGCAATGCATAATAAGGATGATGAAGAGGAGACACTTTGTCTTCACATCAAAAATGGAAAGGAAAAGGTAAAGGAAAACCTAATTCCTATCAAAAATCCCAAAATCAAAATCGAGTATCAAGGGAGAGAACGAAGAAACAATGTCCAATCTGCAAAAGAGGACATAACCTACAAGATTGTTGGTATAATACTTACAAGAAAGGTTCATCAAGCAACTTTGGACCTCCACAACAATCTAACAAGGGACATTCTAACTACAATCAAGGGTAGAAAAAGGGGAACTGGAAAAGAAGACCCCACCAGTAAGGTAATATTGTTGAGCAATAAGAACAGTCAGACAATGAAGACTTCTTGTTCTTTGCTCGATCAAGTGAACCATCCACGTCATCTAGTGATGTTTTGTATGTTGATTCGGGGGCCACTCGACACATGACCAGGCCACAGAGACTAGTTTATTTCAATGAGGGACACGCCATCGAAAAATCATGTTTTGTTGGGAGATGATTCTTCATATACAGATTTAGGGGATTGGGAACATTTCTCTACCCCTTGGTTCATGCAAATGCAGACTATCAGATGTCATATATGTCCTTGGGTTGACAAAGAATCGCTTTGGTGAGTCAACTCCTAGATCACAACCTAAAAATTGACTTTGATAGTCAATCTGGAAGAAAATGTGTTTGATTTGAGATAAATCAAGAGGCTTGAAAATAATTGCAAAAGCCTCCAATGTGGGACGCATGTTCCAACTTGATTTTGTTCACAGAGACGATCAAGCACTTGTGGCTAAAAACTCCACCTCAACACAGTTGTGGCATTGGATATTTGGTCATGTAAGTTTCAAATATCTCGAAACACTTCGCCATGTAATATGGTACATGGGCTACCATCTCTTCAGAAGGATACAGACAAGTGTCCTCACTGCCTAGCAGGAAAACAACACAGAGCTTTGTTCAGAGGATTACATTTCGAGCTCATGGTAAACTTGACCTGGTTCATACCGATATTTGTGGTCCGATGTAGCCAAGTCATTCTGGGTTCCAATACTTCATGCTTTGTGTTGATGACTATTCGAGAAAAATGTGGATTTTCTGTCTTCGCAAGAAAAGTGAAGTGTTTGAAACCTTCAAAAATTTCAAAGTAGTAGTTGAGAAAGAAACTGGTCATCACATCAGAACTCTCCACTCAGATCGAGGGGGAATTCACTAGTGATGAGTTCAGATACTACCTACAAACTCACGGGATTTGTCAACAAATGCCTCCTCCACACACACCGCAGCAAAATGGTGTTGTTGAGAGAAGAAATCATACTATCATGGAAATGGTGCGATGCATGATCGATGATTCCGGACTTGTAAAGACATTCTAGGAAGAAGCAGCAAAGACAACAGTGTATTTGTTGAACAGAGCACCCAAAACTGCTCTTGATGGAATAACACCACAAGAAGCATGGTCAAAACAAAACCATCTATTGCACACCTCAGAGTATTTGGGTGCAAAGCAAGCATGCACATACCCAAATAGAACAAAAATAAATTGGACATGAAGTCACAGAAACTCATCTTCATTGGGTACATTGAAGAGACTCTTAGGTATAGATTGATGGATCCTAAGACCAGAAAAGTCTACACCAGTAGAGATGTTGAGTTTTTCAAGAAGAAGGAAGCAGAGACTCCTCCTTAGACTCACAAGATGTAGATTTTTCACCTATTGTAAAAATTGAAGCTGATGTTCCCTTAGAAGATGAAAGTGATGATGGGGATGATGGTGTTGATCAAATAGAACCATAACCCATGGGAACAGTTCAGCGTATGCCTAAATGGTGTACAAGTACATTACGAGATGCAAGAATGGATGCTCCATCGGATACATCCACCCCTGGACCACGGACTCACAGTAAAGCAAGAGAAGAAGTTAACTTTTCTTTGATGAGTAGAGTTATTAAATCAGATGAGCCCTCTATAGTCCAGGAAGCCCTATAGTCAAAAGCTTGGAAATATGCCATGGATTATGAATATCAATCAGTGATGAAGAATAACACTTGGCAGCTTGTCGATCTTCCACCAGGAAGAAACCCATTGGATGGCAGATGGATATTTAAAAAAAAGTACAAAGTAGATGGGACAGTGGACAAGTATAAAGCAAGACTTGTAGCAAAGGGGTATGCACAAAAATAAGGCATTGACTATGAGGAGACATTTGCTCCCACAACTAAGATCAAAACGTAGGATGATCTTTTCTCTAGCTACACTCAGTTTGGATGGAAAGTCCACCAAATGGACGTAAAAAGTGCCTTCCTAAATGGATATTTACAAGAAGAAGTCTACATGACTCAACTTGAGGGATATGTAGTACCTGGTCAAGAAGCAAAGGTATACAGACTCAGGAAATCTTTGTATGGCCTCAAACAGCACCCTAGGCATGGTACATCAAGATTGATGAGCATCTCATACAACATGGATTTGTTAGAAATCCATATGATCCCAATCTCTACCTCAAAAAGCAAGGGGGGGAGATGGTGATTGTTGTTGTCTATGTCGAAAATCTAGTCATCACTGGCAATTCAGTGAGGATGATCGATGCAATGAAGAAAGATCTTAATCGATCGTTCGACATGATTGATCTCGGGTGATGCATTATTGTCTTGGATTGGAAGTATGGTAGAAAGAGAATCAAATTTTTGTTTCTTAGATGAAATATACCAAGACTACACTCGAGAAGTTTAGGATGATGGATTGCACACCAATTACTACACCCATGGAGAACAAATTGTAGTTATCTCATTCAGATCCATCTCCTGAGGTAAGTGCCACTCTCTATCGGTAGTTGATTGGGAGTCTCATTTACCTGACCTACACTAGACCAAATATCAACTTTACGGTGAGCTGAGCTATCTATCCGAGGTTCATGCAGAACCCAAAGTTTTTCATTGGAAAGTATCAAGGCACATTTTGAGATATCTTAAAGGATCAATGGATCTTGGTCTAGAATACAAGAAGAATGACATATTCTTTGATTTGGATATTCAAATTTAGATCATCATGTAAGTAACATTGATGATAGAAAATCCACTTCTGGATTTGTATTATTTATGGGATCTAGACCAATATCATGGGGAATCAAGAAACAACACTTCATTTCTCGCACTTCCACATAATCTGAGTATCGTTCAGGCAGGAGAAGTTGTCATGAAGTGATTTGGCTACGTCGCATCTTTGGAAGGACTTAGAATACCACATGACAAACCAACCACCATGTATGTTGACAATGAAGGTGTTCTCAAACTTGTTCACAATCCAGTGTTTCATGAGAGAACAAAGCACATTGAGGTACAAGTTCATTTCATATGCGAACATGTGTTGAAGCACAACATCCAACTTCAATTTTGTCCAACAACTGAACAACGGAAAATATCTTCACAAAGTCACTTGCACGTGACAAGTTTGAGTTGTTCAGAGAGTTCCTCTCCTCATCCCTTGAGACAATGCACAATTAAGGGGGGGAATGTTAGGTTAATTATTATTTACCTAATATTCTAATTATGCATTTTATAATTAATTAACTATTAATTAATTATTTATTGTTATATGGTTTTTAAAACCATATTTGTCTTTTATTTCCACATGTATAATTGTTATAACAATTATGTGCTTCCCGGATGTAATATTGGAAGCAGTTGTGTTTTTGGTTGTACCTGTGCAACCCATTTATTTGTTTGTATATTGTTGTCCAATATGTATAAATATTGCAGCACTCCATTGTAATGGTTAATCAATTTCACATTAATAAAATATACAGGCTTCGTCCCTGTTTGTGAAATTACACCAACCCTATCATATCATTTAAATAGTCCATATGTGAGTGTCATCCATTCCCTAGGTGATTTAGGAAGGAAAAAATCATTCAAAGAACTTTTGGGGTAGTCTCTCTAAAAGTGGAGTTTCAAGAAATCTTAGGAGGGGCTACCATTAGCCTTCCTAAGCTAAGTGCACAACCCTTGAGTAGAACAATAGATAAAATTAATAAAAAGGGGTATTCAAGATGTAGGAACATCAAGGAATAGATTTTGGAAGATTATGGGAAGTTTCAGAGGTTTAGGAGCCAGTTCACTGAAAGTGGGTTTTTGAGGTCGAAGGATCTTGCACTGCAGAATAGTACTTGGGCTTCAAGAGGTGATTTTGGGAGCTCTAAAATGAGTTGTGAGACTAACAAGATATAATTGGAAATGATTTTAAGCCATATACATGGTGGAAAAAATATATTAACTCCAAACCCCATGCATTTTTCAGGTATCTCATTCTTTCCATGCACAATGGGTGATCTCGAGAAAAATGAGGTTTTTAAGGTTTTACAAGCATATTTAAGGAATGTAACCCATACCATCCTTATCAAAAGGAATTTTACATGTGAAATCATATAAATAAGCGTGTAAATATTCATCTAGGAGCTCAAGTTATGGTCTTTCCAAGTCGCCCTCCAAGGTATGTGTTTTAATACTTAGTCAAATTTGTAAAGGGACATGTGGCAACTGAGGCTGAGGTGAAATTTTTTTCCTTAGTTTCCCTCACCAATGGGACAAGAGGGACAAAAAATTTCACCCTCCCCATTTATCACTTGGGTCACACCATGTGACCCCGACGACTCACTTTAGGCACCTTTGACCAAGTTAACTTCCTCCTCCACCAACTCCCACATGCTCCCCACTTGTCCTAAAAAGGATAAGGAAAATTTTTGTACCTATTGTCCCAAACCAAAGGGATAATTGGGGAAAAACATATGCCCCACCCCCTCTCTTTATGCTCAAATCTATATAATGCGGGAGTTAGCCATTTTCATGCTCATACCCCCACATTCTCCATCTTTTCTTTGAAACTATGTTGAGCTTTTTTCTCAAATATTCTCTCCACCATTTTCATCCTCAATCCATTGCTGCCATATTCCTATGATCTAAAGAAGAATAAAATACAACAAAATATGGATTTTTTAAGACTTCAAAAGAAATTTCTCACCTAAAGAACTCCCTATCCAGCCGAAGAGAAAATCCTCATAACTAAAAATCCAATGCATGGATCAACGCGGGTTTTTTTGCAATCATATAGTTTTTAAAAGGCCATTAGAATCAAAGTAGAATATTTCATATGCACACCCCATATTTTTCATCAAAGAAACCCTAGTTTCTAGTAGTAAAAATTTTTAAATTTAAAATCTCTTATTCTCGAAGACTAGGTAGACGTGAAATTTCAGAGGTGCAATAAAGAGAAAAAAACCATATCAAAAAAATGGATTTCATCGAAAACTGAGGTCTAGAACACCACTTTTAAAAAAAAAGTAAACCTCCTACATAAACACTTGCTATTTTTAGTAAGTCATCCCGAGATAAAATTTTTGGCGTAGAAGTAGTGTGTACAATGGTCATCCCGAGGAACAATTCGAGTGATCAGAGCCAAAAAGGGTGGAAATTGTCACTTACTAAAAATATTAAATCCACTTTTGGTACATGGAAGTGTCTCAAGAGCTAGCAAATTCAAGTTCATATGATTTTCATGAGCTCATTATACGAATAATTGCTTCAAAGGAATGATGGTTTTTGTGTTGCAAAATTAACATTATCCATTTTGGTTAATGGTGCGCAGGTAAGTGCACAAAGTTGGGGGCCAAAAAGTGGACAAAAACCTAAAAACAGATGAAACGTGTACGTGTTTTGCTAAAATGCGCTCACATTTTAATTTTTTGGCTCAGTAATCATTGAACCTATAACGTGTACGCATTTCAAAGAAGTCAAAATGCGTACGCGTTTTGAGTAGTATGGACCATGTATATGTGTTTTGGTGTTTTATACTTACAAAAATAAATGTTCAAGTATAAGATTTCTTTTATTATTTATTATACTTTAAATTTATTTTAGTAAATATAAGAAATTAGGGTCACTCTGCACCTTATGGAAGTGGTCTCGTAGCTCCAACAGTTATAATCTAGAAGATAGTTTTTCAAAATCTAATTTGGTCAGTACTTACTCATTTTTAGGATTTCAACAAACGACCTACAACTTTCAAGGCATATATTGTAGTCGGTCTTTTTTTTGGGAAAGCATATAGTCATTTTTAGGTTTTTTGACCTTCTAAAATGAATTTTGGCCCTACCACTACTTGAATTGGTACTAATTTTTAAATTTGGTCCATAATTCACTTTAGTGACCATGAATTAACTCTATGATGTTTGTCTACTTCTTACTAAAAAGAGATTCTCACTTTATAGATAGAGGATTGTTCCTTGAATGGGATTCCTGTCCTATGGCCAAAATGATGTGATTGTAATGTGCCTCCTCCTTAAGGTGTGATAACACTACTAGGTGTTGAATGAGTTGTTAAGAATAGTACCAAGTGAATTGCATCAAGTTAACTCAAATGATTGCTCATTCTTAGAAACATGGTGCTCCACATAAAGATCACCCCCTCACCTTTCCTAGCTTAAAAGAATCCTTTCATGGAATCAAATTCATGATTCTCATTAATTTTTTTGCTCATATGTCTCTTATGGAGACAAACGATGCCTTAATACTTCACAAATAATGGTCCTTGATAACTCGGTGACATGACTAGCTCATTTTAGCTTATTTTGAAGGGTGTTTAATTAACTACAGAATGGCCAAAAATGCCTTTTTAGGCCTTCAAAGGAAGTAGTATCTCATCAAAACTAAATGATTCGATCGATCACCTTAAACACTATTCCCTACACATTGAAACACGTTGAATGATCTTTTTAGGACTTTCCTTTGGGTGAGGGTTTATGATTTAGGGTTTAGGGTTTAGGGATAAGGGTTTAGGACTCAAGGTTTAGAGTTTAGGGTTTAAGGTTTAGTGTTTAAGGCTCATAGTTCATATTTTAGGGTTTAGGGTTTAGGGCTCAGGGCTTAGGGTTCATGGTTTATGGTTTATGGTTTATGGTTTATGGTTTAGGGTTTAGAGTTTAGGGTTTATGGTTTAGTGTTAAGGGTTAAGGGTTTAGGGTTTAGGGCTCAAGGTTCAAGGTTTAGGGTTTAGGGGTCAAGGTTGAGGGTTTAGGGTTTATGGCTCAAGGTTCAGGGTTTAGGGTTGAGAGTTGAGGTTGAGGGTTCAGGGTTTAGGGTTTATTTTTAGGGTTTAGGGTTTAGGGTTTATGTTTGAGGTTCAAGGTTTAGGGTTTAGGGTTTAGGGCTTAGAGTTTAGGGTTTATAGTTTAGGGTTTATGGTATAGGGTTTAGGGTTTAGGGCTCAGGGTTTAAGGTTTAGGGTTAAAGATTTAGGGTTTATGATTCAAGGTTTAGGAGTTAGGGTTTAAGTTTTAAAGGCAAGGTTCGGGGTTTAGGGAAAAGGGTTCAGGTTTAGGGTTCGGGGTTTAGCGTTTAGGGTTTAGGGTTGAGAGTTGAGGGTTTAAATTTTAGGCTTAGGGTTTAGTTTATAGGGTTTAGGGTTTAGGGCTTATGTTTAAGGGTTGAGGTTTAGGGTTTTGGCTTAGTGCTTATGGCTTAGGTTTTAGGGTTGAAGGCTTAGGGTTTAAGGTTTAGGGCTCAAGGTTTAGGGTTTAGGGGTTAGGGTTTAGGGTTTAGGATTTAGGGCTTAGAGTTTAGGGTTCAGGGATTAGGGTTTATGATATAGGGTTTATGGTTTAGGGATTAGGGTTTAAGGTTTAGGGTTGATGATTTAGGGTTTACTGAGTTTAGTGTTTAGGAGTTAGGGTTTAAGGTTTAAAGGTCAGGGTTCAGGGTTTAGGGTTTAAGGCTCGAGGTTTAGGGGTTAGGGTTTAGGGTTCAGGATTTAAGGCTCATGGATTAGGCTCACCCATTCAGTCACAATAATGTTCTATGTCTTACCCATTCTTATAAGTATTGACAAAGAGTATTCAACTAAAAAAGGTTAATCTACTTTGTAGGTAAAACATTCAAGGGATTCATCACAATTTTATGCATTTCATCTACTGATATTTTAAAGGAGGGAAATGCCCATTGCATGCGAACTATTTCACTCACTGTAATGTTTTGTGTCTTACCCATTCTTATTAGTATTGATAGAGAGTATTCAACTGAAAAAGGGTTCATCGACTTCGTAGGAACAAAACTCAAAGAGATTCATCAAAATTTGATGTCTTTCATTTGTTGATATTTTAAAGGAGGGAAATGCCCACCGAGCTCATAAATAAGGTAGTTGTAAAAGTAGACTTAATGATGGTTTTAGGCACAAGACTAGGAAATATGGTCCTAAGATATTAAAAAAATGAACTCACTCATGAGACCTACTAGAAATATATGAGGTTTAGGGGTTAGAGATTAGGGTTCTGGATTTAGTGTTTAGGGTTTACAAATTAGGGCTTAAGGCTCAGGGTTCAAGGTTTAGGGTTAAGGGTTAAGGGTTTAGGGTTTAGGGTTCAAGTTTTAGTGTTCAAATTTTAAGGTTTATTATTTTTGTTTTAGGGTTTAGGGTTTATAATTTAGGGTTTAGGTCTCAGGGTTAAGGGTTGAGGGTTAAGGGTTTAGGTCATAGAGTTCAGGGTTTAGGGTTTAGTGTTTAGGGCTTAGGGTTTAGGGTTTAAGTTTTAGGGATTAGGGTTTAGGGTTTAGGATTTAGTGCTTGGGGTTTAGAGTTTAGGGTTTAGGGGTCAAGGTTTAGGGTTTATGATTTAGTTTTTAGGGTTTAGGGTTTAGGGTTTAGGGACCTTTAGGATTTAACATTTAGGCCTTAAGGTTTAGGGTTTATAGTTTAGGGCTCAGGGCTCAGGGTTTAGGGTTTAGGGGTTAGGGTTTATGACTCAGGGTTTGGGGTTAAGAGTTATGGGTTTAAGGTTTAGGGGTTAGTTATGGGTTTAAGGTTTAGGGGTTAGAGCTCATGGATCTAGATTTAGGGTTTAGAACTTAGGGTTTAAGGTTTAGGGTTTAGGGCTCAAGGATTAGGGTGTAGGGTTCAAGGCTTAAGGTTTAGGGTTTATAGTTTAGGGATTAGGGTTTATGGTTCATGGTTCATGGTTTATGGCTTAAGGTTTAGGGTTTAGAGTTACTTGGTTTAAGGTTTGGGGGTTAGAGCTTGGGGCTCTGGATTTAGTATTTAGGGTTTAGGGCTTAGGGAGGGTTTAGGGTTTAGGGTTTAGGGTCTAGGGTTAGGGTTTAGGTTTATGGGTTTAGGGTTTAGTGTTTAGGGTTTAGGATTTATTATTTTGGTTTTAGGGTTTAGGGTTTATAGTTTAGGGTTTAGGTCTCATGGTTGAGGGTTAAGGGTTTAGGTCACAAAGTTCAGGGTTCATCGACTTTGTAGGTAGAACATTCAAAGAGAGTCATCAAAATTTGATGTCTTTCATCTGTTGATATTTTGAAGGAGGGAAATTTCATATTCCTAACTGTCAATCCTTCCAAAGACCCTAGTAGTCCTTAATCCTTGGATGTACATGGAGACACTGTTACTTGGCTTCCATTTATAATGATAGAGATATTTGTAAATTCGTGTTATGACATCTAAATCTATATGAATTTCAAGTTTCTTGGAAATCATGTCACACCCTTCACTAGGATTGATGACTACCCCTATATTTTTATTTAGGGGATTTTGAAAACATCCATGGGTTTATCATATAAGGAATTATCAATGAATGGAAGGTCACTAAGTCGTAGGTCAGGTAACACCCATTTAGAACTAAACAAGAAAGATTTTCTAGGAAATTGATAACCACTTAGTGTTCTTAGCCATTCTCACATTTCTATGATTATTTTGAACACTTCAGAAGTTCTGTCAAATTTACTATCCATTCAGTAGAACACTTGAACTTTATCTTTCTCAGAGGAGAGGATACTATAGGAAATTCGATTATGATCCTACACCTCTGCATTGATATATTCTCTATGTTTCTTTTGTTTCCTTTAAGATTAATTTTTTGTTGTGATGGTTTTCTTTTCCTGCTTCAATGGGTCATCCTAGCTTGTATAATACCATACATGGAAATATGAGAAATGTGAAATTTGTTTTAGATTGTGAATATATTTACATTCAAGAGTGCAAGTATATGTGGGAGAAACAAGTTTGGAAGAGATGTGTAATATATGCATTACGGGGCATAAGGTAGATGTCATATCCATTTAGTTACTTGTCCCACCTCATAAACAAGGTATTTCTATAAGAAGACTTAATGATGGTTCTAGGCATGAGACTAGGAAATATTGATGAAATAAAGTTTGGGGTTTAGGGTTTAGGGTTTAGGGTTTAGGGCTCATGGTTTAGGGTTTAAGGTTTAGGGTTTAGGGTTCAAGGTTTAGGGTTATGGTTTAGGATTTAGGTTTTAGGTTTAGGGTTTAGGGTTTAGGGTTTAGTAGGGTTTATGGTTCGGGTTAAGGATTTAGGGTTTAAGGTTTAGGGTTTAGGTTTTGGGTTAAGGATTTAGTGTTTAGGGATAAGGGTTTATGGTTTACGGTTTAGGTTTTAGGGTTTATGGTTCATGGTTCATGGTTCATGGTTTAGGGTTTAGGATTTAATGTTTAGGGCTTAAGGTTTAGGGTTTATGGTTTAGGGCTTGAGGTTTTTAGGGTTTAGGGTTTAGGTTTTAGGGCTTAGGGCTTAGGGTATATGGTCTAGGGTTTAGGGTTTAGATTTTAGGGCTCAGGGATAAGGGTGTATGGTTCAAGGCTTAGGGTTTAGGGTTTAGGATTTGGTGTTTAAGGTTTAGGGTTTAAGGGTTTAGGGTTTAGGATTTATTTTTTATGGTTCAGGGTTTAGGGTTTAGAATTTAGGGCTCATGGTTCATGGTTTAAGGTTTAGGGTTTAGGGCTTATGGCTTAGGGTTTAGGGCTTAAGGCTCAGGGTTTAGGGCTCATGTGTAAGGGCTGAATGTTTAAGGTTTAGGGTTTAGGTTTTAGGTTTTAGGGTCTAGGGATCATGGTTAAAGGTTTAGGGTTTAGGGTTTAGGGCTCAAGGTTTATAGTTTAGTGTTTAGGTTTATGGCCTATGGTTTAGGGTTTCGATTGTAGAAGTTAAATGCTAAAATCTTTAGGTTGAATGTTGAAATCTGAAAAATTACCTATGTATTGACCAAATTATACTTTAAAAAACTATCTCCTAAACCATGACTCATGGAGCTATGAGACTAATTCCATAAGGTGCAAAGTGACCCTAATTTCTTATATTTACATAAATAAATTTAAAGTATAAGAAATAATAAAATATAAATAATAATAAATGAAAAACTTAAACATTTATTTATGTAAATAGAAGCATGTCAAAAGCATACATAATGTTTATACTACACAGAACATGTACGCATTATAATGCGTACACATACGCATTATGTGACACATACGAATTTTGTGTTTTCTCTTTTCCCAAGCCATGCCTCAAGGCTTAGGATCCGGTTTGGATCCCAAGCCCGAGGCATGTACCTGCACAAACACAACAAACAACGTGTTTTTGCAAGAAAATGTAAAAATGCTACTTCCTCTATGATAAATCAAAATAAAAAAATAATCCCTTTTAAAAAAATATACCACGATGTAGCCAAGAGTTTCTTCTTTCTAAAAATACAATTTTTCAAATTTTTCGACTAATATAAGGTTTCCATATTATTTATTTTCTAACTATGCCTTTTTATAGCTTTTTTTGAAGTGTAAATATGTCTATATTTCATGGTGTATCTTTTTTTGGGTGATCGAAAATTTAAAAAAATTATACTAGCCCAAACTAGGAATAATTCTATACATATTAAAAAAATCTAATTTTTGATATTTTTTGAGGTAGTTAGGGGGGGGGGGGGCACGGTCGGAGCTCCGTTATTTTTCAAAACATAAAATTTCTATACTAAAAAAATCATAAATAAAAAAATATTTACTAAAAAATCTAAAAAAATGGAGCCCAAACTAGATGCTCCTAGCTATCTTTCTACCAAAGGGTTTTCAAAAATACTAAATGGTGCTAAAAATGGTGGGGGCACGAAAGTCACTCTATTATGTTTTTTTAACAAAAATAGGATCATCTGTTGGTATTTTAGTTGTTTGACCCACTTAAACTTATCCGTTTTCATTAAAATTTAGTAGCTTAGAAACTAGACTCAAAATTCTATGATTCATATTTTTACAACATATCCGTTTTCATTAAAATTTAGTAGCTTAGAAACTAGACTCAAAATTCTATGATTCATATTTTTACAACATCTTCCAATTTTGAGTGTAACTATTTCAAAAAACTCATACAAGTTGAAGTTTTTTTTTCGAGAAAAATGTGTCCACTTAAGACCCCCTTTTGGCCCCCCAACTTGGTGCATTTACCATGTATTCATCGGTGATTATCATTTACCTTCTCGGAAAACTTAATAGTGTCATAGAGGATCATCCCAAGCATTTCCCATAGGCAATTTGGAATCCACATCATGAGATCCGAACACTTTCTTTTGGCACTCATCCTATGGTCTAGTTTGTCTATGAATCATGTACGAGGAGTTTGTGATCATCATCACCAAAATATTTAGGGTGTGCTCTGTTGGAACTTTCAAATCAGCGTGGAAGTATTGCAAAGGGTCATTGCAGGGGTCGATGTTCATTATTAGATTCTTTGGAGTGGAACTCCATGAGCAATACTGCGGTTATCTAGGTAAGAATTCAATAGTGTTTCTAAACACTCTCAAAAGACACGATGTCCGTGCATCATTCAAATGAGGTTTCTAATAGTGCAAAGCGTTCAAGGATCCAAAGTTCATCGCATTGGAGAATTTCATCATATCAGTGAAGCAACTTCTTCATCGACATTCCTTCTTAGTTCTCTCTCTCTCTCTCTCTCTCTCTCTCTCTCTCTCTCTTTTCTTTGCCCCCACTTTCTATCTCCTCCATGTTCTAATTCTTCATTGGGATTGCATTTTTTCATACCGCCTTTATTTAATTAAAATCAAATTTATGATTAAAATGTAATAATTCACCCTTATTTTATAAAAGGGACTTAATCTTTTCCTAAGAGTACAAAAAGATCATAAGTTGTGCAAAGGCATATGAAAGGTCATGTGGGGGTAAGCGAAGAGTTTCTTCTCTTTCTATAAATTGTAAAGACACCCTCTTTCCAAAGGGAGGTCAATTTTGTGTGTTCATGAGAGATTATTCCAAGAAGAAAATAGATAACAAAGAAAATAGATAACACTTCCTATTTTCTTATCTACACGTTCTTATCACTCTCACCATTGTACAATTTTTCTCAAGCATCAATGAAGAAAGGAGGAGTTTGTTTCCTTTTTTTGGGAGATTTAATGAAACTTTGTGCTCTAAATCTTAACTGGTCTTGTTTCTATTTGCATAATTTATTTTCTTCTAATCTATGTGTGTTGGAATTTTTGGTTAATGGGTATAGGAATATGATTTTCTACCTATAACATTAATCCCCCTCTTTTTCTCACTCCCTTTCTTTCTTTCGAACAAGGTCCTCTCTTGCAAAGCATTGCAAGAGATTTTTTCTGCAGGTTAGTGGAGTGCCTGTTAGATCCCCGTCTGTAAGGCCACCACAGAATCAAATTTCACACGCGCATATAAACATGGAGCTACACCATTCAAGTAGAGGGACTTAGATTCCTAGAGTGTTGGTGAGATATCTACCTGCATCAAGTAGTATATCATATGCCCCATTACTTTTCCACCTAGTGCGAATTTTCTTGCCAACAGTTTAGGGGCATCAAGTAGTATATCATATGCCCCATTACTAATGTATGTATTGATATAAGGAACCATGTGAGTATCACCTTTAGTTTGAAAAAGAGTGGTAATATAATTCCTCAAGAAGATCTTATGATTGACCATTGAAGCATGTAAAGTGATAAGGTTTATCTTATCTTAAAAGATAAGCTTGCATGTATGAGATAAGGTTAAGGTATGGAATATGATTGAAGTAATTGATTTCTTATCTATCTTAGAGATAAGATGGATAAAGTGCCCACACACACACATGACAATAGCCATTGACAAATAAGTTTATGTGATCATACCCAAGGCTAGTAATCAATGTCATTGTGTTTAAAAAATATTTTGAATTCACTCATGGGTTAGATTGTAACAATTTTTTGCCATTTGATGTTCATTATTAAATGTGAATATATGAAATCATGTATGAATGTGAATATATGAAATCATGTATGAAATTAAGCATGTAGACACTAATAGTCTCATTAATTCCTTATTTAAGTTGTTTAATTTAAGAAAATGAGACCTTTTGGTTAATTTTGATTGAAATATAATCTAACAAGCTATCAACTCTAGAGGATTGAAAGCATATATGGATCCCAATAGTAAGGTGTGAAACCAATTTAAGGTATAATAGTTGAAATTTATTTGAAAGATCTTGGTTATGTAATATTAAAACTACAATTCTAATCTAATTATGGTATATACTAATATGTAAATATGATCTAGTAATAAAAAATATGGAAATATAATAAACACATAGACATTATAAACACATGATAATTAAAAGATAGAAATATAAGCTCTAGATAAGCTAAATTATGAGTTAGGGTTAAAAAATCTTCACCCCAATACAAGATAATATTGTGTGATAATATTATGAAAGAAATTTGATCAAGGTTACAAAACTACCTAATGCAACACGTGAGAATGAGATGATCTATTGTCTCTCGGAGAGTGCAACATAGCTGAATGAAACACAAGGTTTCTCATATTTCCTTTAAATACATTTACGATATATACATACGAGTTTCTCAATAGGAGACTATAAATCTCACTTGGAGGGTTTACAAACTATGGGTGTTTCCCTAAGGACATATCTAGATTGTTTTCAATGTGCATCTAATAAAAATTTCACTTGGATCTCGAACCTTTAGCCTTTTCTCCTTTTCGAATCATCTAGCACCTTCATGAATCACTCATCTATGTTGAATTTCCCTCCTTGTTGGATAAATATTTAATGATGAATATTCCCACCTTTTATATATGCACCTCTCTTGTTTCTCTCCTTGTAGGGTCTCCTCATAGCGAGATAGATTCTTCCTGATGTGTCTAGTGTTCTACCCATTATTCTTGATGTGTCTAGTCTTCTACCCCTACTTAATACCATCATTACTTTGTCTACCTCCATCTAGAAATTTGCAGGTCTACTTCACGTCGGTTTGGTAGATAGGAAAATTTGGCTACTACATTCAATTATCCACCCTTGTTAGATCATGTCTAATTTTCTTTTACATTTCTTATCGATGGAAAAATCACATGTGAACCCTTTTCCATGTAATCCTTCATTTCACATTTTCTCTAATTTCCCATGCACTATTAATTTCTAGGCCTTCTCAAAACATTTTCGCATCCCTTGTGCATTACTCATCTTTACACCATCTCATCATTTATCTTCTTACACCTCCTTCGTGATATCCATCTTGTGCCAAATTATTTCACACTTGCATGCACCTCTATCCTTATTACATTACATTCCAAATATACTTTTGTACATTGCCTTGCCTTACTCCTCCCATGAATTACTTATCCCCTTATCTTCTCAAAAATTCCACATGGCTTATTATATTCTACACCTTCCAAGCCTCCAATATTTTAGGTGTTATGAGGTTATCACGGATATTTATTTATCAATATATTACAAAAGCCTTTGCTCTCTTGTACAACCACCCATTTACTACCTGCCATTCCTTCCATCCTTGTACGCATCACCGAAACTTGGAAAAAATTTATGTAGGTTTGCATTGAACCTGGATGCTCTGCATTAAACACTCAAGGCACTCTAAACCTAAGTTCCACCTCAAGTAGACTTAATGAGTAGTAGGAAAACCCTTCAAACTATTTCCATAAATAGTCCTAACTCCATCATCCAAAAATATCCTCTCCATCCTCCACTCCACTCCTTTTTCACCTTCTTGTGACTCCTACGTGTTATCTTGTGTGATTTGGTGAGATTCATCCCTACATATCCTAACAACCTCCTTCTAATGGATCTCCTCTTCAAATACCTTTCGAACTTTGGCTTATCATGATCCTTCTTCTCTAGTGTGAGTCTCTACCCACTAGAAATAATCCTTCTCCTTCTAAGGGTTTTCTCTCAAGCATCCTATTTTTTGAGTCACTACTTATTCGTGTCTTATTTTATGAGTCCAAACTTACATATATCCATCCATCTCCACCTAAATCCTTTGGGGATTTCTTTCTCTCTTACCTATTTTATCTTTGGGCCTTCTCCTATGTACTTTCATACCACATGCAGTTCTTCTTTCCTTTCTTCTTATGTCTCCTATTTTCCTTTCTTTCATAACTCCTTCCTTTAGCGCTCCTCTTCCTAGCACACCAATCTTCTTCTACACTCTCCTTTACACCATTTTATTTTCCATGGGCTTCCACTACACACTTGGTCATTGCGTAATTATTTCCTTATCCTTATCTTTTTCATATTCATGTTGTGATCTCCCTTCATGCAACTTCCATTTGTGGAACTTCCACTCACTTCTCGTACTTCACCTTCTTTCCTTTTCTCCATGCATTCATCTCTACCTTTTCTCATGGATTTGGACCCATTATAGGTGATCTTTGGCCTCATTATTTTCCTTCACCCCTTTTCATCGGGAACCATTCCCCTTTTCCCATTTCTTCCACATGACATTTCTCTCCTTGCCTAAATTTTTCTTACAGGATTCTCTACTTCCTTGTTGCTTGGCCTTTTTTAGAATGCACTTCGACTTCCTTTACACCATTAGGCCATTATCTACTTTCTCACGTAGTGGAATTTCTCTTAACATCACTCTTGATTATTCTAGGAATATTGGGCTATGATAACTACTCGCCACATCCTTTCCCATTATTTGTGATGTTACCCTTTTTCTCTATTTCCTCTATGGAAACCTTTGTATTTCCTTGCAGTTTCATTAAATTTTTTCTACTCTCTCTCTAGAGATATTTTTGGATCTCTTCTATATTTGGTGTGAAATTTATCATGTGCACTCTCTTAGTAAATCCTTCAAGCTGATCGATTTAATTCTCTTTAGGGAAAGCTGTACACACCCAAAATTTCATGTGCTACATTGTTAGAAAATGGTTACAAAAGTCTCCAATGATGATTCATGTCCTTTCAGAAGGTGTTCGAGTTCATAAACTCATTCACATTATATATTTGTAGCCTAGACATCCTTAGCTTTTCCATGCTTTCTTCTAGCTTCTGCTTCATTCTGTGCATGTTTTGGCCTTTAGTGTTAGGATGCAGCCTAGAGACAAGGTAGTGGTCCCATGACCATCACCACTGTGTAGAGCGAGAATTCTACACGCTTTCTCAGAACTCTTAATGCGTGGTTTTAACATGCGTAATTTCACTCTACTTGACTTCCAAGGTGCGTTTGTGAACCAATTTTCCTTAAAATAGTCTTGATTTCTTGGTATTCCTTCCCTCTTCTATTTTTAAATAGATTTAATTAGTTTAAACTACCTCTTCACCCATGATTTGGCACTCCAAGGCTGCCTTGTGCATGAAGGAACATCCCAACCAATTCCTATATAATCAATGCTTATAATTAAGAAAATGGCACGAGAAATTTATGTATCTTGCATAGTATTTTTACCACAATCCCACTTTGGAAATTGCATAGCTAAACTCTGCTCACTTGTGCTATCCCTCTTCTACTTGCATTGCAACGGACTTCCTTCAAGTTGTCATTTCTCAAACACATTATCCTCTTTGCTTCCTTTGCATTCCCAATTACTTGGACTCATATGGACACACGGATAAATAAAGGATGAATTGAAGGAAAATAATAGATATAACCAGATTTTCCAAAACTCTTGCTTATCTAAGTTGGAATTATTTGTTTGTTTTCTTCATTTGTTCAAGTTAGCGAGTTATGATTTATTCATTTCAAGTACATATCGAATAGAGTAGAAAAATTGTTCATTTTAGTTAATCAAACAATTACAAATAGAGTATAAATCAATTTCATTTCATTTTCAAGTAATTAGTTAATTTCAAGAGGATTTAAATAATTAATAGAATCTCCCGATGATGGATCCTCTTCTTCCCATTCATGTGAATCTGAAGGAGAGAATATCTATAGGAGTTTGTCTACATATCACAAATATTTTGGAAAAGTTCTTGTTTTGATTTAGTTTAGTTTCGGTACACTTCAAGCATAGGTGAATAACCACACTAGGTTATTTCACTTGTTTAGTTTTTAGTGTAGAAGTAGATTTGATTATTTAGAATAAAAGCCAAATTTTGTTTGTAATTGTAATATTTCAGTTTTTGATTTATTAGATTAGTTTCCTTTCAAGTAGTAGCATATATTGTTAGTTTCATCTTAGTTAATTTGGACACTTCAAATTTGATCAACACTTAGATCCAATTCAGTTAGACAAACCATATGGAATTTACGCTACCCGTTCATAGTCTCTAAATCTCCCCTTTACCAACTTAGCTACTAGGAGATCACACTACCAGATCTTAGTCAATGATCCTCATATAGTTATCCATCCAAAAATTCAACATCGGATGCTCTAGCACATAACCTCAGGGAGTCGAGTGCGGTTGAAGGTTGCATTTCAATTTTCATTCATACAAATTGGTGAACCCAACGTGAAGGATTAATTCCTTCTTGTTTCCTTTTATTTCATTGTTATTACCTCACCTCTCCATTTCTTCCCCTATTTTGGTAGGTATTTTATAATTTTTTGGAAGAGAGTTTGGTGGGCCATTTGGCTCACGGTAGATATTACATCAATGTGCAACAAAAGCAGTTCCCTTCTCTTTCGAGGTGGGGTGAAATCACACAAACAACGTTGAAACCTCCCCTAGTTACACAAATGGAACAAGTTCTTACCATAAGAGTCTTGTCAATACCTCACATTTCCATTCAATCAAATAAAGATAATACATTTGCACGAATAACAAATCCTCTTTGTCGGATAGATGATTATTTGGATAGAATGAAGGCTACTGACCTATGAGATTTTGAATTCCTATCCTAAGATTCTTACTTCGAGGAGACAAGAATTATAACACTAAATAATTCATAATAGGGTATCATGAGCATGTTTAATCAAACCCTATGCCACAAGCACCCCAACAAGGAATCAATTCTCTCCCAATGATCTCATTTCTAATTTAGTGGGGAGGATTAGAGAACTAGAAAGTGATCAAAATTCACAAACAACACATGCGGTAGAGGGTAGAACATGGGGTATCTAGTTGATAGAAAAGGATACATCCCTTCCAATGAGCAACCAATGCAATATCCTATACAACAAGGTTATTTGGTTCATTCAAATCTAGGTGATATTCTCACATGATTAGACACACTAGGGATGGGTCCTCATCCTTCTCAAGCTTATCCTATGCAAGTCTTTGGCCAAAAGTGCATTCTTAAATACCGCCACAACAGGTAATGCGATGTTCCCTAGTTTTATGCTCGCTAGTCCATATCTGGTACTATCCCACCTTACATGCATATGTATTCAAAAATCCCCCAGATGGACCCATATGCCATTCCCACTCGACATGTCATATCAAGGGACCCCATACGTTCTCATCGGTGCTTATATTGCAACTTATCCAACTCCTCCTCCTCCACCTCCTCATCAAGGATCTTCGATGGTGGAATCTTACGCAATGGGTACATACGTTGAGTACAAAAGGAACCTCTTGACTTCACCATACGTGGTGTCATGCTTCCACGCCCATTGTCAAATCTTCCAAAATTTAAGGGAGAAGGAGATCCAAATGCTCATATCAAGGCCTACGCTACTACTATTAGGGAATTACTTCCTTGGGATGTTGTAGTAGATAATATCTTTCCAAAGAATCTCGAAGGAATCACATTGGATTGGTATTACCGTATTCCATAAGTTTCTATACATTCATTTAAACAACTTTTTCTGATTTCATCAAATCATTTGACATGAATAAGTTGTTGCATACAAGGATTAGGGAGTTCCTACATATTAGACAAGAGAAAAATGAATCTTCACCCATTTCATCCAAAGATGGCACTAAGTTCTCTATTCCTCTTGCAAGTGTGCCCAACATGGACCAGATGGAACTTTATGATATTTTCCTTCACTGATCAATCAAGAGACTAGGGAGGAAGTCCAAAAGTTTCCTTTCCATAGTTATGAGGAAGTGTTGGAAGGTACACTTTGGATTGACCAAGCCACTATAGACAGTGGGTGTAAGATATATGGTCCCAATGGGAAATTGGTATCCCCAAATCAAAATAATACAAATAATGTAAACAATGGTGCCAACAACCAAGGACCTAAGGGTGTGAATCGCAATCATGGTGTCACCCTGAATAGTGCTACGGATCAAGCTAAAAAAACTAGTTTTACAAACAACAATAACTTGCCAACAACAACAATAACAATAACAACTTAGGCAATCAAAACGCCTAACACTTTGTCTTTTGTTAACACATTTAATGTAAATTATGCCACAAAAGAAAAATCAAACCCAAACCCAAGGCCCAAACCAATACCAAAATTCCAGCTAAGGGGCAACGAACCATGGTTATAATAATCAGTTATAAAACTACAATCGAGGTTATAATTAACAACAACAAGATGATTACCGAAGGCCACATAATTACAACCCTAACTTATATTGTGGTTTCCATAAGGTTTAGGGCCATGATGCTAGAACTTTTCGTGATTGAAAAAAATTCTTACAAAGGCTCCCTGAGAATCAAAGGTAGCTCTTTGTCGATATGTTCTTAGCAGACCCCGAAACAAACCCGCAATTTGACAATGCAAGACATGTAGCTCCTCAAAATGCTAATGTGAGCATCTTTTGAGATCTGATCCCTACACATCCTAAAAATTTCAAGGTGAATTCACAAAACACAAACAAAGGCATTCCTATAGGAAACAATGACCATGATGTCTCAACTTCCAATAAATCTCGGGTTGCTCCTAACCTCTGTTTGAATGATAACATAAATATCATGGGATTACTTGAGCTAGAATTTGAACCATAAATTAATGCAACAACTCAAGTGAAGGAATACTTTCCTCAAACTCTACCCACTCTTTCCTCTTTACAGGATGCGTTCTACAATCAAAAAACTAGTAGGAGCATATGACTTAATATCAGATTTGAAAAAGACCTTCTCTCACATCTCGTTTCTATATTTGTTGTAGAATTCACCCACACGTTGTTCTACATTTCTCTATGCACTAGGTCTTGGTAATCTAATCCATGTTACGCCTCCTCCTAGTGCTCAAATAAATTATATTGATTTTGACATATATTTTACGGAAAAAAATGATAGGGATAATGGGTATGTTTTTGATATAGAAAAGATGCCATATGACCTTTGAAATTTCCCAAAAAGAGGTGATCCTGCCTTATTTTTACAAGTCTAGGTTTATAACAATTGCATTAAGAGAGCCATGATTGACGATAGGGTGTTATAAATGTGGTTCCCTTCTCTTTCTTGAAAAGTTGGGATATAGAGAGACAAATTATTCCTCTATAAGAAACACGTTACAAGGGTATGAAAATCTTAAAAAAATCTCGAATGGAACCATAGTTCTTCCAGTCACGCTTGATCAAAAATCATCTTTACAGAGTTTTACATTATCGAAAGGGAAACAAGTTATAACATGATCCTTAGGAGACCCTAGATTCATCGAATGAAGACTATCCCCTCTACCATGTTCCAGGAGATTAGATTCCTCCATTTGGGGAAGGTATTCATCACTTAGGGGATCCTAATCCCTTCGATATACACTTAGAAAACATCAAGAAGAAGAAAAGAGTCCATACAAAGTATGAATTCCTATGAATCAATTGAAAAAACCATCTCCATCAAAAAAAGAGTTAGTCTGATCACCCCAAGCGTGCGAGAAGGTTAAAGTTGTTGACCCAAAAACATTTGAGGTGGAAAAAATAGATAAGGGTAAATCAATATCTATGGAAAGCAGTGTCCACTAAAACCATAGTGGAAATTATGAAACTCTTAGAGAGTGACGATCTGATCTTCCTCTCGTTTGAACCATAGGGGATGGGTAGTCTTCTTGGTTTAGCATCTCTTCCTCCGAAGACCTAGGTCTAGGTGTAAACATGATAAAATTAACAAACAAAGAAGGGAAATTTGAGATTTAAACTATGCCCATCAAAACTATCTTTAGGGTTGTTCAATTCTAAACCCGAGTTTCAACCCATGTGCATCTGTCATATCCATAAGGCAATACCTCATCATTTAGCAAGGGTCACAAGTAAACACAATGCTCTACATAGGAAACAAGGTCGAGAAACATAGTCATGCTCACCCACACACCATGTCTCAAGAACATGACAAAGAGGTTCACGAACACCTCTTTCATACAAATGATTTTAATGATTGGACATATACATTTTTGGGCAAGGGTTGTAAGTTTAAACCCAGAATGGTAGGCCCTTTTCAAGAGAACGGAAATTTTAAGGATCATGGTTCTCTATTGTGTACTTTTAGGGGTGAAGAATTTGATATTCATCAACTTTCTTCACCTTAGACATCATGAAATGTAGTTTCACCTACATTTCCATATGTATATTACTACATCCACATTGCATTTTCATTTGCCGATTCATTTTGTAAATTTGTGATCAAGGGAATTATTCTTATAGCAATTCCTAAAAACTTCAAAACGTTGGAAAAACATTCAAATCATTTTTCTTCAAATCCTCATGGTATCATCAATTGTTTGAGAATCATTTCATTAGTTTAAATAAAATAAGAAAATCTTTTACATTAACCATACCAAGGCTGCATACTTGGTTATACTTGTAGTTTCTTCTAGATTAGGTGTCTTTTCCTATGGTATGTTCTAAAAGCTTCATAGTGTCACATCTATCCCATATATGTTTCTTTGGAAATAAGAACATTCTAGACATTTTCCTAGATAAATAATTCAAATGCAAATCCACAGAAATTTTTTATTTTACACATTTCTTTGACCTACTAACATTCGGTGTTGAGCTTGCATCTCTTACTAGTGATGTAGGGTTGGGAAAGGAGAGAAGTGCAATTACTCACCTATGCCTTATCCATGGTGATGAGCCCATACTTCCTACTGGTAGCATGGGGCAAGGTGTAGGGGGTCTCTTTGACAAATTTGAAAGTTAGAAATAGTTCATTCAAATGTTGTGAAATCATAAATCAAAACAAAGTGATTTAGATGTCAAAATTCCAAAAAGAGTTTAAAACCTCAAAAACATATTTTGTCAACCAAGTGGCCATCTACGGATCTAATTCTAGATAAAATAGAAAGCAATTCACATTTTAAACTATGAATCAAAATTGAGTAGAATGAGGTTGTAGGGTCTCAATTTGGTTTTTGCCAAATCTTTGTCTTTCTCTCATCATTACCATTCAATTTTTTTATAACTTGTGCCATTTCTAGCTCTTGGTGTTGAGCCCTCACATCTTACCAATTGTATGGAGTTAGGAGTGGGGAAAGTTAATTCACTTATCATATCACTCTTTTGCCATGTTTTGCTAAAATAATACAAAGTACCAAAATTTTCTTAGAGAAACTAAAGTTCAACATTACAATATGATTGCATTATCATATATCAACATTACAAAACACAAAAAAATAAATCATTCTATTAGCATTCATATCCACTACATACATTCTGAAAATCATATAAAAATGGAAGTTCTAAACATCTATAGTACACATGTGAAGTGATCCAAGAGGAAGTCATCTCAGATACAATGAATTACCAAATCAAAAAATAAGAGTTTGTATATTTATCATAATAAATTGAGTTTTTGTACAATGTCATCACACACTACACGTGGTCAAAACTCTCACAATGAGGCCTAAATATACAAAAATTGCATAAATGCCCAACAAAATGGCAACTAAGCAATAAAGGCACTCTTCCTATCCACCTCTTTGAGCCCCCTTATGACCACTCTAGCTACAAATTTCTTAGGAGTTCTTCTCAAAAGCATTCAAATAGAAAAGGGCCAAGCCTAACACAAAATACCATTCCTAAATCCATTATAATTCAACCATACTCACAAACAAAACGATCATAGTGGGCCCAAAGCTAGCTAAAAAAATCACAACGAGAATATGTGCAAATGAATTGAAAATAAGTTGTTTTGATATATATATGCTTTATTTTAAACCCTTTTTCAAGTGTATGTTTCCACAGGGCTGGAGCGTTGGAACAAGTATATTCCTATCCCCTCACAAATGGTAAGTTCTCTTGTCATTTTGATTTAGTGTTTATTTTTCGATATCGTATCTATCTGCACTTGAGTCTTCTTTTTCATTTTGTAGGTAGCAAGAGTTTACAAAATTGCATGTGCTACATTGTTAGAAAATGGTTACAAAAGTCCCCAATGATGATTCATGTCCTTTCAGAAGGTGTTCGAGTTCCTAAACCCATTCGAAGTTTATATTTATAGCATAGAACATCCTTACTTATCTTTTCCATGCTTTCTTCTAGCTTCTTGCTTCATTCTATGTATGTTTTTTCCTTTAGTGTAAGTACCACTTTGCCATGCAGGTGGCGGTCCCGTGACCGCTGCCTGCCCTATGTAGGGCGAGCGATCTTGCGTTATTTTTCTAGAACTCTTCATGCATGGTTTTAACACATGCGATTTCACTTAAATTGACTTCTAAGCGCGTTTGTAGAACCAAGTTTCCTAAAAATAGTCTTGATTGCTTGTATTCCTTCCCTCTTCTTTTTTAAATAGATTTAATTAGTTTAAACTACCTTTTCACCCAATGATTTTGCACTCCAAGGTTACCTTGTGCATGAAGGTACATACCACCAATTCCTTTATAATCAATCCTTGTATTCAATAAAATGGCTTGATAATTTTGTGTATCTTGCATAGTATTACTGCCACAATCATGCTGGAAATTGCATAGCCAAGCTACTGTTCACTTGTGCTATCCCTCTTCCACCGCATTGCAACTATACTTCTTTCAAGATGCCATTGCTCAAGCACCTTCTCATGTTTCTTTCTTTGTGTTCCCAATTCTTTGGACTCATATGGACACAAAATAAAGAAAGGATGAATTGAGGGATGATAATAGATCTGACAAATTTTCCAAATCTCTTGCTTATCCTAGGTTGGAATTTTTGTTTGTTTGCTTCCTTTTTTCAAGTTATCAATTCTCGGTTATTCATTTCAAGTACATATCAAATAGAGTAGAAAAATTGTTCATTTTAGTTAATAAAGCAATTACAAATAGAGTAGAAATAAATTTCCTTTCATTTTCAAGTAATTAGTTAATTTCCAAGAGGGTTTAAATCATTAATAGTAGCTCTTGGTGACATATCCTCTTCTTCCCATCCCTGTGGATTCGAAGGTGAGAATATTTATAGGAGGTTGTCTACATATCATAGATATTTTGGAAAAGTTCTTGTTTTAAGTTAGTATAGTTTCAATACACTCAACATAGGTGAATAACCACACCAAGTTATTTCACTTGTTTAGTTTTAGTGTAGAAGTAGATTTGATTATTTAGAATAAAAGCCAATTGTTGTTTGTAATTGTAATATTTCAATTTTGTGATTTATTAGATTAGTTTCCTTTCGATAAGTAGCATAGATTGTTAGTTTCATCTTAGTTAATTTGGACACTTAAAATTAGATCAACACTTAGATCCAATTCAGTTAGAAAAACCATAGGGAATTTACGCTACCCGTTAATAGCCTCTAAATCTCCCCTTTGCCAACTTAGCTACCAGGAGATCACACTACCAAATCTTAGTCATTGATCCTCCTATAGTTATCCATCCACACATTCAACATCAGCTACTCGGCACGACCTCGGGGAGTCAAGTGCGGTTGAAGGTTGCATGTCAATTTTCATCCATACAAAACCTATTCCTCTACTTCCTCAATTTATTTTTCTATGGTGTTCCCATTTTTGTGTGCATCTTCCTCTATGTACTCCTCGAGATCCTCTAAGAGTATTTTCTTTTGCACATTCCTCCATGCATTTCATACTTTTCATAGGAATATCTTATTTTACACACTCGTAGTTCATCCCATATGTCCTTCCTTTGGGACATTTTAATTTTATGCAATCATTTGTGCCATATAGCCCTTTTACTAGGATTTCCTTTACATGCTCTTCAACTCTTTCTACGTAATCTCTGTACTCATTATTTCTTCTTGTCATTTAAATTATATCCACATATTTGGGAAATATTTCATGCACTTATGGCCATCAATGATCATCGTCTCCTCTTTGTAAGATTCCTTCTTTGGCACAATACTCTTATGCATTTCCACGTACCTTTATGTGACTTTTTTTTTCACTTTTTCTCATCTCATGAGCCATATTCATGTGCTCTATTCTACACATTTATTAATGGTACTCTTGTGTGTACTTTATCTTCAATTTTTAATCTCCTATGTAACCTCTAGTTGTTCCTTTTTGCATGTCTTTTCTTCCTTCGGCTTTCTACCGGTGCTTCCACCATGTATTCTCCTTTGTGCTACTAACTCTTTGCACAATATTTTTTCTCCTTCTAGGTATTTCATACCAGAAGAATTATTTTCCTTGTTAGAAGCATAGTGGACTGGGGGGTGAATCAATACTTCAAAACTCTTAACTAATTCTTAACTATATTCATTTAACTTTCAATAAATGTGATCTTAACAACAAATAACAACCATCCACAAGAGCATAACCATGAGGGAGTACACAAGAAAAAATATGTAAGTGGGAAACCATCAAGGGGAAGAAAACCCAATGAAAATTTTAACATATTACTCAAATAAAAAATAATTTAGTGAAGAACCAACTTCACAAGGAGCACCAACCCATACTTTAGTAGAGCACCAACCTTGCAAGGAGCACCAACCCCTAGTTTAGTGACATACCAAATCCACAAGGGGATACAACCCTATAAGGTGATAAAGAACCAAATAAACCACCTTGATTAATACCTATGATGTATTATTGTTGCTTATAATTTATAGAGATCACAAAATCAACTCACACACCTTCAAACCCTCTTCAAATGCATCTTCTCCTACTTCGTTCAAACTAACTCAAACATGGACTGATTTGGAAAAATAATCTTGCACACTATCTCTTCATCACTCTTTATAAATTAACACGAACTCTCAACTCTTTCTTGATGCCCTTAAATCACTTTCACTCTCTCACCTAGCTCACACTTTTCCCTCTCACAACACTAGTTCAAAAATGAACTCTTACATGCACTTTTATACATGACTCTTCTTTTAAACATTACTAGGTCAGACATGACCCTTAAGGCCAGTCATACCAACTTAAAAATAGTAAAAAAATACTCATATAAATCAACATGAAATACCCATATGTGTCGATAATGCATTGAGACATCTATAAGCTCTCACTAGCCCAACAAGGCCTAAAAACCTCATCACCGAGCACACAAAGACCCTTAAGGACTTTATTTTACTTTGTAAATCCTAAAAATGATTCAAAATTCCCATAATACCTTTAAAACATCATCCATGATCACATAATACTATGCACCAATCATTTTCTTCATATCACCATCTTGTAGGACTATTTCATACTCAAAATATGCACTTCCAGAACCATTATTCATCAATAAAAGTCAAGATCACACAAAAACACCTCAAATATGCCATGTAACCACTAATTGGAAATCAAATGACATGTATAACATAACCATGTATGTTATACCTCATAAAACACCCAAAAATGCAAATAGAGCCACTTCTCCTCTTTAGAAAACTGAATTGCCCAAGAAGCAGTTTTGGAAATGCAACTAGTTTGAACCATTTCTAATAAATTAAATACCTATAAAAAATTAATAGGAAAAAAATTCCTCCCTATTTACTATAAAATTAGTAGACACCATTAGCTAATCCAAAATAATGGTCTTCTTCATCAATCTTCTAACCAAAAGCAGTCTGTTGTCTGAAGTAGTCAAACTAGGTCAACTTGTGACCTCAAACATATCACCTTAGTACAATTTCGAGCTAAAAAAACATGAAATTTTTTAGATGAGATTTCAAAAACACCTCAAATCTCATAAGACTTTATCACAAATCCCACAAGAGCTCAATCCCTTCCATTCACCAAGCCTACTAAAATTATCTTTTTGGCCCAAAATCTAGTCAACATATTTTGACTTGTGAGGACATAAAAACACATCAAAAATATTTGAAATGAATTCAAACATGTAGAAAATATCCCATATATCTCAGAATACTAAATTAGTCATAGGGTCTAATGGAAAACTTGAGAGAAAATCCTTCTTTCTTGGAAACTAGAAAATATGAGTGGGTTCCACTAAGTTTCATGATCTATAACCGCCACCATATGAAATATTGGATAGTACTATCCATCATATAATCATAAAATTTCATAATATAATCCATTTTGGGAAAAAACCAATAATTTTTCTTCCATCGCTAGGAAACTAGGGTTTTTGGAGGGTTTTGGCCTTCTTACCTTCTTAACAATCATTCATAAAGAATAAATCCTCATTTAACCTCATTATAACTATGATACCTTATTAGTTACATGATTAAACATCCTTGAAATTATTAGGGGCAAATGAAAAGGTTACATGTTTCAACCAAGCAAATTTCTCTCATATCGAGCTGGAAAACATGCTCTTAAGAACCCTATTTTGGTTTAAACCTCATATCTTGCAAAATATTCATCATGGAAACCTGAATTTTTTTCCATAGCACTAGGATACCCTCGATAACATCACCACTAATAAATTTTCCACAAATATCTCTACATCTTCACCACCACTAGGACTTACATGACTAGGCCTTGGGGTTTTGCATGTTCTAGGTCATAACAAAGTGAACTATCACTATAACCAAGCATGAAACTTCCTCTACATGATAAATTTTTTTAACATACCTCCATTATTTTCCTTAAGGTCTCGGATAAACCTACAAGTGACTATCATGCCTTTTAGGCCTCCAAACACTAGGATTAGGTCTAGTTTGGACCTAGACCAAGTAGGAAAACACCATGACTCTACTTCCAAGCTCTCCAAAAGGACATAAAACACTTTAGAAAACATGTATCACACCCATGCATGATTATATGAGCTTACATAGCTCTCAAATTGATGACCATGCCTCATTAGGCCTCCAGGCACTTAGACTAGGTCTAGATGAGCACCTGCAACTATGTCCACAACATGTACATGCACTATGAAACTCATGTGATTATTTGAAAACTATCCAATAATTTTATCCATGCCTCTACCATGCTTCTAAATTTACAATGCAACTATATCCATCTTGTTTTATCACTTAGGCTAAGTAGGTCACCGATTAGGCCTATTACGCAAGCCATTATTCACTATTTCAACCTTTTCCATCATGTTAAAACCTAATTTACCATGTCATCATCATATAGAGAATATTATAAATCTCATTGATCATCCTCTTTGTCATTAGTGAAATTTTATATCAATGAAAACATTGTAGCTCACTCATGCAAATAATCTCCCCCTTTGTCATTGATGGAAAACCACCTAGTTCTTCTCCTCATTTTTACATTAATGAAAAAACATACATGTATCATATGATATTCATATTATTCAACCTCTCTTGGAACCCTTAATTCTTGGAAACATCAACCAAAGTCTTCACACAAGCATATAAACATGTCTTTCCTCTCTAATCTTTGTTTTTGGCCTCTTTCTCACCATGAAAACCTTGTAGCCCCCTGTAACATCCTCATTTCTATACATTAGAACAAGTCAAATTTTTTTTTGATAAATGCTTCACGGTTCTAAATACATAATTTAGAACTCACAAATCAAATAACCATTCTTATAACAGAGATAACCATATCGGTGTAATGACTCGGAGTACCTCCGATCTATTCATTCCATGACTCGGTTATCTACCGATCTATTCATGAGTGATAAGAGTTGGAGTTTTTAATCAACACTTCACTCTTGTGGTTCTCTTCCCTATTCTGGGATTCAGAATGCTCTGTCCAAGGAACCTAACTTGAATAATTGTTACCATTATTCATCGACATCTCATCCCTTAGACTAGGTGACTCAGGACAACGCAATCAGCGAACTTGCGATACTTTGGCCAAAGATTTGAAACATACTGCTTATGTCTCATATTCCTTAATGGCATACTCGTCAATCTGGAATACGTCCTTCACCCCATTCTTATGTTATGTAGAATGTCTTATACCGACTTCTGTCAGTCCCTCCTAACCCAAGTTATTCACTCGGAAACGGATTAGTAAGGTGACAACGTTATATGGATGCTCCCGAGGACTAGGGATACGATGACATACTGGGTCAACCCTAGTTAAGCCAGTGTGTCAAGATACCCCGAGTCTCCTAGGCAGCCATATAATGTGACCACATTCCTAATCGGTTCCAGAGTAACTTGTTCGAGTTAAAGGTGTAAATCTTAACGATCAATGCAAAGGGTGTCGTCATAAGTCACCTGCATTGTTGTAACTTCGAGAAGATCCCAATCTTCTCGAAGGTACAACCCTGCAGTTGACTTGTGCCATCAACCTTTAAATCCACCTCGAAAAGATCTACTTATAATAAGCGTTACGCACGTTGAGTTAAAATTATAATAAAAGACGTTCCCCTAAGGTTAGCCTTTCCCGATCCCTGGGTTCCTCACCAAAGAATGACCTTTCTTAATAAAACCCATTACACAAGAGAAATTATTAAGACTAGAGGGTCCCATCAAGGAGTTCATAGAATTTACATAATTCTAAATCAACAAAATTGGACAATAACCTATATTCTTCACATGTGATTGCCAACCGAACCCTTTTTAGGTTTATTTCAGTTCTTATAACTGAATTTATGTCTTACTTATTAATATCGAGATATAAAGATTAGGAATCCAATTAAACGTTGTCCTGGCTTAATCAAGACTAGGAATTAATAATTTAATCCAGCTTGTTTAGCGTCTTGCTTAGGTTTATTTTTACCCTAGCTTCCAGAAAGACAGTGATCTATATTTCAATTTAGCTTTAGATAGAACATACAAGAACTGCTAAACAATCATAAATATTCAGTCACATATTCTTGCAAGCTTACATTGATAATCACAAAAGTCTCCATATTATACAATAATAACACGCTCTCAAGATCATTTGATCCGAAGAAGGTCAAACTATCCAGATAAGAATACAAACATATAAGTATCAAATATCTAATTCCATTCCCTTCTGAACCAAACACATACATTTTATGCATTCAACATACTTGATACAATACTCAACGGAAAAAGAACATCTTTCCTGAAATAGTACATTTAGAGAATCAAGCTGTAATTCATCATAAACCAAATTAATCAATCAACATCTTATCGGATTGCGTGCTTTTACCACTTACGGCAACCATCTGCAAAAATTGTCAACATGGGTCAGTTCGATGAACTGAGCATGATAAGCACTAACTCTTAAAACAATTGCAATCCACCAACTATTTCCATTAAACAACCTGTTTAAATGAGATCATTTCACCAAACAAGTAAACATATTTCAGACTATACTTTTGTAATACAACATGACTATAAACGCGTAATACAAATTATCGTTACAGAATAGTCCTAGATACTTCTCAAATATTTCATCAAAATATTAGGGATCAAGAAGAATGAAAGTATCCAAAACAACTATCCATCTGAATCCCAAGATCAGCAAACATCAGACAGATCATTACATTCAACAGTAAAAGGAATATCATAACAAATCATGATTCCATCAATATGTTAAAAACAGTTCCAACGGTTAGATAAAAATATCAACATATACTTTACAACAGAAGAGAAAGAAAACAAGTCATTCATATTTCCCTTCACACAAGCTCATGACTGTACCGTCTCCTCGAAAGGAAAGCATTCACCTTATATGCATACGAATAAGTCTGACGAGCCACAAAAAGAACCACAGTTTTGTTAAAATCAAATATAACAAAACTCCTGTAGCATATTAGCAGTACAGTAGCTCTTACGCCAAAACAGATGAATGTCAACCAACAAATTACACATGACCTTCCACACGAAGCAAAAAACAAGAAGATATTCAATGCCATCGTCATCTGTCGAGGTGAAGTCGACAGTTCCTTAGTTCAGTCAAGCTCAAGACTAGATACCCATGCAACAGAAGACGTAATCATGCTCAAACATGACAACAATTCCTCACAGCAACATACAACTTATTCTAATCCCTACTAAACACAGTATGGTTTTAGATCCAAGGTCGAAATCAAAAGAACTTCTCCTTTTTATCTCAGCCAACAAGAGACTCGTTAACATTAAAGCACAAGATGTTTCCCCTAAGACTATGCAGAGATATTCGCACGAAATCCACTCAACATGCACAACCTTAATTAACTGTAATTATTCAGAAAGGAAAAATAACATATCGTATTCACATCTGAACTCATTCAGAGTTTGAAAAATATGGTAATCACAACCTACTTTTACAGAGACCAAGATACAAGATATCTATCATTACTTAAGGAACCCAACAGAGCCAAAAACAATAAGTGTTCCCAATCAGGCTTTTATAAAAGTAGATACACTGGTTATCTATCAAGGATTTCAACTGAATCCGAACAATAGTATACACGATAAATCTTCTACAGAAGCTGATATACCAGATAAACATAAGTTAAAGATTTCAACCGTGCCAACAATGGTAAATAATCAAAATCAGGCTATTACAGAAGTTAAATACTGATTTTGTAACAAGGAATCCAACTGAGCCTCTACAACATTATTCGCTCAAGCTTACACAGATTGGAACATCGAAAGTATACCAACCGAGTCTGTACCAAAAATCCATTACTTAAACGAAGGTATACATTACAAGATAACAGAAGTCGTATTACCAGTTACCCCTCCAGGACTCCGACGGAATCATGCTACCAGTATACACATACATAACTTATACAGTAGTCCAATATACGAAGCAATCCAAGGACTCCACAAAGTCATCTTGTAAGTAAAATAAATATAATGCAAACCATCAATGGGTTACACCCCGTAATTGCAACACAAGGAGGGAAAAACAACTTCTACAGGGTCGCATCAAATACTGAAACACAGCCAGTTATCCGTTCAACATAACCAAAGTATCATAGCGAATCCCAAAAAAATTTCAGTAACCACCACCTATACTAAACACGACGGAACTTACAAAGAAGTCCAATAAAACTGAACATTCAAACAAAAGTCCATCAGTATCCTTTCCGACAAGTATCAACAACAAGCATCAATCAACAAGTATCAACTGTAGCCTGAACCCAACAAGGGAACAATGCATGGGCTCTCACAGAGCAGGTCTAATATTCTTTCTTGCATACATTTCACAAACCTAAGCCGGAATGCAAAACACAACAAAATAGAGCAATAGCTCGAAACACAATGCACACCCGTCAAGGGTTAAATTGGAAAATCGAACCAGAAGAAGATACAGTAACAAAATCACACAAAGCTACCATAATAACCATCTAAACCCATAAATCATCTGAACAGAGTTGTTCTAATGAAATCAATTGAAAGAAAGCAAGATTTTTAAAGGTTAGGGCCTAACATGCCTGGTTATTTGCTTAAAAATCCGAAGAAGACCACTGAAAGAGCTCGAGCCTTCTTCTCTTTTTCCAAGTTAGATTCACCAACAAAAATTTGTTATTTCCATGACTTATAAATTTTCCTTGCCAGAGAAAAGAGCTAGTTACGCTCATACTTGCCATGCAACACCAAGAAGACTGGTGCGAAGAACCAGTGATCAGATAGAGGGAAAACCGGAGCACATGAAAAACCAAACAAACTACTAACTTTCCATTTTGCATGCCTTCCCGTGAAACCCGAGCTCGAAGACCAAGTTCATAAATGGCATTTACTCCAAATTTCCCGCTAACTTTCCATTGCCACCGACCGCCATAGTTGGCGATGGATAAAACCAGTTCAAAGACCATTTCCAACTTTGGCGACCTGCCACATCGGCTCTAGCTAGCCGTTTAAAAACTTCTACCAAATTACCTATCCTTCATACTTATCCCGCCATTTAATGCCATAGAAACTGCCGCCCATGGTTCACACCCTTCCATAGGTCCCCTTTCTTCCTTGTTCATTAGTTAGGTTAGTAACTTAGGTTAGAATTTAAGATAACACTTAGTCTAACCTCATAGCACATAGATACTAACTTAGAACATTAGCTTATAGCCTAGGCCTAGGTTAGATTAACACTAATCTAACCCCTAGGTTATAGTTTAGTTTTAGGTTACTAACCTTAATAAATCCAGTTTAGGTCTAATATTTCCAATGCTCAGAAAAAGAACCTACAACATACATTCACGAACAGGGTTCACTCCTGTACTGCCAATAGGCTATTGAATTATATGTAACTGAATTATTACCTGGTCCACGATCAAGACCTTCCTGATATTACGATATTGGGAACCAATTCATTTAACACGATCGGCTGAGTTATACTCCGGACTAGCTTATTCAATGCATCCAGACCTTGTAACCTGCATAAGGTCTATAATTTTAATTCATCACGAATAAACTTAAAGCATCACTTGGATCAATACCACTGATCCAAGGCTAGGTCTTATAGATGGATAACTCCATAATTCATTCCGAGATCAGATTAAACTCAGGCGTAAAATGAAAGAAATAAAAGAGTCCAAACATATTCTGACTCAGTCACGAATCTGCAATCTCAAAAAAAAGATACAGTCCATATCAAGCATGACTTCTCAATCAAAGGAACACATCCTTTTTACAAGAGAAATCACATATCAACACTTGTATGCTCAGGAGGAAGTAACTTGATTCGGGGTGTTACATGCTTCCCTCTAAAAGATTCATCGTCTCGATGATTACATATTCGATTAACCTTTGGTCAACCCATTTATTAGTTCACAAAACAATGTGACTATTTTCCAACTTAAATAGTTCCAGAAATCAATGTCACAACACATTTTATTTGCTTTGAATAATGTTTCTCTTCATCAGCTTTCATAAATACTTAAAAAAATAAGTTCATACAAGAATTGTTTTGTCAATGATTTCATTACGTTGAAAAAGAGAAGGAAAAGCAATTTTCATATCTTCAGATTTTCCCAAGTTGCACTTTCTTCGCTAAAGCTGGTCCCACTGGACCTTACATTTTGTATTTCACGATTTCTCAAATGCGATTGGTGAGTTTTCAGCACTCGTGTGGGTTTAACCATGATTATTCTGGGTCTTGGACTCTACAAGGAATTCAATTTAAAACATGTGACAGATCTAAAACGTATTTCTTAAGCAAATAAATATGGAAAACATCATGCATGCGAGATAAAAAGGTGGTAATGCTAAATGATAAGCTACGAGATTGATTATTTCGACAATTTGAAAGGTCCCACAAATCGAGGTGACAACTTGGCAGCCTTGCCAAAAGTTATAGAATTCTTTCGGGTTTAACACGAAGAAAAACCTTCACCAAGCTCAAACCTTCGATCAACCCGCTTAAGGTCAAAGCATAGCTCTTCGCCTATCCGTCGCTTCCTTTAATCGTTCACGAATCGGCTTAACTTGTTGTTCCATTTAAGTGAGAATTTCTGGTCCAATTACCACTCTATCCTCAACACTATCCCCTAACGGGGAGTTACGCACTTTCTTCCATAAAGTGCTTCAAATGGTGCCATTTTGAGAGATGAATGATAAGTGTTGTTGTATGCGAATTCAACTAATGGAAGATACTCTTCCCATTTATAATGTTGATCCATGCAATACATTCACAACATGTCCTCCAACACTTGATTTAGCCTCTCGGTTTGCCCATTCATTTCGGATGATATGTGAAGCTGAAGTTTAGTTTCGTTCAAGAGTTGTATTAAGCGTTTGCCAAAACCTTGACGCGTCATTCTTGGATCCACATCGGATATAATCAATTTTTGGTACACCATGCAATCTGAAAATTTCATGTATGAACCTTTTGCTTGCCAACTTGGTGAATCATCCTTTAGATTTCAGCAATGAAATGAGCTACCTTAGTCGAGTTTATCTAAAACTACTAGGATAACATCATGTTTATTCCTGGACATGGGTAATCCTTGTACAAAATCCATGGTTATTACTTGCCATTTATCTTGTGGCATGTTATGAGGATATAATGATCCGGTGGTGCATATGTTCTACCTTAACCCGCTGACACTCCAAACAATGAGTCACAAAATTAATGACATCCTTTTTCATACCTTTCCAAAAGTATTGTTGTTTCAGATCAGCAAGCATTTTTGTGATACCCGGGTGTCCAGAGAAAGGTGAATTATGAAATTCAACTAACAACTTCTTTCTCAAATCATTCAGCATAGGTACATATACTCTGTTTTCATAACGCAAGATTCCTTCATTATCAAAATGAAAACCTTTATACCTTTCATCATTAGGTTTGCGTGCCAATACGTTGCACGTTTTTACTTGTTGAAAGTAAATATCAGATTCTGAGGCACTCTTTACCTCATCCTTGAACTGAGTTCTTAATGTTATAAGAGCAGAAATGTGCCTCCTACGACTTAGAGCATCAGCTACTCTATTCTCCTTCCCTTTGATATAACTAATATCAAAATCATATTGTGATAAAAATTCTAACCACCTTCTCTGTCTAGCATTAAGATTAGGCTGAGTGAAAATATATTTCAGCCCTAAGTGATCAGTTTTCAACTCAAAAGGTTTCCCAAGTAAATAGTGTCTCCAGACTTGAAGTGCATGAACAATGGCAGCAAGCTCTAAATCATGAGGAGCATAATTCAGCTCATGTAACTTGAGTTTTCTACTTTCATATGCAATGACTTGATCATTTTGTAGCAAAACACCTCCAAGGCCTTCCCCAGAAGCATCCGTTACAACAGTAAAACTCCCATTAGGGTCTGGTACCGCTAATATAGGTGCAGAAGTCAACTGGCCTTTCAGAATTTTGAAAGCCACTTCGCACTTATCATTCCATATGAATTTCTTATCCTTCTTCTACTGATGAAGTTATTGGTACAACTACTTTAGAAAAATCCTTTACAAATTTTCTATAGTAATGTGAAGACCCATGAAGCTTCTTACTTCGTGCACATTCTTTGGTGCAGGCCACTCAGTTATTGCCACTATTTTTGAAGGATCTACAACAATTCCTTCTTTGCTAATGACATGACCCAAATAGTGAACTTCTGAATCAAAGAAAGAACATTTGGATAACTTACCATACAACTTTCTTTTCTCAAAATTCCCAAAACTATCTTCAAATGCTCATTGTGCTCCTCAACGCTTTTGAATAAATGAGAATATCGTCCAAGAATACAAGTACAAACTTGTCAGATATTCTTGAAAAATATTGTTCATTAAGTTCATAAAGGCTGCGGGTGCATTAGTTAATCCAAAGGGTAGAACCGTGAATTCATAATGTCCATACCTTGTTCGGAAGGCTATTTTATGAATATCTTCCTCTCTAATCCTTAACTGATGATAACTAGATTGAAGATCTATCTTAGAATAAACCGCTGCTCCATGCATCTGATCAAACAGATCGTCGATCCTTGGAAGTGGATATCTGTTCTTGATTTTTGCTTTGTTCAACATCCGATAATCAATACACAGCCTAAGTGTTCCATCCTTCTTTTTCACAAATATTACAGGCGCACCCCAAGGTGAAACACTTGGTCTAATCAAACCTTTAGACAAAAGTTCTTGCAACTGTGCCTTAAGCTCGACTAACTCTGTAGTAGTCATCCGATAAGGTGCTTTGGAAATAGGTTCTGTTCCTGGTTTGATTTTGATGGTGAAGTCAAATTCCCTCTTAGGTGGTAACCCTGGTAATTCCTCAGGAAAAACATCCCTGAAACTTTGTAATAGAGGAAATCGCTTCATGTAATCACCATCTTCTTCTGAAAATTCAGATATCTTTACTGCATAAAGGGTACATCCTTTATTTTTAGCCTTTTAAGCTGCATGGTGACGGTTTTCTAACTGAAATTTCCCGTTTCACACCTTGAATCTCTGCTTTGTTTCCAATTTGATCATCTAAACATTTATGTTCTTTTCATAACATGATCTACATTTGCTTTATGGTCTAACCAATTGACACGAATACTTGATAACAATGTCATACGATCCCAAAGGTGTAACATAGAGTCAACTTCCGTGGAGAAATTAGGTAAGTCAAGGGCTCGCCCAAAAAGACACATACTAAGCTGTATGAACAGAGTTATTACCATACTTTATGCTGTCCAAGTTTTATCCATTTTCCAGCTTTTCTCTTAAGTTTAGAAGCAAGTTTATTAGAAATGAAACATTGGTAGCTCTGTATCAAAAAGAATAGTGAGAGGTATGCCAAATAACTTACTCGGAACTTCTATAGGTGTCACTTGCTTTGGCACCGACTTGCTTATGCCTCACAAAGCATGTATCTTATCTTTCTTGATTACGATCATCCTTCTTCAAAGTGCGATTTGCGTAGTGGTCTTTGCCACAATTGTGCAGCCTCCTACGGGTCCCTTTTTAGGCTCAAATTGCCTCCAAAGCCTTGTCATGTTATCCTCCCATGGGCTTACGCCCATTGTTATAATTTTTGGCAAAATTATCCCTTATATTTCAAGCGAGTTTATTTAGTATTGCTTTCTTACCATTATCCCCTAGAAACTTATTTTTGTTTCCAAACTTTTCCATGGTCCCTTTAAGTGCAAGAGAGGTTGAAGAAGGGTTTGTAGTGTTCTTCCGCACTTCCTCTTTATGATCTTGAGAAATAGCCTTTAATTTCTGTTCTTACCTTATGGCCTTTTCAACAACTCCTTCCATAGTGGATGGACTATGAACATCGACCTCTCCCCTATCACGGGATTCAATCCCATGATGAATTTCCGTATTACGAACTTCTCGTCGGTTTGATACTATGGTACATACTTGAGGAGTTTTGCAAACCGCTCCTGAATTCGATTCTTTGTTAGCTTCCCTTGAGCTAAGTTCTGGAATTCTGTCATTTTACGATCATAGAAAAGTTGTGGCAGCCAACGTTGCCTAAAATAGCCTTTAAATTGATCCCAAGTAATATTGGTCTCATCGATATTTAGTTCAAATAAAAACTTTACGGCTATCCCACCACGAAGATGCTTCATGGGAAAGGCTGATAGGCTCCCAAATAGCTTTGGGTTCCTACGAGAAGTTTCTTATTGCAAAGTACTTCTCCATTTCATGAGCGATTCTCACTCCATCTCTAATGTGGTGCCATCATACTTAGGTGGGCTTATCCTTTTTATATCATTAGTGAGTTTAACTGCCAACTTTGGCCTTTTTATTTTACGGTTGGACTGGGTGCATTCCCAGCATTAACATCAACACCCATATCGGGGTTGTCCTCATGAGGTGGTGATTGTCATTACCGGCTTCTTCATCCTCCTCATTTCCCATCGCTTTGTGTCAAATGCAGCTAACGATCTCTTGTTTCCAACAAGGCAACAAGGATCTCATCAAGTTTCGGGTTGTTGCCACCCCTCCTTGAGTTGAGCATTATTCGCAATGTTTCCCCTTGTTCAACCATTTTACATTTACAAGAAAATTCAGGTTCTCATCAGATTATGGACACTGATAGGCCCAAGAGCTGCAACCTTCGACTCACGATACCAAGATGTAACATCCTCATTTCTATACATTAGAACAAGTCAAATTTTTTTTTTTGATAAATGCTTCTGGTTCTAAATACATAATTTAGAACTCACAAATCAAATAAGCATTCTTATAACGAGATAACCATATGCAATTGTAATGACTCGGAGTACCTCCGATCTATTCATTCCATGACTCGGTTATCTACCGATCTATTCATGAGTGATAAGAGTTGGAGTTTTAATCAACACTTCACTCTTGCGGTTCTCTTCCTATTCTAGGATTGAGAATGCTCATGTCTAAGGAACCTGACTTGAATAATTCTTACCATTATTCATCGGCATCTCATCCCTTAGAATAGGTGACTCGGGACAACGCAATCAAGCAGCTTGCGATACTTTGGCCAAAGATTTGAAACATATCGCTTATGTCTCGTATTCCTTAATGGCATACTCGTCAATGTCGGAATACGTCCTTCCCCATTCTTGTGTAAATATTAACGATCAATGCAAAGGGTGTCATCATAAGTCACCTGCATTGTTGTAACTTCGAGAAGATCCCAATCTTCTCGAAGGTACAACCCTACAGTTGACTTGTGCCGTCAACCTTTAAATCCGCCTCGAAAATATCTACTTATAATAAAGCGTTACACATGTTGAGTTAAAATTATAATAAAAAGACGTTCCCCTAAGGTTAGCCTTTCCCGATCCCACTGGGTTCCTCACCAAAGAATGACCTTTCTTAATAAAACCCATTACACAAGAGAAATTATTAAGACTAGAGGGTCCCATCAAGGAGTTCATAGAATTTACATAATTCTAAATCAACAAAATTGGACAATAACCTATATTCTTCACATGTGATTGCCAACCGAACCCTTTTTAGGTTTATTTCAGTTCTTATAACTGAATTTATGTCTTACTTATTAATATCGAGATATAAAGATTAGGAATCCAATTAAACATTGTCCTGGCTTAAACAAGGCTAGGAATTAATAATTTAATCCAGCTTGTTTAGCATCTTGCTTAGATTTATTTTTACCCTAGCTTCGGAAAAAGAGGTAATCTATATTTCAATTTAGCTTTAGATAGAACATACAAGAACTGCTAAACAATCATAAATATTCAGTCACATATTCTTGCAAGCTTACATTGATAATCACAAAAGTCTCCATATTATACAATAATAACACGCTCTCAAGATCATTTGATCCGAAGAAGGTCAAACTATCCAGATAAGAATACAAACATATAAGTATCAAATATCTAATTCCATTCCCTTCTGAACCAAACACATACATTTTATGCATTCAGCATACTTGATACAATACTCAACGGAAAAAGAACATCTTTCCTCAGATAGTACATTTAGAGAATCAAACTGTAATTCATCATAAACCAAATTAAACAATCTGAACATCCTATCAGATCTGCTTGCTTTTACCACTTACGGCAACCATCGTAAAATTGTCAACATGGGTCGGTTCGATGGAACCAGGCATGATAAGCACTAACTCTTAAAACAATTGCAATCCACCAACTGTTTCCATTAAACAACCTATTTAAATGAGATCATTTCACCAAACAAGTAAACATATTTCAGACTATACTTTTGTAATACAACATGACTACAAACGCGTAATACAAATTATCGTTACAGAATAGTCCTAGATACTTCTCAAATGTTTCATCAAAATATTAGGGATCAAGAAGAAGGAAGTATCCAAAACAACTATCCATTTGAATCCCAAGATCAAAAACATCTAAGACAGATCATTACATTCAACAGTAAAAGGAATATCATAACAAATCATGATTCCATCAATATGTTAAAAAGCAGTTCCAACGGTTAGATAAAAATATCAACATATACTTTACAACAGAAGAGAAAGAAAACAAGTCATTCATATTTCCCTTCACACAAGCTCATGACTGTACCGTCTCCTCGAAAGGAAAGCATTCACCTTATATGCATACGAATAAGTCTGACGAGCCACAAAAAGAACCACAGTTTTGTTAAAATCAAATATAACAAAACTCCTGTAGCATATTAGCAGTACAGTAGCTCTTACGCCAAAACAGATGAATGTCAACCAACAGTTACACATGACCTTCCACACGAAGCGACAAACAAGAAGATATTCAATGCCATCGTCTGTCGAGGTGAAGTCGACAGTTCCTTAGTTCAGTCAAGCTCAAGACTAGATACCCATGCAACTGAAGACGTAATCATGCTCAAACATGACAACAATTCCTCACAGCAACATACAACTTATTCTAATCCCTACTAAACACAGTATGGTTTTAGATCCAAGGTCGAAATCAAAAGAACTTCTCCTTTTTATCTCAGCCAACAAGAGACTCGTTAATATTAAAGCACAAGATGTTTCCCCTAAGACTATGCAGAGATATTCACACGAAATCCACTCAACATGCACAACCTTAATTAACTGTAATTATTCAGAAAGGAAAAATAACATATCACATTCACATCTGAACTCATTCCGAGTTTGAAAAATATGGTAATAACAACCTACTTTTACAGAGAAAAAGATACAAGATATCTATCATTACTTAAGGAACCCATGAGCCAAAAGCGATAAGTGATCCCAAGCGAGGCTTTTATAAAAGCGACATGTTCAAGTTATCTATAAAGGATTTCAACTGAATCCGAACAATAGTATACACGATAAATCTTCTACAGAAGCTGATATACCAGATAAACATAAGTTAAAGATTTCAACCGTGTGCAACAATGGTAAATAATCAAAATCGAGGCTATTACAGGGCGTTAAATGCGATTTTGTAACAAGGAATCAAGCCCGATCCTCAACAACATTATTCGCTCAAGCTTACACAGATTGGAACATCGAAAGTATACCAACCGAGTCTGTACCAAAAATCCATTACTTAAACGAAGGTATACATTACAAGATAATGAAGTCGTATTACAGTTACCCCTCCGGGACTCGACGGAATCATGCTACCGGTATACACATACATAACTTATACAAGTAGTCAAGATACGAAGCAATCCAAAGACTCCAAAAATTCATCTTGTAAGTAAAATAAATATAATGCAAACCATCAATGGGTTACACCCCGTAATTGCAACACAAGGAGGGAAAAACAACTTCTACAGGGTCGCATCAAATACTGAAACACAGCCAGTTATCCGTTCAACATAACCAAAGTATCATAGTGAATCCCAACAAAATTTCAGTAACCACCACCTATACTAAACACGACGGAACTTACAAAGAAGTCCAATAAAACTGAACATTCAAACAAAAGTCCATCAGTATCCTTTCCGACAAGTATCAACAACAAGCATCAATCAACAAGTATCAATCATGAGCCCTGAACCCAACAAGGGAACAATGCATGGGCTCTCACAGAGCAGGTCTAATATTCTTTCTTGCATACATTTCACAAACCTAAGTCGAATGCTAAAACACAACAAAATAGAGCAATAGCTCGAAACACAATGCACACCCGTCAAGGGTTAAATTGGAAAATCGAACCAGAAGAAGATACAGTAACAAAATCACACAAAGCTACCATAATAACCATCTAAACCCATAAATCATCTGAACAGAGTTGTTCTAATGAAATCAATTGAAAGAAAGCAAGATTTTTAAAGGTTAGGGCCTAACATGCCTGGTTATTTGCTTAAAAATCCGAAGAAGACCACTGAAAGAGCTCGAGCCTTCTTCTCTTTTTCCAAGTTAGATTCACCAACAAAAATTTGTTATTTCCATGACTTATAAATTTTCCTTGCCAGAGAAAAGAGCTAGTTACGCTCATACTTGCCATGCAACACCAAGAAGACTAGTGCGAAGAACCAGTGATCAGATAGAGGGAAAACCGGAGCGCATGAAAAACCAAACAAACTACTAACTTTCCATTTTGCATGCCTTCCCGTGAAACCCGAGCTCGAAGACCGAGTTCATAAATGGCATTTACTCCAAATTTCCCGCTAACTTTCCATTGCCACCGACCGCCATAGTTGGCGATGGATAAAACCAGTTCAAAGACCATTTCCAACTTTGGCGACCTGCCACGTCGGCTCTAGCTAGCCGTTTAAAAACTTCTACCAAATTAAGCTGTCCTTTATACTTATCCTGCCATTTAATGCCATAAAGCGCCGCCCATGGTTCGCACCCTTCCATAGGTCCCCTTTCTTCCTTGTTCATTAGTTAGGTTAGTAACTTAGGTTAGAATTTAAGATAACACTTAGTCTAACCTCATAGCACATAGATACTAACTTAGAACATTAGCTTATAGCCTAGGCCTAGGTTAGATTAACACTAATCTAACCCCTAGGTTATAGTTTAGTTTTAGGTTACTAACCTTAATAAATCCAGTTTAGGTCTAATATTTCAAATGCTCAGAAAAAGAACCTACAACATACATTCACGAATAGGGTTCACTCCTGTACTGCCAATAGGCTATTGAATTATATGTAATTGAATTATTACCTCGGTCCACGATCAAGACCTTCCCCGATATTACGATATTGGGAACCAATTCATTTAACACGATCAACTCCGAGTTATACTCCGGACTAGCTTATTGATGCATCAGACCTTATAACTGCGCATAAGGTCTATAATTTTAATTCATCACGAATAAACTTAAAGCATCACTTGGATCAATAGCATTGATCCAAGGCTAGGTCTTATAGATGGATAACTCCATAATTCATTCCGAGATCAGATTAAACTCAGGCGTAAAATGAAAGAAATAAAAGAGTCCAAACATATTACAGCTCGATCACGAATCAGCAATCTCAAAAAAAAAAAGATACAGTCCATATCAAGCATGACTTCTCAATCAAAGGAACACATCCTTTTTACAAGAGAAATCACATATCAACACTTGTATGCTCGGGAGGAAGTAACAATAGTTAGAGGTGTTCTGACCCCCTGGTAGAAGTACATACTCATGTCAATAATAATTCAAACCATGAAAAACGATTCCTAGAACATTATTCATCTATTTTCAAATTATTTATATCCTTTCACGGTTAGAAAGCGACAAAGAATGTGAAAACACAAATCATGAGGATCATGCGGGATAACATGAACATCGATGAGGTTGCGCATACTAACTTGAAAAGGTTGCATGAGGGAATGAGCATCAACCATGAATGTGCATGTAAATATTTGAAAAGGAAAAATCTTATATACCTCTAATATTTTACATAGGTCTTAAAAAGGAAGGTGTACAAATAGGGGATGTTGTATAACCCTAGTGCATGTAATCATGACTCCTCAAGTGGAAAAGGGGAGTTACATTCATAGAATGGAAAGTAACTCCCATATGATGAATTAGAGTAATGAATAATAATGATGCATAAGGAATCTAATGATGACCCCTACAAAACCTAAGACCTATGACCTCACCTAAGTGAGATGACTTGCCATGTGATGTGGAAAATGACTCACACCAACACCCCTTCATCGTAACTTAGGATGAGATAAAAGTAAGAAATGAGAAATGGGTCCCAACACTAAATCTTGATGAGGAACCCATGAACAACAAGGATCTCAAGCAATGGAGGAAAACCAAGTGGAAAAACATCCACCACAAGAGATGAAAACAATCTCTAATCTAAGAAAGATGCCACAAATGGGTCTCGAAAACTAAGGATCTTGATAAGGTACCCATGTATAAAAGGGAAATATCTCTGGAAGAAGAAGAAGAGAGGAGAAGAGGGAGAAAAGAGGAATGCATAAGATTCCATAGACGGATATGAACTCTGTAACTCTAGGAAGTCTTCAAGAAGAGTGTCGATGAATTGGTCCTTGAAATATGGAATGAAGAAGAACCAACCACACCAAACTATGTGCCTACCCTTAGGAAGGACATAAATGAAGCACCTGAAATTCCACCCACATTATGAAGGAAGACAAAGGTAGTATTATGAAGAACTCGAGTCTCGGTCCACGAAGTGCGATATAAGTATAACAAATGAGTGCTAAGGAACCAAAGGTAATTCCATGAGTGTAGAATTGTCAGAGTGAGAGAGACAAACATCCATTGAAAGGATTCCCAAGTGAAGTGAAGGAAATGAAAAACCCCCAAAATAGAAAGAGGATCGAAAATAAATGGTGGATCAATGATGATCTCTAAAAATGGAAGTGATAAGAGTCCCAAAAGGGGCACTCCCAAAAATGCGAGATGAATAATTCATTTGAAACACCTATAGAATGATGAGGAACTCCCTATATTGCATCACAAGTAGGCACTACAAAGAGATGACAAAGTTCTGATAGATACTCATCCCAAGAAGGGGGCTCAATAAATAGAAGAGAGATATCAAATAGGTATGAATCATCACATGAAGGTAGAGGATTGGAAAAGGCCTCACACACTTGGAAGTGGAAAGGAGGTAGATGTAATGATGGTATGAGGCTAAGAAGGAGACTACTTGATGTTTGATGAGAAGGTATGAGTTTGGGATACTCTATAAAGGTGAGATAAGGAGGAGAAGAGTCCTTCTTATCGGTCTTGTCATCAAAACTAGAAGCACGATCCTTATCATTAGAGATGGAAACAAGTAAATATACGTCAACAAAACTATCATCACATAAATCGAAGAGGAGATAATTGTATCGAAACAACAACAAGAGTATGTGAAGGGTATCTAAACAAACCCTAAAATATGCTCCAGATGGTGTGGGGAGGATATGAGTTTGCCACATGAAGGTAGAGAGGTATGGTGACATGAAAAATAAAGTTACCAATAACATGGTCGCATGCATTGAGATATTCCTCAAGAAGATGATGATCATACCTAAGAACTAGCCCATGTAGAAAGTGTGAAAGACCCTCGTAGGCAAAGCAACGTTCCATAGAAGCACACCATGATGTGTAGTTCTCTCTACCAAGAAGAATTGGTGGAGTCTATACAACTATCCTGCAACGTTCATGTATGAAAGAGAATCCTCCATGATGTGGAAGTAAGAAGTGCAAGGTGCATGAGAAGAGGGTGTGTGAATACAAGAAAAGTGACAAGACATTAGACTTAGCCAAGAATACATGTAGTACAACACTTGAGAATAGTGATAACCCCTGCCTCTGTGACACTTTATAAGTAGTGTGTGATTACAATAGGGTGTGTTCATGTGATGTCGGATAGTTGACCACTCACCTTGTAGTAGGTGACGAATTGCACAAGAGTGGAGGCCACAATAAGTCCTAGTCGAGAAGTAAAGGAATGACACACAATCAAGCACAAAAGGGCGTAAAAAACACTATGGTAAAAACACTTTTGAGTTTAAGAGAAGGTGTCTCACATCTCAAAAAGAATGCTCTTTGGCTACATGGTTGTGGTAGACATGTTTACTAGCCACATGGGAAAAGAGGAGCACTACAATGCAACGAGCCAAAAAAGTGGCCCAGAAAGCCAAATAACCCTATATAGAGGCCCGTAAAAAGATACTCACCCCTTATGCATGGTGAATTTTATTAGTTTTCACTTTAAATTACGTAAAAAATGTGAAAAAGGAAAAATTGAAAACATTAAAAAAAAGGGGGTTAGAAGGGTCCTGGGCCCGAAGGAGGGTGATATTTTAGGTAGCTTGACCAAACTTCTCGGTAAGCTTGATAAGAGATTGATGGGTGAGTTGAAGCTGAGTTGGCTCGGTGAGATGGTAGGTTAACTCAGGTGGGTGAGATGGATGTCACGTTGAGAGGAAAGTTTCATCAAGGTGGGTCATGTGGCACATCAAGTTGGCGGCAGGTGTGGACGGCGAGTTTAGAGGTCGAGCCTTCAACTGTCGACACTAAAATTTTCCTCTGTAATTTCTATTTCATTAATGAGTGTATTAGGAATAGGATGTTGTTAAGTATAATTAGTAGTAGCGTTCGATAGAGGATAACGACATTGTTGGTACACTGCGGCCAATAATGTATAGTACGGTAATAGTCAAAATTATAATAGGAATGTTGTGGTAAAAGTAAATATTTGTAAGTAAGTGGTTCGGTAATGTTAAAATGTCAAAGTTAGGGTAAGTAGAGAAGTAGGTTCTACATGATTAGGAATTAAAAATATTATATTGGTAATAAGGACAAGGAGTGAGGTCATAAATATTTTGTGTATTTTATTTGTAAAATTCTAAAAATGTGGAACCCATGTGAAATGATAAGGTTTATCTTATCTTAAAAGATAAGCTTACATGTATGAGATAAGAGTTAAGGTATGGAATATGATTCGTAGAGTAGATTTCTTATCCTATCTTAGAGATAAGATGGATAAGCCCGGAAGCCCTGGAAGTTCTATAAATAGAGAGGCCACCCCCTCATTTAGCATAAAAGGAAGTAGTGAGAAATATTGTATGAGTAAGTGTGTAAAGGAAGCCATCATTTTGAAGGTGTGTTAAAGAAGCCATTAAGAGGTGTAATTGTGAAGTTTCTCCCATAGTTATTGTTGGAAGGCAAGTGAAGTCAGTAACACTTGAAGTACCTCATGGGTGAGATTGTAACAATTTCATGTTGATATTATAATTTACACTTATATTTCAGATTTATCATCATTCCTTCTTATCATAGTCTATGGTATTCTTGTGTTATGTTTGTTGTTGTGTTTCAGATTACATCCACCAAACTAAAAGTTGTGCATTAGTAAATAATCATAGCATGAGGAGTTCCGGTGAAGAATTATCATAGTGCGGATTGGTGATGACATTTTGGTTCCGTTGTTTCGGGACCATTCCTCGTTGGTGGATTTTTGGAGAGATATTCCCACTTAGTCAGAAATCATTTGGAGGGTAACCTTGTTTTTACTGTGCATAGTAGTTACCATGGTAAAGTCACTTTTACCATGAATAGTATTTACCATAGTAACTTTACTTTTTACTGTGAATAGTATTTACCACAATAACTTCACTTTTTACTGTGAATAGTGTTTACCACAAGTAAAGTCAGTTTTTTACCATAGTAAGTCAAGTTTTACCATAGTTTACCATGGTCATTCCTATTTTCTTTGTAGAAAGGTGTAAAGTCATTTTTCTATTGTAGTGAGTCAATTATTTGTGCACATAAGTCTTGTTGATTGTACTTGTGAGTTGGTATTTCATTGTGGTTACTTTTGAAAATGGGAAGATTCTGTTTTTTTAGCCCAATCTAATGAAGATGCTTCCTCTTTCATTCAAGAGTTTAAATGATCTTGCATTTGTAATGGCCTCATAAGAAGGGAACAATGGACTGAATTTTTCCTACCTTTTTGGATGGTTCAGCCCTTAGGTGGTTTGAAACACTAGGTGATAATGTGAAAAACTCATGGGATTTATTAACTGAAAGTTTTCTTGAAGAATTTGGTGAACAAAAAAAATATGTAGATCTCATGATCGATATCACAAAACTATCCCAAGGAGAGAAGGAGAAGATAAGGGATTATCATGCTCGTGTTCTAGAGATAAGGAGGAAGCTTGATGCCTAGATTCGGAAGGAAGGATTAGCGGATGGGTTGATGAATGGCGGGGATAATCTCCTCTGTAAGCACTTCATTCTTGGGATGAAGCTAGAGATTAGACAACGAGTGAAGTATGACCACCTAGCTACCATTGAACAAGTAAAGGAGATTGCAAGAAGGCAAGAAGAAAGCATGGAAGAGGAGCCCAAAGAAATTGTTGCTAAAGTAGAGCCTACACCAACACCTTTGGTCCAGAATCCACAATCACTCTCGGTGAGCACAAATATTTCTCCTAGTACATCTACTGAGTATGAAGATCTGCAGGAAGATGGGTTAGTTAACTATTAATATTCTTCAAGGAAAGAATTTAGTTCTCGGGGAGGAGATAGAGGTCAAAAAGAAATATTTTGAAGTTATATGTTATGGTTGTTATAAAAAGGGTCATTATAAGTATAATTGTCCAGATAGAGCTTCTACATCTGGTATAAGAGATAATGATAAAGGAAAAACACCTGTGAATTCTTTTGATGTAGTAGATAAGAGCATAAATAATGAAGTAGATGTGTTTGTAACAAAAAGAAAGAAAGAAAAAGATAATCAAGATGGAAATGATCCTAAGAAGATGAAAGGAGAAACTAGTAAGAAACATAGGAGAAGAAAGTTGGGTGTGCGGGATTTTTGATTTCACGGGGGAAGGACCATACTCCATCTTAGAAGATCTATCAAAAGGCTTGTAAATATTACATATGGTCAACTCTTGGCTATGTCTTCTGAGAAGAGGCGGGAGCTGCGAAGTGGACTCAATGCTCGATGAAGGAAGGAGGTTGAGGTCCTTGTTTTGGAGGCGAAGAGGTGGATCCCTACGCTCCACAAGCTGAGGTATTATGTAATGGTATTTCAATTCATGATGTCTTAGTTGATGGAGGTGCTGCAGTTAATGTAATGACCGAGTCTGTAATGAATATGTTGGGTTTAAAAATTGATCACCCCTCAACACTTATGTTAAGGTCATTAAATAAGGGAAAAACTAAACCAAGAAGGTGTTGTTTCAAATGTGGCAATATTGTTATGGGTGTTGTATGTGTGGTAGACTTTCAGGTGATGAAAAATGGTATTGTTGCATACCCAATGTTGTTGGGAAGACCATGGCTAAGGAGAGTTCATGCAAGAAACTATTGGAATGAAGGCTTCATGACACTTGGACGTGGTAGAGAGAGGGTGAAGATAAATGTGATCCTCGGCATCATAAAGGTAGAACCTGTGGATTCAAGTGATGGCGATGATTGGACATCCTCGATTACTCTAGTACCAGTGAAGTGGACACAGAAGATGAAGAAAGTGAGGTTGATGTTTTGGTCATGGATATCCTTCCAGTCACACGACTCATGAACCCATAAAATTATCTGAAGAAGAAATTGATGATCGTCTCTCAACAAATAAAGATTGGTGATCTTTGTGATGGAGAGTGAGAAGGAATCCTACCTCCGGCTCTTTGAAGGTACATACACCTATTCACTTTTGATTACAAGGAACTCCATCAAGTAAGTTGGGTAGAACATTCTATTATTGGTGGTAGATGGTCTTAAGCCCATAAAAAATGCCATATAGAATGAATCCTAATTTTTCCAAGACTGTAAAAGAAGAAATAGATAAGTTGCTTGATGCAGGATTCATATTTGCTGTGGAGAATTTAGAATGGGTTTCTCCCATTGTGATCTCAATAAAAAAGAATGGGAAGCTACGCATTTGTGTTGATTATAGGAAGCTCAATAAGGCAACAAAGAAGGATCATTACCCTCTTCCATTCTCATATCAGATCTTGGATGAAGTAGCTGGCTAGGAGTCTTTATAGTTTTGTTGATGGATATAGCGGATACAACAAAGTTCATATAGTAGAGAAAGATCAGCTGAAGACCACGTTCACCACTCCTTGGGGAACGTTTGCTTATAGAGTTATGCCTTTTGGGTTGTGTAATGCTCGCAATGTTCCAACATTTGATGAATAGGGTGTTTGAACCCTACATTGGGAACTTCATCAGAGTATTTTACGGATGATGATTTTTTGCATCTATGGGAGCAAGATGGACCACCTGCACTAGATGGAGACAACATTTCAAAGGTTAGATGAATCACAAGCCTCACTAAACCCTACAAAGTGTGTCTTTGGATGTTCTAAAGGTGTTTTGTTAGGGCATGTTGTATCTAGAGATGGTATTAGTATTGATCCTGATAAAGTTTCAAAAATCAAAGAGTTACCATTTCCTATGAATAGAAGTAAGTTGAGATCATTTTTAGGCCATGTGGGTTACTATAGAAGGTTCATCAAGAATTTCTCAAAGATTGCATAGCCACTAACCCAGTTCTTGAAGAAGGATGTTACTTATGAACCAGGAAATAAGGCGCATGAAGCTTTTGAACAACTGAAGGAAGCCCTGGTGTCTTCACCTATTTTAAAGAATCCAGATTGGAGCAAGCCATTCATTGTGTATACTGATGCCTCAGATGTAGCACTAGGAAGTACTCTGAGCCAAAAGGATGAAAATGGGAATGATCATCCAGTTTACTTTGGGAGCAGACAAATGAGAAGTGTTGAGGTAAATTATCTTGTAGCTTGAAAAAGAGGCTCTAGTTATCATTTTTTTGTAAAGAAGTTTAGAAATTACTTGCTAGGGTAGAAATTTATAGTTGTAATAGATCATCAGGCTCTAAAATATATTGTAAATAAGCCTAACCCATCAGGGAGGATAGTAAGATGGATAATTTTTCTACAAGAATTTGAATTTGATATTATAGATAGGCTAGGAAAGAAGCATGTCAATGCAGATGCACTCTCTCGAGCCTATGATGGTTTAGGTTCATCTTGTGATGATGATGATTTCCAGATGCAACATTGTTATCCCTTGACACAATCCCTAGTGAATACATAGATATTTGGAATTATCTAAATGAATTCAAGTTTCTGATGGTGCCAATGCAAAGACTAAGAGGAAGATTACTCAAGCCAGTCATCCATATTCTATTCTGCATGGAGTATTATTTCGAATAGGACACGATGGACAAGTCTGAGGGTAGTTGGACGTGATCGAGGGAATGAGCTGATAGAAGAATTCCATAATGGTACATGTGGAGGACACTTCTCTAGACAACTTACAACAAGAAGGATCTTGGATGTAGGTTATCACTGGCCCACTCTTTTTAGAGATTGTTATAATTATTGTAAGACATGTGATATTTGTCAAACACATGGTAACCGTAAGACTTCATCAGCTCCATTATGCCCTATTCTTCCACTTGGTCCCTTTGAAAAATGGGAATAGACATTTTAGGTCCACTTCCAACTACCCCATGCCAAAATAAGTATATTGTAGTTACCACAGATTATTTAACCAAGTGGGTTGAAGCTAGGCCATTGAAAACAACTTCCATGGATGAAGTGGCAAGGTTCATATATGAACGCATTGTCACTAGATTTGGTTTCTCATTAGAAATTGTAATAGATCAAATAAGCCACTTCATTAATGAGGTGGTAGAAGCCCTAGTCAACAAGTTTTCTATTAACACGGAAGGCAACAACATACAAGCCAACATAAATGGACAGGTGGAGCGAACAAATTTTGTGTTGTGTCAAATTCTAGAAAAAAAGATGCAGCCTTGCAGGTACATAAGTGGGATAAAAGGATTCATGCAAGCATTGTGGGCATATAGGGCAACATCAAAGTCAACAACATGATACTCCCCATTTCGGTTGGCTTATGGCATTGATCTAGTTCTTCTATTGAGTTTGATATTCCCCCCTTTGTGAGAGTTATGAAAAATGAAAGGATGGATGAAAGTGATTGAGTAAAAGAAAGGTTAGTACATCTTCATTTGTTAGAGGAAATGAGGAAATAGCGAAGGATACAAGCTATAAGAAGAAAATGAAGTAGAAGGAATACTTTGATCAAAAGATCCGTTGGTCTCCATTTCATGTGAATGACTTGGTTTTAGTATATGATTCGAGATACAAAAAAGAAGAAGAGAAAATTTCTTCCCAAATGGATGGGGCCCTACAAAATAGTAGATGTGTGCATGAAAATGGTACATACTGATTTGGAGAAATTGGATGGCACTCCCATTCTGAAATGGGTCAACCATGACAAGTTAAATATTTTCAAGCACCAGAATAGTCTACTCGAGGACGGAGTAGAAGCTAGGAAGGGGGAAGATGTCGACACTAAAATTTTCCTCCGTAATTTCTATTTCATTAATGTGTGTATTAGGAATAGGATGTTGTTAAGTATAATTAGTAGTAGCGTCGATAGAAGATAACGGACTTTCGGTACAATGCCGCCAATAATGTATAGTACGGTAATAGTCAAAAGTACAATAGGAATGTTGTGGTAAAAAGTAAATATTTGTCGTAAGTGGTTCGGTAATGTTAAAATGTCAAAGTTAGGGTAAGTAGAGAAGTAGGGTCTACATGATTAGGAATTAGAAATATTATATTGGTAATAAGGACAAGGAGTGAGGTCATAAATATTTTGTGTATTTTATTTGTAAAAAGTCTAAAAATGTGGAACCCATGTGAAATGATAAGGTTTATCTTATCTTAAAAGATAAGCTTACATGTACAGATAAGAGTTAAGGTATGGAATATGATTCGTCAGAGTAGATTTCTTATCCTATCTTAGAGATAAGATGGATAAGCCTAAAAGTTCTATAAATAGAGAGGCCACCCCCTCATTTAGCATAGAAGGAAGTAGTGAGAAATATTGTATGAGTAAGTGTGTAAAGGAAGCCATCATTTAGAAGGTGTGTTAAAGAATCCATTGTGAAGTTTCTCCCATAGTTATTGTTGGAAGGCAAGTGAATTCAGTAACACTTGAAGTACTTCATGGGTGAGATTGTAACAATTTCATGTTGATATTATAATTTACACTTATATTTCAGATTTGTCATCATTCCTTCATATCATAGTCTATGGTATTCTTGTGTTATGTTTGTTTTTGTGTTTCCAGATTACATCCACCAAACTAAAGGTTGTGCATTAGTAAATAATCATAGCACAAGGAGTTCTCGGTGGAGAATTATCATAGTGCCGGATTGGTGATGATAGAACATCGAGTCGGGGTTTCCGTGAGGGGTCATTGAGAAATGCACCGAATTGAGTGTCAAACGGGTTTGAGAAATGTGCTACATGAAGGGATGCATAAGGATTATCAAGGATGTTCTGATATCATTGGGATCCTTGAGATGGGTTCCTCAGAAACATGCATTGAGGCCTATGGAGTGAGTCGGAGGGTGCAAGGAGCAGGAGTTGTTGAGTGACAATCGGAACAAGTAGTTGGGAGAATTCCACGCGTCGGGGAAGATGAAAGGAACGTTGAGATAGGAGTCTTTGAGGTGTAATGGTTGATTGAATATTATGAGTAGAGGAAACATAGCTATGAACCCCATGAATAATTCATTTAAAAATGATGTAAGGAAACCAAGAGCTAAGAAAACTAGGTTTTAACGAGTAACATCAATGCAAGGGCCAAATCATGATAAATCATAAACCAACACCCGCGTAGAGCTCAAACTCATAAGGCCGAACACCAAGAAAATATAACACGAGAAGTAGGAGGATAAGATGAGTATGATCTAGGTAAAAAAATGCATGGGCCAAGTACAACACACAAGAAACACGTATCAAGCGTGCAAAGTAGAACACAGATTGCCAAAGGAACCAAACACTCGAAGATCCTTCACACTTTGTAAAAAACACAAAAAAGGTGTAAAAACCTGATGTAGAGCAACCAGATACAAGGTAAATCTATGTAAGGCGAGTTGGAGGAAAACATGTGAGTTGGGGAGCTATTTGGTTCCTAGCTCGGTGAGCTAGGGCGAGTTGGGCTCAAAAATAGCTCAAGCAAAAAAACTTCCAAAGTAACCAACACTTTTAAGATATGATCTACAACTTTAACATTGTAATAAAATCAGAACTGCATGTAAATATCTAGAAAACCACAAAAATTTTAAAAACACAAAAAAATTGAAACAAGATTTAAACCTAATATGAATGCATTTGGCCTTACGAATGGAATAACCATTACAACACTTACACAAAAACCGAAAAATCATGAATGGAAAGACGATACCAATATTTTAATTGAACCGGTGAGTGGCACATATCCCACTAACGCCGCATTTATGATACCATGATGAATAATGTCAAAACAGGAAGCATGAGCATCATGTGGGATAACACGAGCATCGAGCATGCAGATTACACTCTAGCAATTTGATGAGGTTCCATGAGGGAGCGAGCATCAACCATGAATGTACATGTAAATATTTGATAAGGAAAAATATTATATGCCTCTCATATTCCACATAGGTATGAAAAAGGAAGGTGTACAAATAGGGTGTGTTGTGTAATCCTAGTGCATGCAATCATGATTGCTCAAGTGGAGAAGGGGAGTTACATTCCCATAGTGGAAAGTAACTCCCATATGATGCACTCACACATAATGATGCATAAGGAATCTAATGATGATCCCTACAATGCCTAATACCTATGACCTCACCTAATTGAGATGACTCACCACGTGATGTGCAAAATGACTCACACCAATAGAAACATCAACAAAACTTACTAGGAAAGTATACAGTCCTTTTTACTTTCATTAATAATTGTTTTTACATACTTAGAGCATTGAAGCTATGTATTCATTGCATACAAATAGACTAGAAATCATTACTATGAGAAATAACATCATGCTTAATCCTTTTTATACCATTCTTAAGCGAGAGAATCATCAAAAACACTTACCTCTTCCATATACTAGTTCTTTAACATCTTTAGGATTGAGATCCGTATGACAAACCTTTAGTGTAAATTGGACCAAAATTTTCCATCCATGGAAGACCTTACACAACATGAATCACTTCATTATAGCTTTCCCTAGTTTGTACTACCGTGTCTAACTAAAAATGCACAATTAAGAACTCATACCTTGCATGTTTTCCATGGAGAGTGATTAACACTAACACCCCAATCCTGAAACATTTTATCAATATCTTTTACCTTATTTACATGTATACTAACTTATTGATACATAATGCTAACACTCCTTGCAACAATGTAAGAAAACAACCTTAAATCTAGCTTAAAATCCTTCTTGCCATATAAAATACCTGATTTAGGGTTAAAACAAGACCCCCTACCTCAAGACACTTTTACAACCATGTAGCTTTCTATTTCACATCTTCACAATCTTTGGTACCACTGATGTCATGAAAATTTCATTCATAATGCAATCAAATAGTCATATAAACCATACAACATTATTATTTCCATCTTGAGATTTCAAGAATTCAATCTCCCCCTCAACATATGCTTTTATACTAAAACACCCTCATTTTCATGCACTGACCTGTAACAACATATTCATGTCTTTTCAACATTATAACTCCTTCATGAATGAACATACCTTGTCTTTGCATAAGCTATGTCAATGTTCTTACACACATGAATGTCAAATTATCTTACAAAGTCTTCTTGTCATCTAAAAATATTGCTTGAGGTTCATAGACAAATTCCCTTACCTCAATAGGTATTAATAGATCTGTAGCTCTACATTGTAGTATAAGAATAACCTACAATACCTTTTTAAGGTGAAACATTCACTCAAAAACATGAGATCAACCATATAAGTCTGTAATATACCTCTCTTCCCATTTCAAGGTAAAGAGCACTTCAAGCTCTCCTTAAACCTATGCATCATTATAAAGTCATTATTGACATCATGCTTCGACTATAATTGTTCCTTTATGATCTTACAATTCTACTTTATCTTCATGAGAAAAATCAATAAACATACCTCGGTTTTAAGTCTTTGCATAGTCTTCTTGGACCTTTATCAAGATGCACAATCATATTCAAGTTTGTATAGCCTTGCAAAACCATCTAGACTCCATATATCCTTGTTTGAGACACTACTAGAGACCGTAAAGACCACACACATAATTGTAACCATACTTGTCAAAATTAAGAACTTACTCTTCCATTTTCCATAGATCTAATCATGCATGTCTCCTTCATACTTCTCTCAAGATGTAAAAATACTCTAAAGACACCTCTATCATATCCAAAACTTCCATACACGGGCTTATAACTATTCATATCAACTTGAAAACACAACTTCTTGGCTTTCAAAATCTCGATCATGCCTTGAACTTCCTTATGTTTCTTCTATATTGCTTAAACTTGCTTGATACAACTCAAACCATAACATAATGGATGAGACACACCATATGGGTCAAGTCACCTACGTAATACCATATCACCTATAATAGGTGGTATCATCAAGTCATCATGTTTAATGATTGAATTTTCCTTCTTGAAACCTGTTTCTTTTCTCACTATCAGTTTCTAAACCAACTACAATGCATGTTGAGTACCTTGAGGAAAAATAACCATCTCTTGGCCATATAGTTACAAAGTGTCATTCTTAAAAATATGAGTCACCACAGATCATAATAGGAGATCTTTACTTGCTCATACCATGAAAACATCTCTTCCTCTATGAATTCATCATTCTTGCAACATGATAATTTCTAAAACATATAAAAATAAGCCAAGTACCTTCATGAACATACATCGCATACCTAGAGCAGAGACATCTTAACAATCTTTGCTACAATATCATATCTCAACCATTCATACTTCCTTCTTTCTTTCGTAGACTTGTCGGGGCTTAAGGATTCTTCATATTTCTTCCTAAATGCCTAAACCATCTAGGGACTACAATCATGAATAAAAGACAAATATCTCAATATGTAGACTCAACCATCTTTCTCTTAGATTTGCAACATTGATCTAACAACTAATATAACTCTCCTTGTGCATACATAGACCTATCCAACTTCTACGTATTGTCTTCATGAAGTATACACACACATGACATACCTCACACATGAATCAAGGTTCATGATACAACTCCTAACATCATTCAACTTCACAAGTATACCTGAAAGCTTTATTTCTTCTTATGTTTGATGGCGGATCAAGTCATCATACAAAAATATTGATTTACACTTTATGAATCCAATATCCTTACACCATGATAATTATTTAAACATCATAAATAAGACTAAACACCTTTGCAATCATAATGAAATTACCTTGACACCTTGAAAATAATGCTACAACATCATACTTCAAACAAATATCTCTCCTCCTTCTTACAATGCTTCATATGGATGATTATGCTTCTAAAAATCCTATTAGAGACATCCATCTTGAGAATGAATCTAGACACCTAAAACTCACCTAAAACTCACTTTTCCTCTTTCTTCTGATATGTACCTTGATAATATCCTTAATTAACATCAACATTTGCTCTTGGTAAAATCATATTATTCATTCTTGGTTCCCATATTCTACCTTATCTTATTTCATGCATTTAGAGTCTTGAAACTTATTGGATCACCTTGAATATCCATAGAAGTCCCTAGCAACATGTCTAATACTATTGAAATTGAATCACACAACACCACTCCTACCTTTGTAACCTTCATTACCCTAATTCTGACTTGAAGGTTCATATAGACAATACATAGTAGTATGACCTTTCTCATGAAAGTCGTAGCATATTTCATTCTTTGATAGCTTAGTCCTACTATCCCTCCATGGATACTCATCATTTAAAAACTTCCTACATTCCTTTACCCTATGTCCAAAGCCATTACAAGTGAAATAAAAACCATTAAATGATCTCTCATGTTGGAAACACAATGTATTAAAAGGGTGGGGTTGAATCGGTCCTTACAATTTAATTTAAATTTTAGATCACTCACATAAACCATTGATCAATTATCCATCCATTAATGTGTGCACAACAACATATAACATTCATAAAATTAATCATGAGCAAGAGAAACAACACCAAAAAACAATATGTAAGTGGGAAACCCTCAAGGGGAAGAAAAACCACTAATTTTTTTGATATTTCACAAAAATACTTTAGTGAATATTACACATCAAAAGAGATTTATTTAGTGAGGCACCAACCCCACAAGGAGCACCAAACCCTAAACCCTTATTGATATGCCAAACAACAAGAGACTTGCATGAATATGAGACATCACACAAGATTTTGATGAAGAATGACCACCAAAAATATGTTGATACCAACCTCGATAGTGATCCAAATAATTAGCTCCAAACTCTTCCAAACCCTTGCTCAAACCCTAGGTCTTCAACTTGCACAAAATATCTCTTTCTTTACTTCTCATGTATTCAAACACTTGCACACATGTTTGCATATATTATTCAACATGTAATACACTTTATCTGACCTCAATTAATGCTTTAAACCCTGAAAATTTATCTCACCTAGGTCATAATTCTTACACACACACTACTCTCACACAACTAGTGCCAAAAGCACCCAAAACAATGCTTTTAATAAGCTTCTTTCCATTTCAAATTTAAACATTTTTGCCCCCTCCTTTGGCTTGACCCATGCATCATAAAAACATCCAAAATTCAAAAAATAATATTCACAAGTGACCCAAGTAGGTCAACCTAGCCAAAAACATCATTTCATGCTCCAAAAATGACTCAAAACCCCACATGAACAAAGAGAAAAATGCCTTAACATCAAAACCATAATTAGTCATGACCCATAAATCACCACACATGTTTAAATTAACTTTTTTTTATTAAAGGAAAATAGTTTTGAAGGGACTATACCCTGTTACAACAAAGGCTCAATAGCCAGATCAACATGAAAAAGCATCAAAATAGGATCTGAATCTAGATATTATGATAATTCCAACAATAGTCAAAAAAGAAGCTACTAATAAAAAGAAAAACAGGGACATAACTACAACTAAACAACAAAAAAATAGCAAACTATCGAAAAAAACAACTTGAACTCCTCCATCTTGCCCAAGAGGTATTATTTCTTTGAGGCCCTTTCAATCCTTGATTTGATTGTCTACAAGGAGGTAAAAAGTGCCAGAGTGGTGACATGTGTTGGGTCATTAACGTTCAACTACAAGATGACATGATTTCTCTCCTTTTCAAGTACCCCAAATATCCTCAAGGACTCCACTCAACAATGTGATGCTTCTGACATGTTGTTCAAGAAAATCACTTATTGCTTTGAAGATGGCCATATTGTGGTCGTGTCTATCCTTATTTATCCCCAATCTATTATCCAGTGAGTTCAATTTTCTATAAATTTCTTCAATCTAATCTATGCCAAAACTCGCATCATCATTTATCTTTATTTTTCCCTTTTTCTTGTTTAGCTGATGTATCTCTTTCTTGATACTTTCTACCTCATTTTCTAGCATTTCCATTCTAAGGAGAATATTTTCCCTCTCCTGTTGGGAAGCATTGTCCTTCCCGCATTACTTATATGTAAGAGATTGTGAACCATTTCCATATCCTTGTTACTCTGAAGGACACGACTAGAGGGAGGTGGGGTCACTTTTTGGGGTGCATGGTTCTTAGCCTTGACATTCCTGATATTGGAAGAGTTGGTCGGGTTGGGAGTGGGTGTGTTGTGAGAGGGAGTGGGCTGAACACCGGGGAAACAAGAATGATAGGGAAATTGATGAGGCAATGCTTGTGAAGGAGAAAGATGAGCCCCTGGTGAAGGGGATGGCCCTAGTATGTTTTTGAAAATTAATAATGGAGCATTCCAAAGAATTCAAGAGATAGTGCGGGAAGCAAACAATAAGATTTATCTTGAAGTGATTAAGGAAAACCAAGTGTTTGGTGGGAACAATAATGTAGTGACCTTCAAGGGATATAAACCGCACCATCATTTTAGTAATTTCATTGAAGGGTTCTAGAATGGAGCTTACCTGAATGTCAATCATAACAAAGATGATCTCCTCCCCTGTGTTAGTAAACTTATTTTTCTTCAGCATTTTTGTCAACCCTTTTCTTTGAAGAACCAGGACTCCATCTAAAGTTAGCCCAGTAACCTCTATAATTAGCTCCTCATTCATCAACACCCTTTGCCCTCCATATTTAACCTTCATGTCCTTCCAATATGTGGAAAAATACACTGAAATGTGTTGATCATGACCTTGGATTTTCTTGATAAAGTTGGAGATACCCCCATTTGAAGATAATTCCATAGCTCAACGTTATCCTTCCAAGCAAGATCATAGTTGGGTTCTAACTGGCATGGAGCTCCCCATATTTATTCCTCTACTATTTCCAATCGATCAATCTGCCAAACCACCCGTGAAAAGGTGTTTTTGTTTTACCTATACCAGTTTTTAATAATATAGCTATAAGTCCAAGAAGCATGCAAAAGTTTATGGTGGTAATTAGAATAACTTCTCTCGCATGTGCCATATTTCTTATCCATCAAATCCCACACAATCTCATTAGAGATTCTTTATAAGATGTGAATTCTCATAATTATCCTTAGTAATACCATTCTATATACGTAGGGGGTGTGTTTTCATCATCCCAAGTGGTGAAATTATTATTGGTACCATAGTTAGCTAACGTATCCACCACCTTGTTTCCCTCTCTATAAGTATGACCAATTTTAATATATTTGAAGGTATGGCATATATTAATAGATTCTGAATGAAATATTTAATAGTCCAACTTAGAGGGTGTATCGATTAAGATGGTCTATAATATTGAAGGAATCAACTTCAAAAATGATGTTATGAATGTTGTAATCCCTAGCAATTCTTAGACCCCATAAAGCTGATAGAGCTTCTACATAGTGATTGGTATGATTTCCCATTCTTCCAACATAAGCAGCAACTAAAAAACCTTTATGATCCCAAATTATTCCTCCACCGGTAGTTTCCACGGGTTTCCCTTCGAGGTTCCATCAAAATTATGTTTTTACTAAGAGTTTCGAGGAGGGATCCAATGAATTAGAGACACTGTCAATATTTGAATTTCTTCATTTTTGAACATTTTCAATATCCATCTTCAAGATATTTCTTATTCTTGGGAGGTTTAAATCTTTTAATATTGTGTTTAATTGAATTACCAATCTTAGTAAATCTTTTCTTGCAAGGATGTTTACTATTTCTAAAAATTATGTCATTTTTGTCTTTCCAAATTCTCCATATAATATGGGGCATAACCAGTTTCCAAAGTCTCCTAATAATACAATGTTTAAAAGGAGGATCCCACTGAATTCAATATTGAAGAAATTCCTTTGGCACTATCCAAAAATATTGAATTTTGAAAAAGCATAACTCCATATCTTTGAAGTGTACTCACAATGTAAAAAAGGATGCTTGATGTCCTCAACCTATTTTTACATAGGCAACACATATTTGGCATTATAAAGCCTCTCTTGATAAGGTTGTCATTTGTGAGTATTCTTCCTCTAAGAATAAGCCAAAAGAAGAAATTGATTTTAGGAGTCACTCTGGATGTTTTAAAAATAGGAATTGTATATAGCTTTGATAAAGTGTATTCCCCATCACTCGAGTTGTTCCAAACAAGTTCATCCTTAACTTCAATTTGACTCGGGCTATACTATCCAGATGCACTTGTAATAAGGAGATTGTGAGATTTAGCTCATCACTTTCCACCTTAAGTCGTGCTTCCATTTTTTTATTACCCTTCATTTCAATGAGTCTTTGACTTTAGTTCCATACTTTTGCTCTATAATAACTTTGTGAGTAACCTAATTTATCATTTAAACTAAGGCTAGTCAAGTTATCACCGTAATTGAATATCTCTACCATTTCCCACCTTCCATTTACATCCTTGTTTGATAAAATTCTGGATTTGTATCAAATTATTCCAAAAAATAGAACCTTGAGGTAGCTAGTCATCATGAAGGAAATAAACTACAGTTTGCTAAGCTAGATATTTAGCCTTAATTAAATCAATCCACAGTTGTTCCTCGGTAAGCATTCTCCATCCCATTTTTATAATCAAGGCTACATTCATTTTTCTAATATCCTTTATGCCTAGTCCACCGATTCTTTTAGGAGTACACACTTGATCCCAAGCCACCAAGTGGTATTGAATCTTTCCTCCATTCCTTGCAATAAGAAATGCTTCTAAATCCTTTCAATTTTATCCCTAAAGGCATTATGAATGTTGTATAGAGACATAATGTAAATAGGTAGATTTTGAAGAGTGCTTTTGATTAGCAGTCATTTTCCAACATTATAAAGTATGGCCCTTTTCCAACCAGCCATTTTATTTTGAAATATTTCAAATAAACCATTCCAAACTGTGGTAGAATTTTTTTGGTTCAAGAGGAAGACCCAGGTAAGTAGTGGGTAAGGAATTGATTTTATACTCCGAGAATTTGAGCAATTATTTTTTTCTTTCTAGAGGAGTATTAAAAAATAAGATGGAACTCTTATCAAAATTTATCTTTCCTTGAGGCAACCTCATAAAATTTCATAATAGACTTAATAGCCTTAGCTTCAAGGATAGAGGCCATCAACAGAAGAATTGTATCATCCACAAATTGCTGATGTGAAGTTGTTTGGTTTGTAGAAGTAGGCCTAATTCCTTTTAGAATACCTTCATTAATAGATTTGGTAATGGATCTGCTGAGACTGTCTGCCATTAGTATGAAGAGAAAAGGGGATATAGGATCACCCTATCTTAATCCCCTATTGCTAGCAAAGAATCCCACCGGCTCACCATTCACCACCACAAAAATCTAGCAGAGAAATGTATGCCTTAATGATTCTTCTGAATTTATTAGGAAAACCAAATTTAGCCATAACATTGTCAAGGAAATACCAAGAGACTTTGTCAAATGCCTTATTCATATCAAGTTTCATAACCATGCTAGCTCTTTTATTATTATCCATAGAATGAATGATCTCATGCACCATGATCACCCCATCTTGAATTATCCTACATTTTATGAATCCACTCGATTGCTTTGAGATCATATCATTTAGAATAGTCTAGAGTCTTGTAGCAATAATCTTAGTAAAAATTCTATAAATAACATTAACTAGACTAATGGGGTGAAAGTCCTTGAAATCTTTAGCATCCATTTTTTTGGAGCAAGCACAATGTGGGTGTTATTTAGTTATTTTAAGAGATTACCAGTTATGTAGAGACTCATTTAATGCCCTTAGTAAGTGATCTCGAGCATATTTCCCAAAACTTCTAAAAAAATTAACAGAAAAACCATAAGGGCCTAGTGCCTTATCCACTTCAAGAGTAAAAATTTCTTTTTGCAGTTCCTCCAAAGTGATTATTTTAGAAAGGTATTTTAGTTTTTGCACATCTATTCTATCATTTGAAATTTCCTCTAACAGAAAAGAGGCAACCTCTTCATTTTCTGCACTATTCTCCTTGAGCAGATTTTCATAAAATCCTAGAGCTTCATCCTTTATATCCTTAGGGTCTTTAATGATAAAACCATTTCCTTTTGAAGATTTTGTTATCATATGGCAAGATCTATGTTTCATGTTGGTCATATGAAGAATTTTATGTTTATGTCTCCCTCTTTCAGCCAAATTGCCCTAGATTTAAGCCTCTAGAAAGTTTCTTCCCTACTATAGACCGTATTAAATTTCGGATAAAATATTTTTCCCACTAATTGATCCTCTAAAGACATGCCCTTTGCAGTAATTTGAGATTCCAACTCCTGTAATTTTTCTTTAATTTATTTTTCCCGACAAATATATTGCTAAAAGCGTTTTATTCCATTTTCTCACTTGCTTTTTAACATTTACTAATTTCGAATTAATCTAAATCTGGACAGTTCCTTCACCATATGTTGATCAAAGAATACTTATTAGAGATCACACAAGAAGTCTGCGTGGGAGAGAAGGCCAAGAATCAAGGGTGTGAAGGGATAGGAAGAACCCACGCATGGAGGGAAAGTTCAACATTTAGGACTTAGCCGATTTTGAGCATGAAGACCTATTTTTAGAAGATGGCGTGTGGAACACACCAACAATGCAAAGACGTGCGCACCACACATTGTCTATCTTTAGAGGATTGGATCGAAGTATTTTTCATGGAGACAAGCTAAGAATAGGATTGTCACTTCAGTTAACTACAAGAGGTCTATAGATAACACACTTGCATGTGTGGCTATGCTCGTAAGCGTCGCGTGGCTATTAATAACATGTTGACTATTTCTCGGAATAGATAAGTGGTGAAGGGAAAGTCCCCACCCTATATATATGATATGAATCACATAGTAGTAAGATATATGAGAGATGGATGTGTGTGTGATAGAGAGGTGTATGATGGGATTACTGTATCAGATCCATATGCGCATCGGTATAAATTGACATTATTGTAAGGAGATTATGTGTTTATTAATAGATGGAAGATATTGGCTGAATCTAAGTGTCATTCCCATGTGTAATTGAGTAGTGCATGCTATTGATTCAATCATTATTATCATTTAAGCTTATTATTTCATAGATTTGAATGTAGCATGCATAATAGAATGGTGGATTAGTTATGGATATATATGTTTCTTCCTTCATCATGCTAACATCCTACTATAACAACCCTAAAGAGGGACCTAGTACCTTTGCGAACTTTGAGTGAGTGCTCGGTATAGGATGAGTCTTTGTACCAATGTGACTAGGGTGTTATCTGGTAAATTCTAGGCTGCATCATTGGTTTTTTGCCAACACCTCTTTTTCAGTTGTTCTCAGGATGGTTCGTGACAAAGATGTACTAGTTAACTCTACCAAGTATTGAGGAGTGGATACACGATCCGGAGGAAGAATATTCATGAGCGGTTCAATAGTGGATCCAAGTTTAACGCACACAATTGGGTAGAACATAATCTGTATGATAGCCTATACGAGAGATTTTTCACTATATTTCTAGTAGAACTATATAAGTGGCTTACTGCTTATGCATCTCAGCGGAATTGGAGGTATCACACACTTGTCTAGAAACAAGAAGAATTTTAGGCCCTTTATGATGCTGATTTGATCTGGACTTGCATGCTGTGGATACGTGGTTTTGTGGTGTTCTAAACAGTTATATTCTAGAATATTCAATTTCAACGTATTCTTGCTAGAGGTAGATGAATTCTAGTTTTTGTGGTATCCTAGAGGAACATATCTACAAGGTATTCCATTGGCAATCAAGATCTTGATGGTAACTTTGAACCTGGAGAGTAAACCAATGGCTAACTAAACTTCACCACGTGTGAGGGTAGGAACAGGTTTGGTGAAAGATGGTAGACCTAGCAAAGAGAGAGGTAGAGAGAGGAGAGGCGGCTTAAGTATAATGAGGCACGTGAGAGGGAGATAGAGAAGTAGTGTTCCATTGCAGAAAGTATGGCATTGAGGAGAGAGATGGCTCGTGAAGGATTTAAAGCTCACGTAGAAGATGTGGAGCCAGAGCATCAAGAACTCCCCCATCTTGGAAAATATGATAGAGATCCCCCCTTGGCCTCACACAAAAGTGTGCTAGTAGAGACTACTTGGGCCGCAGGCACGCATATTAATCCACTGGTGACCTAGCCCTTGTGCTTGGTTTTCCAGTATCTAGTATGATAAATAACCAACAAGATAACTTGGGAATTAGGAGAGTAGGAGTAAGTTGGGGAGAAATCACATCAACGATAGGAAAATGACTTGAATGATATTTGGAGGAACATTCTTAGGCACCTCATATGTATAGAACGTGAGCATGCGAGAATGTTGGGTTCACCTCTGGAAGTGGAACTACCTCACAGACTATAGGGGTTCAGTATAGTACTACTATCAGAGCACAGGGGATTACATCTACAGGTCCTATTCCAGCTACAGGTGGAGGATCAGGAGGTATAGGTGGTTCTAATTCTAGTGGATCTGGTGGTTATGGAGGTAGAGGGAACACAAGAGGTTTTGGATCGGATGGTCAAGTCTCGTAAAAACCACAAAACATTTATATGGAAATATCTCTTCGTATTTCGGAGTATAGAGGCATAGAGGATGCTACCAAACATGTGCATATGTGTGAAATTTTGTGGCAAGCTAAAGGGATCATGACTGTTGAGTGCAAGGTAAGTCAATTTACTACTACATTACGGAGGACGTGCACACAACCTAGTACAAGAAGTTTGACCCACGATAAAACTTACAAGGATTATGCAGCATTGAAGGATGCTTTCTTGAAAGAGTTCCATATCCCGAGTTTGAGAAGAAGAGTATAAGTGCACTCAAAGATATCAAGCGGAGGTTACCGAGAGTGTACGTGAGTATGATGCCTATTTTAAGAAACTTTTATCTAAGTTATCTTATGATATTCACCCAAGCTAGCATGCACAATGGTTCATTGGAGGATTGATTACACCATTTAGAAGAGCATTGTCACATAAGACATACAATGATCCACATGAAGCACTAAAAGTAGATTTACGTCTTTGAGGCAGTTGGGAGCATTGACACTGGCATTACTCCATTCTTAGAGGAACAAATTATAGCTATGGAAAAATAGTTAGAGAAGTTATCAAAAAATTCATCCCATGAAACACGCTCAAGAATTTGGTGTACAGATTGTGAAGTGGAAGCTTACACCAAGGATAGTTCTCCTCTCTGTCATTTGAATCATGATGCTAGTCACTATCCTTTGTTATAACATGTGATAAGGAAGAATGTATCTAGATTTTGTAAAATTTGTAGGTCCACGACCCATGATACTAAGGATTTTCAATTGATTGGTTAGATCCAGGATGCTATAGACATTGGGGTATGATAGAAAAGTATAACAGATAACTCTAAGGGTAAGAATGAGCACCAGGATTGGGATCATAATCAAACATGCTATGATAGGAATGAGGGCAATTTTGAAGGAGGTCATGGAAGAGGACATGGATATCATAGTGGATATGGAGGATGAGGCCGCGGAGGAGGGAGAGGTGAGTTTCCTCATGGAACATGTTATACATGTGGATCTCGACCACTATAGGCATGAATATCCTCGAATGTTACATGTTATTTTTTAGAAATAACCATAGCTATGAAGAGTGCCCAGGACTTATATGAGCATCTGAGTAAGAAACATAAGCAAGAAAATAAAGGTGTCGGGATGGTTAGAATCCAATGCATGGTAGAAGATTAGTGGATGCCCAAGGTAGCAGAAGGACCTGAGGCATTGATAGTGAAGATTACTACATGAGCTGAAGTGGCACGCGTAAGAGAGACATTGCACCAAAAGCCTACGATCACTAAGGAGGAGGTTTTGCATGTAAGGTACCCATATCCTGCTCATCAGAAGGAAGTTTACTAGGATACTATGGAAGTGCTAAAGAATCTTTAGGGTGAGATATAGTACTTAAAGGAGAAAAGAAAGCATCAGAGATAATCCAAATTGATATTGATGATTTGAGAGAAGTGTGCAAAATGTTGCGCCAGGAGAACATCATTCCACTATTAGGAAGTTGGTTAAAAGGGAACACTCCACACGTAAGTATTGAGACCAAATGAAAGATTCTGCATGCAAATCTTCCCCCGATATAGCATTGACTATGACAAGGAAATTACTTTGAATGTTGTTGTGGATGGATGACTGTTGAGCAACATATTGATTGATATAGGTGTGAAGTAAATGTTCTTACATTAGATGCATGGGTACAAATGGGGAGGCCTCCATTGCAGCCATCATCTAATGTGTTGTTTATGGCAAACCGGACTAAGGCCACTCCCATAGGAGTTTTGAAGGATGCATCTATAACCATACAAGGGCCAAGTTCCTTTGGGATTTTAAGGTATAAGCACTTGTAGAAGCAGGAGACAATTTTCCAGCCTTGCTTGGATGCCCTTCTTTGTTATGCGAATAATGTTGACTTGAGATTTAATAAGGGGTATATCAGCTTTGAGAACAAGGAGGAAAGAGTTGTGATACCTCTAACAGATGGAAAGTCTATACCATATGTTAAGCCTCTAAGTGAGGAGGACTTAAACAAAATTTATGTATGCACTATTCAAGACCCAGAGGTTAATGAGCCAACAAAAGAAGGCATCATGTAGTGGGAGAATTCTCATTCTATTAGTGATATTGAGTATTGATTGTGACAATTGGGCTCATGGTATACATGAACTAGTAGGGCATGAGGTGAAAAGTGTGGTTACGTGTAAGAATGGACTTCGTTCGGTTTGATGGATAGGTAGCACAATACCTTGGTCTAAAAGGCGAGAAGATATTCTGTATTTTTGAAAGATATGGAAACACGATGGGAAAATCAAATTAAGATAAGATATATGTAAGTATATACCTTGCGCGGAGGACATCAATGCGTTGGTGGGTAGTCCATAGAGATAATCTTATAGAATGGGAAGAGATTGGGATCACCCTATCTATTAGGTTTGTAAGGAATAATGCACCTACATAGATATGCACTTATCATGGTGATCAACCTGTTTAGCATCACATTCAACAGTGTGAGAGACTCTAGACAAAGTAGGATAGGAAGCATTACCACCTTCACCCGGGTGCATAAATTGTATTCTACGCTACGAGGATGCGCACGTGCCTAGTAGGTATATGCATAACTACATTGAGAGGCGTAAACTAGTAAAATTTGAATGCAGGAATGATCCAGACCTTTGACTACTTTTCTTCCCAACCTCCAATAGAAGAGGCATTAAAATTTGTCAAGCGCTTAACTATGGGAGATAGTGCAAAAGTAGAAGAGCATATTTAGGAATTATTTGGTGAGACAGAGTCCGAGTGCATTTTGAAAAGGAAGAAGAAATGGACTCCATATTACTTGAACGTGCTTTCCTTGAGAAAGAGAAAGGAAAGATGGTTTACATCATGGATGATGAGGAAGTTGAGAACCTGGATATTGAACATTCACAAGGGGTGCGTGAGGTCTTGGAAAATGTAGACAAGGATACATGTGCCTATCACAAACCCATGAAGACAAATAAGGTGAATATAGGTTTGGAGGTTTTGCCTAAGGAGTTTATCATTGGAGACTCTTTGGTAGACTTGGAGGTAGCAAAGATCATTGAGTTACTCGGGGATTATCAAGACTTATTCCCTCAAGGGTATCATGAACTTAAAGGAATGCATAAATCACTTGGGGAAATGAAGATAAATATTAGGAAGGTGCATGCCCCGTGAGAAAGAAACCTTATAGAATGAACCCCAATTTGTGTGAAAAGGTAAAAGAAGAAATTGATAAAATGTTGAAATATGGAATTATCAAGCCCCTTGATGAGTCAGAATGGGTTAGTCAATGGTGATCATAATCAAGAAGGATGGACATATTAGAATATGTGTGGACTACGGGGAGCTAAATGTTGTATGCGTCACATATCCATTCCCTACACCATTTCGAGGAAATACTAGAAGGTGTTGCGGGCGCAAAATATACTCTTTCACGAGATGGGTTTTCCGGGTATCATTAGGTTACAGGATTGCTCGGAAGGATCAAGAAATGACAACTTTTACTACTAAATGGGGTAGTTTTTCCTATCTTGTGATGCCTTTTGGACTAAAAAAATGCACTGTTGTATTCTCACACATATTTATTCGGGCATTTAAAGATTTTATTCATATCTTCTTATAGGTCTACCTAGACAATTGGACAATATATGGGCTTGTGAAATATTAGTGTGACAATCTGCACTTAATGTTTGAGCGGTGCAGACAATTCAGTATCTCTTTGAACATCAAGAAGTGAATATTTACTACACCATTTCGAATACTATTAGGACATATAATTTGCAAGGAAGGTTTGTTGGTTGATCCAGCTAAGGTTGTAGTCATTCTAGGCCTAGAAGTGCCTACCAATCAAAGTGAGGTGCGTGGATTTTTAGGTCATACAAGATATTATAGAAAATTCATCAAAGGGTATGCCAAATTTGTTACCTTGGAAGAGTTATTGAAGGGGAAAGGTACATTTTATTGGGGAGAACCAAAACAATGCGCATTTGAGATATTAAAAAAGAAACTTACTACCAAGCCCATTCTGTGTTTTTCCTCATGGGATAAACCATTTCATGTGCATGTGGATGCTTTTGGCATGGTTATTGGTGCTATGTTAGCTCAACATGTTAAAGGTATTATATATCATCTAATTTGTTTTGCAGGTAGGAAGATGACTCTGTTGAATAGAATTATACAACTATAGAGCGCGAAGCTTTGTCAATGATCTATGCATTGCACAAGTTTCGACGTGACTACTTGTTAACAACACCATTTGTGTTTTATACGAGATCACATGGCATTGAAGTACTTGGTAAACAAGCCCATCTTGCGAGGGTCCATACATAGATGGGTACTCCTATTTCAAGAGTTTGACTTCATAGTTATGGCGAAGCCGAGGGGAAAAGTAATTATGGACTTGACCACTTGTCTATAATTCACTCAGAGAGGAAGCATGAACAATTGAAGAAACCATGCCAAATGCACAGTTATATAGGTTACAACACGCGCCCACGGAATTAGAAGACATTGCTGTCTTTCTATGAACTGGTATGGCACCAAAAGGAATGAAGGCATTAGAAAATAAATAGCTTGTTATACATGTGACACTATTTATGTTAATTAGTGGTGACCTCTACAAGCTAGGCAGAGATGAAGTATTAGGACATTTTTATTAGAGCATGAGTGCAAGGATATTATGGAAGAGGCCTATGGTGGTATTACGGGAAGCCATTATGTAGGTGATGCGACTACTCTAAAGATCCTACTTCCTAGATTATGGTGGGAGACATTAAATAAATATTGAAAATAATATTATAAGGCATGTGATCATTGTCATCACCTAGGAAAACCAGGGCAAAGAGATGAGATGCCTTTGAGACCAATTACTAGTGCTGAACCATTTGAGAAATGGGACATTGACTTTGTATGACCTATTTCGCTAGCCGCACATAAGACTGGGTCACGCTATATCATTACTTGCATAGATTATCTCACATGGTGGGTAGAAGCAACACCTACAAAGGACTGTACAATAGCTATAACAACTAGGTTTCTATGGGAGAATGTTCTTACAAGATATGGATGTCCTTTAAGCTTGACAAGTGATAGGGGTACAAACTTTTTGAATGAGACAATCAAAATTCTATTAGATGAATTTTTGGTTGCACACCATAAAACCACACCCTACCATCCTCAAGAAAATGGAACTACTGAGGCTTTCAACAAGATTTTGAGCTAAACTTTGACAAAAAATTGTGATGTTGGAAGAAAGGATTGGGATGAAAAAGTGTCATTTGTTCTTTGGGCATATAGAACAACTTACAAGAGATTAAACAAAGCCACACCATTTCAGTTGGTGTTTGGCACAAAAGTTGTTCTCCCTATAGAATTTATGCTACCTTCTTTGCACATTGTGCATGCTGGAGGTCTAGTTGATGAGTAGGCTTTAGAAGAGCGTATTGAGAAGATGATTTAACTAGATGAGTGACGAGCCATAGCACGATGGAGTCAGAAGAAGGAAAAGGCCAGGTAGAAAGCATGGCATGATAGAAACATAAGGGATAAGAAGTTTGAGATTAGACAAATGATACCTCTTTATGACTCTAAGTTCTTGCGCCATCCAGGAAAGCTCAAAGTACATTGGTTGGGGCCGTATGTCATCACTTATATACTTGAATGAGGTTCTTTCCAGTTAGAAGCACTTGATGGAACACAACTACTTGGTTACTTTAACGGGAGTAGGCTGAAGCCCTACTATAAATAAGTCTTCTTGGTGTTTGTAATAAGGTAGTATTTCCATTTAGAATAGGTTTCTATTCTTTATTTCCTTAATGTATTTCCTTTATTATGCTTTGTCAATTTAGTTGTTCTTGTGTAATAAGCACGCTTGCATGCATGAAGCTAATTACTATATGATGCATGTTTATGCGCAGAGGACTGCCATACTTTTAGTGTGGGGTGGTTGTAGTTATCCAAGTACAAGGCTATGAGAATTGAAAGGTGAAAGGAATAAGCTACTACGGGTGTGCTTTAAGTCAAAAGAAGATTACTTCTCAAAAGTGACCAAGGATGGAGATGAATGAAAGGACAAAGTATAACGTGAGGTAAGTGGAGGCCATGATAACTACCAAGAGAAGGTACAATGACAAGGTACTTAGGAGTGCAAGGGCATGCTCTAAAGAGAAGCCTATGACCAGAGGGTAGGAGGCACACTAAAAGGTTATAGCTAGGGCACAAAGATGTATATGCGTGAGAATGAATGAATTTGGTTAATGAATGAGAGGATACTTGTAGGTGAAGGAGCAATAAATGATCAAAATTTGAAAAATTATATAAGGATGGGATGCGAGATTCATTTTTACCTTTGTAATTAAGAGAATTTGAGGAAAGAGCTAAGTGTGAAGAGCCGAGTGATCGGGTTAAGGTGTGAAGGGTGTGAAACCAAGCGTGAAAAATAGATCTGTGTGAAAATAAGCTTGTGTCCCTAGTGGTGAAGGGTTTGAGTGAAGTAGGGAGACAAAGAGGAGTTAGGGCATGATTGAATTGAGCTAGGTTTTGACGTAAGCTATAGAGTTAAAGAGGAGATTTTTGCAAGGTAAAAATGGCACCTAAGAAGGTAGCTGTAGTAGGAGCAAAAGGAAATAAGAAGGTGGTCATCGAGGAGGAAGATATGACACTCAAAAGTGATTTTCAGAGATGCTGATATCCAGATGGAGTCATCATCGGCCATGAATGGGATTCACCTATCAGAAAGAGAAAAGTGAGCGAATACTATCACAAGACTAGGGAGAACAAGAAGGAGCTCGATTCCCTGCTCACTATAAGGAGGAACAAGCGTATGATGATGACATGCTGGTTTATGATGATATAGGTGAGAAGCTTTTGAAGAGAATCGGGGTCTAACAATTATATGAGCTTCCATATTTCGGGAAGTATGAGCCCTTGTATCAGTGGCTCATGAGCAAAGAGTACATGAGGAATTCTTCTACTTTGCAAGACGCAGAGTTAGAATCTCATATGCGCTTATCTCATCAGTTACAGAGTTTAAAGGCCACAAGAGAGGATATAAAGAATGATCTCATAGATAAAGCCATGATATTAAAGACCAGACAAGAGTTAGGGTACTTGAAGGGTCCACGCGGTATGGATATAGACAAATTGAAGAACTATCCAAGTTATGTAAGTAGTGACTCTCCTTGTTACAAAGTTGAATGATCAGGAGCGGTGGTCACAGGTAAATACTATGTGGTTACACATTGTGTGTAAGATGTTAGAAGGAGCAATCTACAATATTGCAGGCTACATTGTAGAAAAAATAGTCGAGGAAGCATGCATAGGAGGGAATATCAGCTTTGGGGTTGTTCTACTATCACTAGTATTCATGGAAATTGGAGTACCAGGCGGGTCGAAGGAAAAGGTATGGGAATACCCTATGGAGAATAAGTGACCAATTGAAAGGTTCAAAGCAAGTACCTATGTAAAGGGCCATGCTAGATGACATAAAGAAAAAGGTGGAGAAATGGTATGACAGGCTCCACGTAGCATTTGGAGAAGAGTGGCACATCCCAAAGGACCTACCATCAGTAGTAGGGAAACAAGTCTAGTTTGTTGTATATCAGCATTTCTACATCACACGATTCCCAATGAGAGATGGATTTTGGAGCCCTTGGTGTAAATTTCCTTACACATTCACTGCAAGGTATTTCCAAGCATCTGTTCATAGATTCATAGACATGCGCCAACTGGTATTCAATGCAGATAAGGTAGACTGTGACTACCATACGTTGAGAAAGAAACATGTGTATCCTGGAAGAAGTTCCTACACCGAGAGGATCATTTCGGAGGTCTTGAATATTAAGCCAATAAGTTTGGCTATAACAGATGTAGGGGCAACATTGGTGTATCTTCAGCTGAAGCCTAAGATGGAGAACAATAAGTATGTAGAGAATGAATTCACACTCCCTGGACGGCCAAAGGGAAAACACACTATAGAAAACATACCGGCATAAAGGCCCACATAAGTTGTTGAAGTAGAGGGTGAAGAAGAGGAGCATGAAGATAGTGGAGGCTTGGAGTGTAGAAGAAAGAAACCATATGACAGAGAAGAGTCATGGTGTGTGGCCACTCCACCTCAAGGACAGGATGAAGAGGAAGATATAGAGGTTGAGCAGGGGGAGCACAGATTTAAGAAAGTATTCAGACACACAAGGACTCAAAGTGGAACCCTAAAAATGGTATGGAAATCACCTCATCTCTCTCCACACAAGGAGAGCTGCTGAAAAAAGAAGAGAAGAAAGTTGAAGTTGGATAAAGAAGCGAGAGGAATCATAAGAGAGTGAGTATGCATCTCCTACCCCACTCGAGCAAGAAGACGAGACACAGAACAAGGAAGAGAAAAATATGAAGAGATGAAGGACGAAGAAGAAAAAGAAAAGGAAACCTCTAGATCCATGCATGACTGCTCAAGATGTAATGGGACAAGATCCTAACCTTGAAGCTATAATTCCCAAGGGTCATAGATCGAAGAGGATGAGTGGAGAGAACATTCCACTAGCCATGGGGTATGCAGAGGACGTAGGTAAAATTTTCCGCACCCGCTTCCGAGCATGATAACACGAAATATTTATTTGGTGGGAGATGATGGATGAGGATATGGTGATTGTGCACACTCAAAAGAAACTATCATGGTCAATGCACACCCACATGGATGAGGCTGAATTTAATGTATGTGAAGAGTCATGCATTTTGAGACGGTGAAGAATGCACCACAATCTAGACATATGATGGTAAAGCCTACGGTCATGTTGGATGAGTAGGTCAGAAACACATTAGTGAAGGTTTTCTGTTGAAGTTGCTAAAAGGAACATGGAAAAAGCTACAACAATCAGAGAATTGCATGAGGAGATAAAGAAAAAGGATGCTGAGATAGTGCACATAACACAAGAGAGGGACTTCACATAGAATAAGAATGAAGTATTTATCGGAATCACAGAGGAGATTGGGAAAATGTCATCGAGAAATGCCACACTTAGAGACCAAGGTACCACAAATGTATCCTTCAAGTGATACATTATGTAGGAAAGTTGGTGGACTTGGTGCTTGAAGATGAACCTCTATGCATGACAATGCCAAGGAAGTCAACAAGAGGTAGAATGAGAGAAAGCCTTAGTGATGCAAAAGATTGCATCTTATGAAGGGCTACTACAAGTGCTATAAGAAGTATTGAAGAAAGTAGGCCATGATTTAAATATATGCATAACTCCAGAGGTGCTTATCAATATAAAGACCCTAGAAGAAAACAATGAGGTCCAAAAGAAATGAAGGAAAATACATTAGGTGAGTAGAAAGATTGTCAATAGTTAAGCGAAGCGTGAGGCCTTGTGAAGCACAAGAGCTGCATAAGACTCGAGTTGGAAGAGCTTGGGAAGCTCATTGCGTAGAAGATGGATATTTTAGAAGGAAGAATGACATCAATGTCCAACATTGTGTTGGTTCTCTAGAATGAAAAATGAGAGATTGTGAGGGATGAGTTGGAATCCATTGTTGTGGACATTCCAGAGAAAGTAGCACAAGCACTCACTAAATGAAAGACCTTGGAGGCCAAAAAAAGGAGTATCCAGAGTTGATCCTTTAAGCTGATACAGAGGATGCTGCCTCTTGAAATATTCTTTATTCATCTACATTCTTTCTTATTCTTTCCATCCTTCTATTCTTTACTTTTGGAGATAACCATTTTTAGACGATAATGAGATTAGTGTGGGGTAATGTTGATTAGAGAATACTTGTTAGAGATCACACAAGAAGTCCACATGGGAGAGAAGGCCAAGATCAAGGGTGTGGAGGGATAGGAAGAACCTGCGTGTGGAGGGAAAGTTCAACATTCGGGACTTAGCTGATTTTGAGCATGAAGACCTATTTTTAGAAGATGGCATGTAGAACACACCAGTGATGTAGAGATGTGCACACCATGCATTGTTTATCTTTAGAGGATCAGATCAAAGAGTTTTGCATGGAAATGAGCTAAGAATAGGATTATCGGTTTAGTTAGCTGCATAAGAGGTCTATAGATAACACGGTTGCATGTGTGGTTATGCCTGTAAACAACGTGTGGCTATTAATAACATGCAGCCTATTTCTGGAATAGATAAGTGGTGAAAGGCAAGTCCCTACCCTATATATATGATATGAATCACATAGTAGTAAGATATATGAGAGATGGATGTGTTGTGATAGAGAGGTGTATGATGAGATTCTTTGTATCATATCCATATGCGCATCGGTATAGATTGACATTATTATAAGCATATTATATGTTTATTAATAGATGGAGGATATTGGATGAATCTAAGTGTCATTCCCATGTGTAATTGAGTAGTGCATGTTATTGATTTATTCATGATTATTTTTTAAGCTTGTTCTTTCATAGATCCGAATGTAGCATGCATGGTAGAATGGTGGATTAGTTATGGATATATATATATATATATATATATATGTTTCTTCCTTCATCATGCTAACATCCTGCTACAACAACCATAAAGAGGGACCTAATACCTTTGTGTGCTTTGGGTGAGTGCTCAGTCTAGGCTGAGTGATGTGCCAGCGCAACTAGGGTGTTATATGGTAAATTCTAGGCTCCATCACCATCCTAATTCCACCACTCTTTAATTCTATCAAATATGTCATCATGCTCCATCCACATATTTTCAAATTTAAAAGAGCTATGCATTGGTTTAGCCCAGTTGAAAATATTTAAAATAATCAGATTATGATTGGAACCAATTCTTGGAAGAGAGGAAAGATGGAAGTCTTGATGCAAAATCCAATTGGCAGAGATGAATTCTCTATCAAGTCTAACCTGAATCATTTCACTTCCCACTCTTCTATTTGTCCAAGTGAATTGATTACCATGAAGTTCCACATCCATGAGATTTGAATCAGAGACAAAATCAGCAAATTCATCCATGTCATTGGAGAAAGTAGGATTACCCCCTTGTTTTTCACCAGGATTTAAAGGGGAGTTAAAGTCACCCATAACTAGCTAGTTGTCATTTTTGTGTTGACTTCTAAAGAGATTTAGATCATTCCAGATCTTCCTTCTCCCATTTACAGAATTAGGTGCATAGATATTTGAAAGGATCCAAGTGAAATTATTATCAATAACATAAAACTTAACAACAAGATGGTGGTTGGTGTCGAGATTATTGTACTCAGTCAAAAGATTTTTGTCTTAGAATGTAGCTAGGCCACTGGAGCTCCTTGAGAATCTACAACAACAATTTATGAATTGTCCCAAAAATTATTTTTGCAATTTTCAAGGACATTTGAATTCATTTTAGTTTCCTGTAAGATCAAAATACTAGTCCTACTTAAGAATCTTAACTTTTTAAGTATTCTTTGTTTAGAGTTCCCATTCATCCCTCTTATATTCCAAGAGATTATCTTCATCTAAATAATATGGGGGATGAATTTTCCGATGGATAACCGACTCGAGTTCCATATGTAATATCTTTTATGGTTTCTTTTTCTAAGCTCCTTCTTTGAAGGAAGTTGCTTCCAAAATCTACTATCTTATAGTAGACAATCTAGTTACGGGAGTTGAAGCTTCCAAAATCTACCATTTATGATGTTTAAATTAACTTCTAAACATCATAAATGGTCACAATTTAGCTCAAAAACAAATTATTTCATTTAATGGGCCCAATGTTCTTTGTATATCTCAAAACATTTGTTTCCTACACCCTTCAAGACCCTAAAAACTTCTTTATGCCACTAGATCACTTCAAAACAACCAAAATATGTCATGTAACAACTTTATGGAAATTGAAAGACCTATACAAAAATTATAAAAAGTTATGAGTCATGAAACAATCACCTTCTCAAACATACACTACTTTTGTCTTTACCGGATCAACTGCCCAAAATGTTGTTTTCAAATATCATCTAGTTAAAACATTTATACGAAAAATAAAGACCTATAAATGGATTGATTTGATGAAAATACCTATTCACTCTCAAGGTTATATAAAACATCACCTAATCCATCTCATGCTTCAAACAACTCAAAACTTTCAAAGCCAAATCCTGTCCGGTCCAAAAATGACTTGGAAACCTTATCAAAACTCATAATCAAGAGATAAACCTAATATAAATGGAAATATATCTGAATCATCTTTCCAATACAACTTTAATAACCTCCTAACTCTACCTGTGGATCCTATTATGATCACTTCATTGAAGACTTCTTTTTACTACCTCAAAGCGCCTTTGACCATTCAACCTGAATGAAGCTCATTTGATGATATAACTGCATCAACATGTCCTTAAATATATTTGTAAATCATTAAAAATCACATACATTCCACAATGTCAATTTAGCCTATAACTCCTTTGGACAACCTTGTCCCAAAACACTCTTCTTCAGAAAATGGCCTATTTGAGTGGGGTCCACTCATCACCATGACCTATACCATACCTTTTTGGAAATGTGAAAGAGTCCTATACATGTTAAAATCATCATAAATTAATTCTAAATCAAAATTTTCCACTTAGGAAGAAAATTTTCCATACCACTTTCAAGTTAGGGTTTCAAACTCATAAATAGTTGTTTACCTTATTAACATTCATTCATAAAAACCTATTGATGAAAATATCTAATTATTTTTGTGAAACCTTATATAATAAATTTAAAAACATACTTGAAAGATAAAAGGTCCCATGTAGAGTACAAAATTCAAGGTTAGCATTAGATGTTCAAATTTGAAGTGGAAATGCACTAGTTCTTGACCTGTTTCACCAAAATTGACATATCTTAAAAATTCCAATAATAAAAACCTAAAATTTTCTCAAATCATCATGACACATCATAATAACATCTCCAATCATAATAAATTCATCACCATCTCTCAAAATCTCCAAACATTAAGACTTGCATAGCAACCCCTTAGGGTTTTACACTATAAAAGCTAGGGTCAACTAAAAGAACACTATAAATCATCATGAAATCACTCAAAATGACCTAAAAATACATTATACACCATTATACATATGAATACATGCATAAATTATCTCATATATCTCCAAATCTCATTCTCATACCCCTTAACATCCATACCTTCTCCAAATGAGTACATGAATCATGACCAATCACCTGTATCTGAACCTTAAAACTAATGTGAGTTCCCAATAAATCTCCAAAATTTCTATGCATCATGAAAACATTCTTCTCAAGCAACCAAGAATCTCATACCACCATGTAACATCACCTAGGCACCTGAATGGGCTTGCAAGAGCAAACAATGCTCACTGAATCTTCCTGTAACATCATGTACACATCTAAACCATCATATCAAAATCATAAAAAACATCATCTAAACCTTCTCAATACTTCACTTTGTCATTAGTGCTATTTTTCATCAATAAAAATCTGTAGGACCACATGCCAACATCTCATACCTTGAAGCATTAGGTTGCCTAATTGACTTTGTCTTCACATTGTCTTTGACATCTCTCTCCTTTTGTTCTTATTTGATGTTTGGTACTTCATCCTCCTTTCTTGGAATACTGATGTAGACACAAAATCATGCACTTTGGTACATTTCTAGGACCTAATCACATACTACTATTCTAATGAATAATGCAAAGATGTGAAACACAAGGATCCTACAAGATGATGTGAACATCAACTGAGTTGCACTCTGACAACATGACAAGGTTACATGGAGGAGAGAGAGGAAACCATGAAAGTTCTTGTAAGGATTTTAAAGGGGAAAAAATCAATCCATCTTATTCCACACAGTCCTAAAAGGGAGGTGTAAAAAATAGAGGGTGTTGTGTAACCCCTAGTACAACAATCATGAACTCTCAAGTGGAGAAGGGAAGTTACATTCCTGGAATAGGAAGTAACTCCCATATGACACACTAACACATTGATGTGTAATGAAACATATGGAATCTAATAATGAACCCTATGACACATGGATTTGACCTCACCTAAGTGAGATGACTCGCCATGTGGCGTGGTAAATGACATATACCAACACCCCCTTCATCATAAATTAGGATGAGGTGGCAAGTCATAAATGAGAAATGGGTCTTGACACTAAAGAATAATTAGGTAGCAAGGAACAACAAGGATCTCATTTAATGGAGGAAAACCCGGTGGGAAAAACATCCACCATAAGAGATGAAAAAAACTCTCTAATCTAATAAGGATGCCAAAAATGGGTCCCGAAACTTGAGGTGCCGATAAGGTACCCATGTACAAAAGGGAAATATCTCTCTGGAAGAAGAAGAAGAGAGGAGAAGGGGGAGACAAGAGGAATACATAAGATGCCATAGACAGATCTCGAACTCTGCGGCTCAACAAGTCTCCAAGAAGAGTGTTGATGATGTGGTCCTCTTCCTTTGGACTGAAGAAGAGACATCCACACCAAAATATATAGCTGAACTTGGGAAGGAAAAAAATGGTATACTCGAAGTCTACCCATTCCATGAAGGAAGACAAAGGTAACAATATGAAGAAATCTGAATCTGGTCCATAAAAATGTGACATAGGTATAGAAAATGAGTGCGTAAGAGTAGAAGGTAATGCCACGTGTGAAGAACTATCAGCATGTAGAAGAGGAACATATGCTGAAAGGATTCTCAAGTGAAGTGAAGGAAATACAACAATTAACACAACAAAAAGAGGATCCAAAAGAAAGGTGGATCAATGAAGATCTCTTGAAAAGTGGAAGTGATAAGAGTCCCTAAAAGGGGAAATCCTAACAATGGAGATGAAGAACTCCTCCAAAACACCTATAAAAGGATGATCAACATGTACTGCATCAAAAGTAGGCACTGCAAAAAGATGACCAATTTGAGAAGATGATCATCCCAATGAGGGGGATCGACAAAAAAAAGAGTGATGTCGGTCGGGTATGAATCATCACATGAAGGAAGAGGAGTGAAAAGGGCCTCACACTGGAAGTGGAAAGGAGTTTGGTGTAATGAATGTATAAGGTTGAGAATGAGACTACCTAATGTATGATGGGAAGGGAGAAGTGTTTACATACTTTGGAAAGGTGAGAGAAAGAGGAGATGAGTCCTTAAGTAGAACTTTCATCATCATAACTAGAAGAACAATTCTCATCATCAAAAGTAGAATCAAGCAAGTTTGTCTTAGTAGAACTATCATCACATGAATAAGAAGAGGAGAAAAGTGTATCAACATCAACTATATTTTAAGGGTCTCTAAATAATTACTGAAATATGCTTTATATGGTGTGGGGAGGATCTAAGTCTTCCACATACATGCAAAGAGGTCTAGTGACATGTAACATTAAGTGACCAACAACATGGTTGCATGTGTCGAGAAAGTCCTCAAGATGATGATGATCAATGGGTGTAGAAACTAGCCCAAGAATAAAGTGTGTAAGACCCTCATAGGAAAAATAACATTCCATATAAGTATGCCATGATGTATAGTTCACTCTCCCAAGAAGAAGTGGCTAAGTAATTTGTAAGGTGATCCTACGATGCTCACATCTAGAAAGATCATCCCCATGATGTGGAAGCAAAAGTAAGAAGTATAAGGTACATGAGAAGAAAGGTGAAATAATTTAAGATGTCGGACTTAGCCGAGAATACATTTGTAAGTAATATGACACCGACAAATAATGATAACCCCTTGTTTGAAGCACTTTATAAGTAATGCGTGATTACAATAGGGTATGTTCATACGATGTTGGATAGTTGACCAATCACCTTGCAGTAGGAAAAAAATCATGCAAGAGTGGAGGCCACAATAAGTCCTAGCTATAAGTATAGGAATGACACATAATCAAGCACAAAATGTCATAAGAAACACAAGGGTACTGAGATAGGGCTCAATGTGAGAGAAGGCATCTCACATCACAAAAGAGAAGACTCTTTTACCATAAGGATTTGGTGAACACACTCACTAGCCATAGGAAAAGAAGAGAACTACATACAATAAGCCAAAAACGTGGTTTGAAAAGCCCAATAACCTTATACAAGGAGTCTGGAAAAAATAAACCCCTTATACAAGTCTTGAATTTATCAATTTTCCCCTTTAAATTTCTGAAACAATTGAAATAAGGAAAAATTGTGGAAAAAGAAATGAAGAAGGGTGAGAGTAGAAAGGTCCGGAGGGCGATCTAAAAATAACATGATTGAGTTGGATTGATGAGTAGAGAGGATAAGATTAGTGGGTGAGATGGTTCACAACTCGGTGAGTTGATGCAAGGAAACTTAGGCAAGCTCATTGGTGAGCTAACCACCGAGTTAAGGAGTGAGCCGAGTTTGAGAACTGTGTTGATTTCGAGGGATCTTGGCAAGTGGGGTTACACGGTGTAATGTCACCGAGGTGGAGAGTTGACATAGAGGATAGGAGTTAGGTTGATGTTGACATGGAGGAATGAAAATAAGAGTGCCTACGAGGTGGTGTAATGGTCGCTAGGTTAGAGGGCCATGTGTCCATGCAAGGGAGGTCTATGTGGGCTGGTTGACCATTGAATGAACTAGAGACCGGGTTGTATGGAGTGGGGAGAAAAGAGAGCATTGAAATTTTTATGTCGGAAGGAATCATGGAAGTTATAGGCTAGAGGTGGAAAATGACGTGGAGCACATTTATCCAAGGTGAGTAGAGATGGCCATGAACCCAAGGAAAGTCCAAAAGTGGGAAAAATAGGGGATGAACCAATGAACTAGGGAAACAAAAACACGGGCAAGGACAAGAAGCCATAAAAATGACAAACAAAAACCAACAATGGAGAGGAGCCAAAATGAACACACAAGTAGGAAATGATGAGAAAGACATGCAAGGGCAGGATAGTGTCGAGCTTCGGCCAAAGATCAAAGAGTGTAAAAAACAAAATGCCAAGAAAAAATGAGCAACCAGAGAAAAAAGGGGAGTCTGGATGCATGAGCCATAAAAAGGCATGATGAGAAAATACAAGGGTTGGCGTGATTATAGACACTAAATCATGAACTTTGGGTATATTTCTATGTCCTAATAACATACCACTATTCATATTATTCCTAAATGAGAAAAGTACTAATTGACCACTATCTTTGGAATCTTTACTTGATTTCTATTTTCCTTCTTGATCTTACACACCTTCTTGCCTAGTCTAGCCTTTGAAACTTTAGTTTTTCTAGATCTACACACGGGGCCCAACTAGGATGCCAACATCCAAACCTCGATCCCATCCTCTTTGGGTACCTCAAACCTCTTTGCATGTTTCTCACATATTTTGAGTCCTTTTTAGCAAATTGAGATTCTTATTTTCTTAGTGGTTGGACTTTCGGTGGTTAATTATGAAATTCAAACAAGGGAATCATATAAATACAAAGCTATGCAATCATAATAAAGGACCAAGCACTAAACATCTATTATCACCACCTATGGTTACATCCAAATTCCATTATAAGAACATTAAAGCATCCATCTAGCATTCATTCAAGGGACAAGGGACTACATTCTTCTACATTAACTTCATAGCAGGGGAAGTTCATTTTTCCATGCACACATCTATTTACATTTTCTATTTCTATCTACTTGCTCACTATCGAGTGTGAATCACACAAGAGCCACTTAGGGAATGATTCTAAAAACACACACGCATCATTACACAAAGTCTAAAATGTAGTGCAACACCCAGATCATAAGTTCACTCGGTCAGTGGTGACCGTTGGGGTCATTCCGAATCCCCATTTACATATTTTTATTTTTATGATTTGATGTGTTTTTGTGGTTTTATATAGGTTATCTTTCTTTTATAGATTTCAGTGAACTCCACAATCAAGTGGTAACGTATAGGAGATTAAAGGCAACTTCAAGAAAACATCTCACAAACACTGTAAAATTAGTTTTATGAGGTTCTGAGTAGTCACAGACACCTAGAGGAGGTTTACTGACACACACCTGGGTGCCCTTGACCTTATTCAAGAACCCTAGTCCCAACATTTCTAGTGCTCACATAATATACTAAGATTAGTTGTGGCATTCTTCCCTCCTATTCTAGCAGTTTTCCATCTCGAACACTTTTGGTATCATTGAATCAATCAAGTATCTTACCCTCTCTCTTGCAACTAGGGTTTAAAATTTTATTAGCTTACTTGCTTGTGTCAAATATAATTTATTACACACACACACACACACACACACACACACACACACACACACACACATATGCACTATTACATATTTATATTTATCATTTATTTATTTCAATATTTTCTTAATCATTTGGTGAATCTAATAGTTTAAAGCCTACCTTTTGATTATGTTTTCATCTTCTCAAGTCATGAATCAATATTCTTATCCTTCTTTCACTCCAACTAAAGTTTATGACATAGTTAATACTACTTTTGATTTCATGTAAGTTTGTACTCAGCATCATCCTCACTTTATTACACCTAGGGTTGATCCATCTATCAATGTAGTCACCACTCACCGTAGTTGGGCTCCTATGTCTCAACCTATTTCTATCCCACCACCTATCACTTTTACGGTTCCTCCTACCACTTCTAAAGGATATGATATTATCGAGCAACTTAAGAACACACCGACCAAAATATATATCAATGAATTATTACACAATGCATCTAATTTTCATCATACATTAGAGGTTTCCCTTCATTCTATTCACATTCAAATAAATAATTCTTTGGTGGCCTTTGTGCACCTCATTCGGTCTCTAAGAAATCTACCACGTGCTATATCATTTAGTGATGAGGAGATATCACCATATGCTATTGAAAAGCCATGTACACATTTTCTTATCATTGGCACCACTTATATCAAGAGTGTATTCATTCACAATGGATTTGATGTTAATTTATGTGATCATTCCCTTTGAAAGAAAATTGGCATCACAGACAATCTAATTATTAAGAATTCCTTTCTTATTCATGGTTATGATTCAACTACTCGCACATTCTTGGACACTATCACATTATTTATACAATTTGAGCCTAAGATTTTCCCCACCGTATTATTCATTATCAATACCTTGTTTCCATTCAATATTTTCTAGGTAGACTATGGATTTATGCAATGTTCGTAGTTCCATCCATTGTTCATCAATGCGTCAAATTCCTACATGATGGATATAAACATACAATTTCTACGGACTAATCCATTCAAATTTTCGTCACATAGACCTTGTCACTACTCGCACATTCCTTCATCATAACCTATTCCATATATTAATATTGACACATATGATATCGGTCAATCTAGCGCTTCACAACCTTCTTCCACCACTCCAAGCACTCCACCTATTTCCACTCATACTACCGCTAATATTTCACACATCATGTCCGCTTCAATAAGCATTTCTTCTCCAATTGTTTAGGCTCCTCTCACTCTTACATCTAGTGCACCTCCTACCAATATCCTATAATTGTTGTTTAGGATGATAATGCCCACACTTGATGATTATGATGATAAGGTTTATCTTTGTTGAACTCACTGATGACAAATTGTGCAATCTTAGTTTAACTTCTATAGAGATAGATGATTCACATTTCAATGATACTTTTGTTTCTATTGGCCGTAGTGAATATCAATTCAAGAAACCCCCTCCTACTAATGATATGGTATTTTCTTGGGGGTTTTTCCATACTCTGGATGTCATTTCACCTTCTTCACCCTCTCATGGAAAATCATAATCTGCACTTCCTCTATTTAGATGCACATTTTTCATGAAAAACTCTTATTGGAATCATATTCTATTCGACCCCACTTTCTCTGACACTTTTTGCACTCTAGATGGCTTGACTCAGCTTGAGTCTACACTAGATGATATCTTACCTCCACCTCATTTACCACATCTATATCATGGATATGTTCATATTATGGTTTCCTATGGTCTTCGTGTCTTCTATCTAATAGTATTTGTTGTACACACTACTTACACTTCTCCACTCACACTTGTGAAGTATTGGCTTGATTACATTTGGGGCACTTTAGACCTTAATCATACTAGTATCAATTGCTTTCTAAAATAACTCCCCTACTTATTTTGACAACTTACATCCTTACTCGACTCGAGGTTTAAGACATGAAGTTGCACACATGACTAGTGATATTCTTGGCACATTACTTGGTCGCAGATTCTTCCACACGCCCGCATGATATTATTTCTTCTTCCTTGTACTTCTAGCTTCCTTCGCTTCCTCCCACACATTTCTTTCTTGTCATTCCCTCTTTATCCCTTGCATGCTACTTACTTCCGCATTCCTCCCTGGCACATCTTGCTTTCACATTTGTGCGTTGTGCACTTCCTCACCGACTTGTTATGCATGCCTATTCTTTTTTATAACTACACATTTCTAAATTAAATTCTCACGCCCACTTTCATACTTGTATCCTTTTGTAGATATGTACCTTTCTTCATACGCACACATACTTTATGTGTTCTTGTTTCTTTTTTCTCTTGGCCTTGCTTGCGCGCGCCAAGTATAACTCTTCCACGCTAGTCACTACACCATGTAGAAATATGTCGAATTGAGTGTAAAACACACAACCTATCAAAGCACACCAACTAGAGTCAAATTATTATGATGAACCAATGCGTGACACATGGTAGAAATGAAAAATAAATGAATAGTTGGCTAATCCTTTAGCCAATTAGCACGTGTCACATGTCATTACGTGTTCTATTTTTATTGTATAATTTACATCATAATAAATTTTTCTATAGGGATCTAACACATGCATGCCTAGTCTTGTTTGAAAGCTGCTTTGACTTGGGATTTGATCCCAGATCATTTAAAATCATATTTTGGTGGGATTTTGCAGGTGAGAAATAGGGAAACATGTTCCAATCATTAATGTACACGTCCAGTCGACCGAACCACCCGGATTTGATCTAATGTTCCCTTTTTCCTTCTTCCAAGAGAAAAATAGACATGGGGGTGCATCGATAGAATTACAAACAAATTTATAGGTAGTTATTATTTTTCTTAGTGGTTGAGATTTTGAATTTGAGTTTCTCTCTTCTTTCTCCTCCTCTTCTCTCCTTCTCCTTCTATAAATGTAAGATCAATTCTCATTGTAAAAGGTTGGACCCATTTAGTTTTCTAAGGGCTTTTGTTCTTTTCATTTTGAGTTACATGCCTTTAAATTTGGATCTTTACATGTGGATATCATCCTCATCTACCATTGTAATCAACTATGCATTTTATGGAAGCAATAAAAGCTTTGTTTTGTGGCTATTATTTGCCTTAACTCATTTTAATTGCATCTTCCTAGCTCTCTTTTGTATTTTCTATTTAATGTGCTTTCTCATGTTCCTTTTAGGTTCTTATTCTAATTGTGCCCCATGAAAATGAGTGTGTGAGTGTGTTTCAGATTGTGATACGTGTGTATTTCCTCTCTATGCACATTCTATTTCATTTTTTCTCAAATCTAACTATGTTCATCCCCCTATTTTTGGTGTTATCACCTCCCTTAGCTTAGTTTTCCCTTTTCCATGCATCTCCTTCTAACCCTAGTCCCTTGGATTCTTAGAGTAGTGATAGGTAGCTACATTTCCCTTCATAGGAGTAGTTTTTAGTGGTAGAAATAGGTAGAGAACCAACCTTCTCCAGAGGTTTGTCTCAAGCACGCAAGGTCCTAGAACTTAGAGACAATCCCATATTGCCTCAAAATCTCAGTTCATCTTGATCTGGGATGGGTAAAATTTTGAGCTCCAACATTTTTGGAATGCCAGTGGGACCAACATTGAATGCTCATATTTCATTGGTGCTAGGTTTTGGTGTGTGACCAAGTGATTTCCAACCTTTGGAGGCTTGTTTCAACACATCTGCTGACTACCAACTCTTAGATCTACTATTTTCAGTAGTCCACATGCCTTTTTCATGAAAAGGATACATACTAGACAAAGTACAACAACTAAAGAGTCCTTTGAGTACCTCCAACTTTATCTATAAAGAATAGGTAGCGAGAACAACCACACACACATCTCCATCTCCGGTCTGACTGTGTACTTTCTACACCACCTCCTGGTAGGCCTTCCTTGCAATCCACTAGAGTTATATGACCTATCATAATGGAAACACAACTGAATCAACCATATTTTTATTTTACTAATAGAAGTCCACTTGCTCTTAATGCCCAAAATCCCATTTTGAATTTTTCACTTAAGAGTATCCCTTTCATCAGTGGGGAAAATTATACCACTCCAGTAGACCATATTCAAGACATTTCCAATGTCTGCACTATCCACCAAATCATTGAAAAGATGTGGTTGTTAGGTTATTAGTCTCTTCATTTAAGGGAAGAGTTTTACAAGAGTTAAGAATTTTAACAAAAGGATAAATTACAAATTGGAATTATCTTGGAATAACCCTTTGCAATCAATTTGGAGAGAAGTCAAATAATCTCTCCTTGCTAGAACAATTGACAACTATAAAGAGGGCTCCCAATGAGCTCATGGAAAACTTTAATTTCAGATTTTAGAAGACTTGGGAGATAATTCCAGCCCTTGTAAGACCAAATCTAGAAGGTTCTTTCCTTTACTTTCTAAGGGCTTTAAGTTCGATATCTCTATCATGATCTAATATATGGGGAGCACAACATTTCCTGGAGCCTATGTATTAGCCATTAGGGCTGAAAATTATCTAATACAAGTAGGGAAGTTAGCTCCTAGACCACCCGTTCCCTTATTTCTAGAAATACCACATGTTCCTTAGCCTTCTATTACTCCTATTCCTGAGTAGAGCACTCAACTAGTTTGCCTCCGCATCCTATTCTCCCATGTAGTAAAAGGAAGATGAATAAATGAAATCCCTAATTAGAAAATTTTCCAATAAATTCATATCTTTAGAAAAAAATAGGCACAATCCTTCATAAATAATTCTAATCAAGGGTATAACCAAGTCCATCAGCCCTTTAGAAATAAATATCCAAATCAGAGATATGGGTAAAAACATGATATATGGCATGCTAATACACCTATCGCTTCAAATTGTTACCACTACACAACCTCTTATAACACCTAATTTAATTCAAGTGTATGTGGCAATTCTCAAAAATATGGTCCAAGATAAAGATTTGTACTTTCCCTGTAGCATGCCTCATAGCTAGTATAGTTGCCAATGCCTTGTGCATGTAGGATTACATGATTTAATGTTCTTAAGCTAGTGAGTTCTCCACTACGTGTGCAAACCTGAAAATGAAGAAGTGCCAAAATTTATCCCTAAAGAAATCTTGTATTCTTTGGTGCGGATGAATTATACATAATGAACCAAGATACATATAACTCAAATAGGCCATGTGCACATGTTGCTGACAACATAAGGTACAAGAGAAGAATGCTCAAGTCTAGTGCGAAACCTTATGCTCTTATCACACATGTCGATCCTCAAATGCAAAGAGATGCAACTCACCTCCAAACATCAAAGGTCCTAAATCACCCCTAAGTGTTACGCATGCGGTTCCCAATGCTGCAATAGAAGTAGTGTCTTCCCCTCCTTTGGTAAGTCGAAGCTTCTACGAAGCCCAAATCTTCTATCTCCATGCTTGAACAATTAAGAAAAGAGAATGTTGTGCCTCAAATTCACAAGTCCATGGGCCTTTTATTCAACATTGTGGACTAGATGAAGAAGAAAAATGTGAATGTCACAATGTGGGATTCCCTGACCATTCCATCTTAGTGTGACCTATTGCATAAAGCCCTAGCGCTAAACTCTTGCATGATGATCTAGTTATCCAAAGACTTCATGTTCTTTGTCAAAATTTGTCAAGAAGAGGAGAAGCAAGTAAGAAAAGTTGTCAAAACCCCACCTTTCTATATGTCCTTGATAGTAGGCAAACATCTTGTGCACAATTGTATGATTGATTCAAGGGCTAGTACTTTTGTTATGCCAAAGAAAATTGTTGATGTCCTAGGTCTTGAGTACACCCCCATGTCTAAGGAGTCTTGTAGCTTGATAAATCAACTATTACTACTCTTAGAGTCATCAAGGATCTTGAGTTAACCCTCCATACATGTCCAAGCCTAACTATAACTCAAGATGTGTCAATTATTGATTTACCTCCTTTATTTTCCCTTTGTCTATCAAGAGATTTCACTACCAAAGTGGGTGGCTACTTGTCTTCTGATTGGTCTCATATATTACTAAGAACAAGGTATGGTACTTGATTTACCATACAAGATGAGCCCATATTTTCATATCATGTTGATTCATATGACCCATCACTTCTCTAAGACAATTTCCTAATCCGGGAAGGCCAAGAACAAGTCTCGGTTTCATAAGAACAACCTATTCCTCCTCATATACTTGATATGTTGTTAGACGAATGGGCCAATAAGTGATATGAATTTCACCCTTATGCTGAAATCATTGAAGCCTTTGAAATTGGCCTTGGTACTTACTGTATCCTAAAAAATTTTGGTCACATTTAGTCTTGCTTGCATTTACTTGTTACATGCACAGTTTATTACACATGATAGTAAGATATTTCATTTGTCATTATCTTTCTATATACACATGCGTGTTCACTTGATTTCTAGTTGTGAATGTAGATTTATATAGATATTTACATACAACATTGATGTTTTTGTAATACCTCATACCCGGTCCCACGGTGGCTCACTGGGAGTATCCAATTTTGTACACATCACAAGTGCTTGTTTCAATTTATAATATTTCCTATTTCATACTATCACACTACTACATCAGATCATACACACCTTGACATATTTTTATCTCTATAACATGCTAATAGGTGCTTCATGTGCAACATTTATCTTACATGAACTCTTTACTACCATGATTGTCTAATATCTTGCTTGTTTATATTTTTCATTTCTTGCTATTGCATGCCTATTGTTTGCGGGCTTTTCCCTTTGTGCACATTGTATGATTTTGGCCACTTTGGCCTTGATTTTCTTGTGACATCATGAGTGATGTCCCATGTTTGTAACCTAATTTTTGCGGTCTATATTTTCTTCTTGCGTGTTAGCTTACACATTATCTTCTTGCTTTCTAGCTTACATATTGTATTCTACATGTGTATTTGTCTTGTTTGCACTAACACTTATTTTCAGCCACTTTGTTTATGTGTGCCTTGGTTTCTACCAAGCACACTCCCTCCCCGATAGGGCATCGGTTTTAACACAACGTCCGGTATTCCTTTGGGCCGCATACTCCTTGCAATGTTGCATGCACCCTGAACGAGGGGGCATCATTGGGTGAATTAGTCACCCCATAAAACAATTTACAACCACATTTCAATATAATTTATTACCGGTACAACATAGTATTATCTCTCAGAAACGACATAAAATTTGACTTGGGTCCTTAGCACAATACAAACACCAACGTTTAGACACAAAAAGTAGCACTGGGTGCCCCTGACCCTTCATGGGAACCTATGACCAGGGGAAATTACAATTTTTTTCTCAATTTGGCATAGTTCACAATAGTTTACACAACATATTTTATAGGACATGCACAATCCTTTAACACTCGACATGCATGCATTCTACTTTATTATTTTTGTATTGGATCGAATTGGATAGAAATGGATCAGATTTGAACACACCATCTGCAGTGGTGTTTACACTTTGGGAAGAAGTCAAAGGTTGGACAATAACAGTAGACCTTTCTCCCTATACTTCTTCGACACTTAGTGCAACAAGCATGAGATCACCTACAAAATGCGCTCTTCTACAACATTTTAGGATCCTCTCTTCTCCTTTTACTCATCACGGACTAGGCGCACATGTTTCTTTTTCACATTTTACATGCTTTTACACACTCTTTACACATTTGGATCAAAATTTTCTTATAAACATATTTGACTACTCATTTTCTCTCCTCTTTTTAGGTTTGTCCTTATGGTAAGAAGAAGTCACATCATCAAACATCATCAATCGACATTAAAAATAGGTACATCACGCACACAATGCATGCATTTTCACCCCTAGGGTCATTTTCAATTCCTCTTCTCTAGCTTCCATGATTCATTTTTTATCACTCCACACTTTTTATTTTTTTCCTTGGCATTCTTTTTGCCATTGATCTACATGGTTATCAGGTATACATATCTTATCTACTTTATGTTATCAAGAATTTTCTCAACAACATAAAGTGGGGTAAAATGTAGACACCAAATCACACACTTTGGGTATATTTCTAGGTCCTAATCACATACCACTATTCATATGATTCCTAAGTGAGAAAATTACTTATTGACAACTATCTTTGGCCTCTTTACTTGCTTTCTATTTTCCTTCTTAATCTTACACTATACTCTCCTAGTCGACCTTTGACACTTCAATTTTTTTGGCTTTGGACACAAGTACCCATCCAGGATGCCAACACCCGGGTGCCCCTATCCTATCTAGGTTCCCCCAACCTCTTTGTATCTTTCTCTCATCTTTTGGGTCTTTTCTAGCCAATTGGGCATCTTATTTTCTTGGTGGTCAACCTTTTAGTGGTTAACTTATGAAATACAAACAAGGGAAATATAAATACAAAGATATGTGATCATAATAAAGGACCAAGCACTAAACATCTATTATCACTACCTAAGGTTACATATAAAGGCCATTATAAGATAATTTAAGCATCCATCTAACATCCATTTAAGGGACAAGGGACTGTATTCTTCTACATACACTTCATAGGAGGGGAAGTTCATTTTTCCATGCACACATCTATCTACATTTTCTACATCTAGCTACTTTCTCGCTAACAAGTATGACTCACACAAGAGCCATCTAGGGCATGATTCTACACACACACACACACATACACATGTAGAACTAGATGGATTCTGAAATGTATTGCAATGCCTAGATTGTAAGTTCACTTAGTCGAGTAACCACCGGCCAATACGACTCCTTATTTACATCTTTTTAATTTTTAGGATTTTATGTGTTTTGGGGTTTTAAATGTTCTATTTCTTTTTGTAGGTTTCAGGAAAACTTGGTTATCAAGCACCGAAGTACATGCAATTAAAGGTGACATTCAAAAACATCTTGTGACCTGTGAAATCAAATTTTTGAGTTATTGAGAAGTCACATGTGCCTAGAGGAGGTTTGCATCACCAGGTGCCCTTGACCCTATCTAAGAACCCTAGTCCCAATATTTCCAGTGTTCACACAATTTTTGGCTCAATTGCGACATTCTTCCCTCATATTCTAGCATTTTTCTAGCTTGACACACTTTTGAGATCATTGCGAATCAACTAAGTATCTTACCCTCTCTTACAACTAGGGTTTTAAATTTATTAGCTTACTCGCTTGTGTCAAATGTTTACTTTATTGCATATCTATATATTTTTTATTACATATTAAGATTTAGCATTTATTTATTTTAATATTTATTTAATCAGTGATGTAGGTCAAATTGATTAGTCAAAGAACCAAACTATTATCCAAATAACTCTCCTAGTTATTTTGGATAACTTGTATCTTTCATTCTAACTCGATGCTTCACATTTGAGGTTGCGCACCCGTAGGATTATTCATTTGGCACCTTGCATAGGTTGTAGTCCTTCCACACACTCCCCATGTGCCTTCTTGCTTCTCCCTTCACATTCTTCTCCCCCTTCTATTTCCCCCTTTCGCATCTTCCTCCCACGTGCTCACTTTCTTCCCTTCTTCATGTGTGTGCACCTTCCTTTCTATCCCCTCATGCCCTTTTTCCTTTTCTGCTGCCACATGCCCTCCTTTAGTTGAATTCCTACATGCCCTATTTCCATGCCTTATGTAGGTATGCCTCCCTCTTGTGTATGCAAACCTATGTGTGCGCCTTCTCTCTATCTCCCTTCTATGCATCGCGCCCATCTCCCACACTTCAAAATCAAGCCTAGAGTGAGTCGACTCAAAGCAAAGAAACAACATGTATGTGGAAGGTTCCATGTGTCTCATTAGTGCACCTTCAAAGGTACGACAAAAGTGGAGACCCCAAATGTGCATAAACCCTCCACGTGTCTAGGGTCCAACAAAGCTACTCCTAAATAGGTGAGAAAGGAAGAATCAACCATTCAAAGGGCTAAGTAAAAAAAAAAGAGCCTACAGATATCTCCATGTGCCTCATTGGCACAAATTCAAAGGCTAAAATCCAAAGGAAGTCCTGAAATGAGTGCGGGATATCCACGTGGTCAAAGCCTGATAAGGTAGTGTTCACTCAAGGCCTGAATCAACTAAGTATAAAAAGGCTAGTGGAAGCCTCCATGTGTCTCTTCAGGGAACTTTTGATATGGTGCACAAAAGCAAAGACCCCAAACAAGCATAGGCTCTCCACATGTCTAGGTCCAACAAGTTTCTCCTAAATGGGTGGAAAAGGTAGAATTGGCCGTTGAAAATTCTAAGAGCCAGCGGAAGCCTCTACGTGCCTCATCAACGCAAATTTAAAGGGTGAGACCCAAAAGCTAGGTCCCAAATGAGCGTGGGATCTCCATGTGTCTAGGGTTTGACGTAGTTGCTCCTTTGAACATGAGGGACTTAGCCAAAAATGAAGAAAGTAAATCAGGCCCATGAGATGATGCCAAGTGTCCAATCGGCGTAACTTCAAGAGTGAAAGGAGGGGGGTGAAATATTAAGATGCGTGGGGCTGCCACGTGGATCTTGCATGGATAGAATCTTTTAAATATTGTGAGCCCATGTTAAACACCCAACCTTGACCTTCAGACAACCATATCTTTCAACTGGGAACTCAGATTTGAGCAAGGGAGGAATTTTTGGAAAGCTCTCGACGTCTGCTACTCACCTACCACCATAATGAAAAATACAGTCCACCATTTTTGAGGTTTTAGGTTTCTCACGTACTATCATAATGTAGTATAAGCCTCCTTTTTCCCGAGTAAGGAACAACACATGGAGGCATGGATTTTATAGTGGAACTCATCATGGTTGGAGTAGGTGATTTCAATGCATTTTGGGGTGGTTGGAGTAGGTGAATTCAATGTAATTTTGGGGTGGTTGAACAAGAATTCGGATTTCTTCTATCTCCTTTTCTAATTCCTCCTATATATTGTAAGGAGGGGAATTTTTCAGGGTTGGACATTTTTATTTTGCACCCTCCCTTCTTCTCTTTCTAAAAGTGGATTTGTGGAGCTTGAACCTCCCATTCAAATTGTAAATGCAATCTTGCCTCTTGGCCATTGTAATGGACTATATCAAATATTTGGAGCAATAGTATAAGTCTGTGGATGATTTCAACCCTCTCTTATGTTCATTATATCTTCCTGATCTCTCATTACAATCTTGGTTATTTGTGCATGATGGTTGTATTACATTTTTGATGGTTTGTGTTTAATGGCAAATCAGATGTTCAACATTCCTTTGGTGTATCACCCTTGTTAGTTTAGGTTTTATTTCTTGCATCTCCTTAACCCTGTCTCCTGGGAAAGTTAGAGTAGGTTTTAGATTAGATCCTCTACAATATGAATGTGTGCACCTAAATAGAGGAATAGGAACCGAACTTCATTTGGAGAGCTCTCCCGATTCGTAAAGTCCCACACTTTGGGAGAAGCTCCATGTTATGTAATCACACTGAGAGTCTCAACCCATTGAGTTGCTGACATTTAGGGGTGTTGTGATTATGCATCAACACAAACCAAACCCCAATGGGTGAGTTGAAAAATAATACAAGAGAAAGGTTTTGGAAGTGTCCAAGGTGGTGAGTTAGAGGGGTAGCTTGGTTCCCTCTCTTGGTGAGATGGGGCTGAGTTGGACCAAAAAAATACACTTCAATTACCTTAGAAAGACACAAAACCAACATGAAAAAAACTTGACCAAAAAAATACACTTCAATTACCTTAGAAAGACACAAAACCAACATGAACAAAAACGATCATAAAATTTTAAAAGCTGAAACCAAAGTTGTAATTAGCCCCAAAACATGCATGCAGAGCCATGAAGATCAAAACACTAGAAAACCTAAACATTATACTAGGAATGAGATTTGAAACCAATATTAATGCAAGTAGAGAATGAATGAAATATCCATTACAATGGATGCACATGAAACCTAAAAATTACAAATGAAGAGAAAGAGGGAAACAATAGAAGATGAGTAACATGGATCCCACAACATGCACTCTAATACCATTACAAATAATATGAAAACATAAAGCATGAGGATAATGCGGGATGATCAAAACATTGACCAAGTTGTACTCTAATAGCATGCGTAGTTGTATGGAATTATAAGCATCAACCATAAACATGAATGTAAGGATTCGAAAGGGGAAATAACTCAATGGATCTCATTACACATAGGTCTTAAAAGAGAGTGTATAAATAAAGATTGTTGTGTAACCTCCAAGTGTAGAAATCATGACCTCTCAAGTGGAGAAGGGGAGTTACATTCCTAGAATGGGAAGTAACTCCCATATGATGTATTGATGTACTAACCCGTAAGGAATCTAATGATGACCCCTATGACACCTAGACCTATGACCTCACCTAATTGAGATGAATTTCCACATGGTATGGTAAATGACTCACACCAACATATTCATATGATTCATAAGTGAGAAAAATAGCAATTTAGATCTATCTTTGGCCTTTTGTCCATGTTTCTTAATTTATATTTGGTCTTCTACACACTAAAACTCAGTCAATATTTCACTTACTTATATTTTATGGTTATAGACACCAACATCCAGAGACGGGACACCAGTACCCATCCACCCCCATCCTCCTAAGTTCCCCTGAATATTTTCTATCTTACTCACTTATTTTGGGTCTCTTTTATCTTTTATCCATCTTAGTTTCTTATGGTTCATCCTTTTACTTATCAATTAAGAAATTCAACTAAGGCAATCATATACATACAAAGCTATGTGACCATAATAAAGGACCAAGCTCTAATATTATACTATCATCACCTAAGGTTGCATCCAAAGGAATTCTAAGAAAATCAAAGGCATCCATCTAGATTTCACTCAAGGGACAAGGGACTTTATTTTCTACATACACACATAGAAAGGGAAGTTCATTTTTCCATCCACACATCTATTTACATCGGTACATCTAGTTATCACCATCTATCATGTGCATTTACGAAGGTATTCCAAGGGCACAATTTATACACACATGCATAAGAACTACATGGAGTCTAAGATGTAGTGCAACACTTATTCATAAGTTCACTCAGTTGGGTGACCACCGAGGTCAGTTTGAGTCCCCATATTGCATATTTTATTTTTGGGATTTCATGTAGTTTAAGTGTTTTGTAGGTGAACATAATTTTGTACTTTATAGGCACATTCAGTGATCATATTGTGAAAAAAAGGTTACCAAAAGTGAATATTTATGACACCCTTCGACCAAAAAAATTGGGAGAACCTAAGTGCCTATCTCGAAAACTAGATCCTATAGTTGGTCACTAGTGCACAGGCACTCTTATCCTTTGTGGGAACTCGTGTTGTACCTCATTCTCGCATTCCATCATTTATATTAATAATTTGTGATATTTTTCACTTCTTATTTAACATTTTCCCCAGCTTAGATCGAGGCACAAATCAGCTAAGTTATTATTCCTATATCTCTTACTTAAGTTTTCATACTTACTTTGCTTGTGTCATATTACATTTAGAAAATGTATATAATTGTTTACATCAATTTAATCTTCAATTATGGTTTAACACTTTATTCTATTTTTGTTAAATCAATTGTCCTCTTGCATTACTCTTTTTCCTTTGGTGTTATCCTTGAATCCCAAACCTATCTTATCACCTGTAGACCTTTGGCTGCCAAGAATATCATCAAGATATTTAGTGATATTTTCAAATTTTTAAAAGGAATTATCTCTGCTGAAAGTTTCAGATAATACTCCCTTAAGAAGGATCACTTCTTCTTCCTTGGATTGTAAACTTAGAGTCATGGAACTCATCTGCATCTCTAGCCTTTTGATTATCTCATCAAGCTTCTCTGTCACATCCCAATGTTTCTCTTCTAGGTCCTAAATATTTGCCTCATATTCCTTGAATTGAGATCTCAACTTCTTGATGTTTTTCTCATCATGCTTTAGCTTAGTCTAAAAACACATTAGCTCAGCCTCAAATCATATTATTTTTCTTATTCAAAGTCCTTATAAGAATTTGATACGAAGTCACCAAATAGTTTAAAACCCTCACTTGTAGACCTCATGGAATCCTTGTTCATGAATAAAACCCCATAACCTACATATTCATGGTATGATTCAAATTTAGAATCTGAAACACCATCATAATTGCTTGCTTCAAATGAAAAAATCTTCTTCTTTGTGTAGAAACTCTTCTTGCTCTTATTCTTGTAGTCAAACTTCTTGAAATCCTTCTTGCATTTATAATTTCTAGAGCCAACATTTAATATTCTAGATACCATAACAAAGAGTTCTTCATCATTAATATCAAGAGCATTGCCATAATTATTAACTTTCTTTCCCTTAGTCTTCATCTCATATTTGAAATCAATATCCTTATTAGTTGGTTTAAAGTCAACAACCCTCATTTCATAAGCAATCAAGGTTCCATGAAATTCATTCATTTTCAAGAGAGTCAAACTCTTGGCTTCCTTAATGACATAAACTTTAGAATCAAATTTAGGAGTTAGAGACTTTAATACCTTTTGTACCACAACTTATTCCTTTACTTATTCACCTTGACCTTTCATGGTTTTGACAACCTTGTCAAATCTAAGAAAATATGTAACAATTGAATCTTCTTCACTCATATTTAAACCTTCAAAGTGATTTATGAAAGATTTCCACTTAGTTATTCTTACCTTGGAATCTCCTCCATAAAGCACCTAAAGCTTCTGCCACATTTATTTTCCTGATGTACAATGCATGACCTTCAAAATTTTAGGTTTAGCTAGACCACACATGATTGCATTCATAGCCTTGGAGTTGTCACTACTAGTCTTCTTGTCTGCAACAGTTGTTGAGGGAGTTATAGGAGCTCTATAACCATCCAACACAGATTTCCAAATATCAAACCCTAAGGACATGATGTGATTCCTCATCCTTAGACTCTAAAAATATAGTTTATCCCATTAAACAAAGGTTCCTTGCTGAAACATGTGTCACTTTGCTAACTCGCTATTTTAGTGCTTTAAAGTATCTCCTTTCAAGTGATTAAAATTATCCAAGAGGACCTGATATGATACCTATTTTTAGAACAAAAATGAACTGAGAGTGGGGGTGAATCAGTCCTTCAAAACCCTTAACAAATTCAAATTAACTTTCATATATAATTTAACATTCAACCACTCATTAATGTGAGCTTAACAAGAAATAACAACCATCCACAAGGGCATATCCATGAGAGAGTACAAAAACACACAATTATATGTGGGAAACCCTAAAGGGGAAGAAAAACCACTAAAATTTTGATTATATAACTCAAATCAAAAGAATTTAGTGAAACACGAACTTCACAAGGAGTACCAACCCTTAGTTTAGTAGAGCACCAACCCTGCAAAGAGCACATACCCCTAGTTTAGTGAGGTGCCAACTCCAAAAAGGATACAAAACCCTAAAGTGATTAAGCAAAAGTTAAAATCTTTAGATGAATACCTTTTATGTATTGTTATTTCTACAACTGATAGAGATCACAAATTCAGCTCACACACCTTTAAATCCTCTTCAAATGAACCTTCTCATACTTCACCCAAACTAGCTCAAACATGGACTAATTTGGAAAAATACACTTGCAAACTAGCTCTTTATCACTCTTTAGACATTCACACACTCTACCAAATTTTTATTTATCCCTTAATCAACTTTCACTCTCTCACCTAGCTCACACGTTTTCCCTCTCACAACACTTGTTCAAAAATGAACTCTTACATGCACTTTTATACATGAATGTTCTTCTAAACATTACTAGGTCGTCCATGAAACTTAAGTTTGGTCATACCAAATTAAAAATATAACACCATAATCATATAAATAAAAGTGAAATACCCATATGGGTTTAAAATGCACCAAAACATCTCCAAGCTCTCACTAGCACAAGAAGGCCAAAAACCTCATCATTGAGCACACAAAGATCTTTAAGGAAATCATCTTGATTTTTTCAAACATAAAAATCTTCATACATTTCCACCATATCCTTACAACATTATACTTGATATTACAATACTTTGCACTAATCATTTTCTTCATATCACCATCTTGTAGGACTGTTTCCTACTCAAAACAAACACTTCGAGGAACCGATCTTCATCAATGGAGATCAAGATAGAACCAAAACACCTTAAATATAAAATTGAACCACTAATTGGAAATAAAATAACTTTAATAACATCACCATACATGCTAAACCTCACGAGACATCCAAAAATGTAAATGGAGCCACTTCTCTTCAAGAAACTAAACTACCAAGGAAGAAGTTTTGGAAACTCAAATGGTTTGCACCATTCATAACACATTCAAGTACCTTTAAATTCACTTAATAGGAAAAAAATCATCCCTATTCAATCTTAAATGGGTATCCATCATTAGATAAGCCAAAATAATGGTCTTCTTCATCAATCTTCTCACTAAAGTAGTGATGTCATGACTAGTCAAACTAGGTTAACTTGTGACCTTAACCTTGCCACCTCAAGTACACTTTTAAAGCTAAAAAACATGAAAATTGTCACATGAGATGTAAAAAACACCTCCAAGATCATAATACTTAATAAATAATCCCAGAAGAGCTCAAGCCCTTCAATTCACCAAGCCTACTAGAACTACCTTTTTGGCCTAAAAAACTATTCAACCTATTTTGACATGTGCAAGTCATCAAAACACCTAAAAATATCTGAAATGAATTAAAAAATGTAGTAAAATTCCCATATATCTCATAACACTAAATTAGTCATAGGGTCCAATGGAAAACTTGGGAGAAAATCCTTCTTTCCTAGAAACTAGAAACTCTCTGTGGGCTCTACTAAGTGTCATGATCTCTAACAACCACCATATGAAATCTGGGAGAGTCCTCTCCATCATAAAATCATAAAATTTAATTATCCAATCCATCATGGGCTCAAACCAATAAGTTTTATTCCATCGATAACAAACTAGGGTTTTTGGAAGGTTTTGACCTTCTTACCTTCTTAAGAATCATTCGTAAAGAGTAAACCCTAATTTAACCTCATTCTAACTACGAGACCTTATTTGTTCCATTTTTAAAAATCCCTTAAAGGATAAAGGTCCCATGAAAATTTTAAACATGTCAATCAAGCAATTTTATCCCATATCAATCTGGAAAACATGCTCTTAAGAACCATGTTTTGGTCTAAACATTATACCTTGCAAAATATTCATCATGAAAACCTAAAATTTTATGCAAAACAATAGGAAAACCTTTGATAATATCTTCAATCATCACTTTTCCAAAATATCTTGGAATATTTACCACCACAAGGAATTACATGACTAGGCCTTGAGTTTTTCTTGTTTTAGGCCATATCAAAGTGAAATATCACTACAACCAAGCATGAAACCTCTGAAAATACCTATAAATGATGAAAAATATGAAATATTTAGATTAGTGTCCTTAAGGGCTCATACACATCTGTAAGTGACTATCATGCCTTTTTAGGCCTCCAAACACTAGGATTAGGTCTAGTTTAGACCTAGACCAAGTAGGAAACCACCATTACTATGCTTCTAAGCTCTCCAAAAGTACCTAACACATTTGAGACAAAATAATCACACCCCCGCATTCTTCCGTGATCTTATATATCTCTAAAACTAACATCCATGCCTCATTAGGCCTTTAAGCACCTAGACTAGGTCTAGATGAGCACATGTAACTATATCCATAGCCTATACCTACACTTTGAAACTCATGTGACTATCTCAAAACTCTCCAATCATGCTCTCCATGCCTTTACCATGATAATAAATTCATTATGCTACTCTATCCATCATGTTGTATCACTTAGGATAACTAGGTCACCTAATTAGGCCTATTAGGCCAAGCCATTCTTCACTTTTTCAACCTTTTCCATCATGCCACAACTTGATTGACCATGTAATCATCATACAAAGAGTATTTTAACTCACCTAGACTATCATTTTTGTCATTAATGAGCTCTTACATCAATGAAAACACTCTATCTCACTCATGTCAACACTCCTTTGGTGGTCAATTTTATGTCCTCTAGTCTAGTATTCACAACCTTGAGATCCTTGATATCATCCAAATTTCTCAAAAATATTGCATTATATTAGTCCCTTCTCCTTAATTAAAACTTTCCTTTATGTGAAATATCATTACCCTTTTGTCACATATTGGGGTCTATCTCTTACCTTCTCTTCCCACATTTTCATAGTGGAGAACATAATGTTTCAAGCCAACTACCTTCCATTTGAAATTATATTATCATTTCACATTCCTTCCCACAAGGAAAAAGCATATTTGATACCACTAATGATACATCATGACATAACAAGATGAGCTAGTACCATTTACAGAGTCCAACACAACATAATGAAACACAAGGTTGATCATATTTCTTTGAAATTCCTGTACGATATATACATATAGATGATTTCTAAGAGCTTAAAATCTCTCTTGGAGTGTTTAAAAACTATGGGTATATTCCTAATGACATATCTAGACTATTTTCAATGTGCATCCAAGTATATTTTCACTCATCTCTCAACCCTTCAACCCTTTCTCCTTTTTACACCGGATAACACCTTCATGAATCACTCATCTATGTTGACTCTCCCTTATTTTTGACTAAATTTTCAACATCAAATTTGACCAAATTTTATAGCCATGCTTGTTGGCATAATTTTATGTTGTATATATTCTTTATTCACCCAATGGAAGTGGTATAAAATATGTAATAGTTAGGGAAGGTATCCTATCGACAAAGTTAAATTACTATGCATTTGAGAGGGGTAGCTCCCTCATATAATGGAGGTAATTGTTTTTGTGCATTTAACTAGAAATCAAAAAGGGAAAGAAAATGGGAAGGAGAAATAAATGGAAAGATAAGATGAAGAAAACAAGAAATTAGAACATAATAGAAATAGAGAACTCCTGAGATATATAAAAAATAAACACAATACTCAACCCTCTCTCACTCACATGCATGGAAAAATACAATGATGAATGTAAAATATAAAGAATAAAGTCTTCATAACACCTAATATATATATATATATATATATATATATATATATATATGACATGAAGTACATGTACCTTGAAAATAAACAAAAAGTCTGAATATCAAAGCATCAAATACAAAATGGCGTAGAAATAACATCAATGACATCATTCAATCATAAATAGAAAGATAGAGTTTATAATTGAGGAGCATTAAATCTATAGTGAGAAAAACATTGGATTCATGAAAGAGGGAGAAAAAAATGTACACAAATTTATAGTGGTAATTCTCCAACATCCAAGATGAGAAGAGAGAAGGAGAGACTTTACAATTGATACTCATCCTTTTATAGGAATTTTATTTAAAAAAGTAGTTGTGTAAATACTTTTAACTCAACTTGAATCCTATCCCCAATTTGACTCAACTTGAGTTACACATTATGATTTTTTAATTAATTCGATAAAAAATTAATTAATTACATTTTATTTCTTTCTTCTTACATTTATCATAATTCATCACTTCCATTGTATTTCAAATGTTTACTAATAAATACTTGTAATACAATTTAAATCTTTCAAGCTATTTTCTTCCAATAGCTCGATGGGTTCTTCACATTTTATTTATTTTCTATCCCTATCTCCAATATTCTCTTGATCCTTTTACATCAACTATTTTGGAAGAATGAAATGTGTTTAGATAGCTTGATGATACATTGTATTTGATTTGAATCATTTTACTTGATGATATCTTCATTTGAGTTTGTAAAGTTTAAGGCATTAGTGAACCATTAGTTGATTATCATCACTTTATAATAGTGTTTCCCTTGAGTTTGAGTCTTTTTTTCATGTAATAATCATCATATGTTTCGCAAAGACATAAAAGGTCCTTGTCCACTACTAAGATCCAAATCAAGAAATTATTCCTTGAAAAATTTCCAATAATATTTTTAAGTAAGCTACTTGCTTTAATTTTCTTGTCTTTTTCAAAACTTTTCTTGTATAGAATTTATATTTTGTTGAGGAATTTTATCAAAAAAGTCCACATTTCTAGTATAGTGTTATCCAAAAATGATTAAAAATGCCACTTACTTGATAGCATGTATCCATTGATTTAATAATACCATGGTGGATATCAAACAATACGTATAAGTTTGTAGCCTGGAATACAAATAGGTATTTATAGGTATACCTTTGTGCTATTACAAATATCCGAATCTAGATAAAATCTTTGTATAAGTGAGCATGGTGATTGATCATTCAAATTAGGCTAAATACTCATGAAATCATCTGATGGGAATAAAAACATATATTTGGCTCAAAGCACGTGTTAGGGATATCAAGTTTTGGTAGAATTGAAGGAACTTTCAAACCATTCCTTACTTCCTTTGAAATTCTGATGAGCCGATGAACTCTAGAACCATTCCATTCAAATGTCATGATATAGTGACAACAAACCAACCTAATGTTTTTCCCAAAAACTTAATAGTTTGTATTTCGGGAAGGAATGAAACATATGACCATTTTGGACGTTCCATTTAGAGGTTTCAAATCTAATTGGAAACAATCAATGTGTTGTTTCCAAAATAATGAAAGAAAAATGAGAAAATTATGAAGTATGGTGAGAAAATTTAGAGTTTGTGCCACCATAAAAATAGACTTACATTTGGTGTTCAATGTGCTGAACTTGTTTCCATTCCTCCTACTAGAGAAATTCAATAGATGATAACAACAATTGCAATATGAAGGTCCTTGATTTGGTATTGAATTTCTCCCCAATTGGTATCAACTCCATGTGTAATGTCTCAAGCATAAACTATCCACGGTAATTTGAAATTTTTATGAGTGTCGATGACCAAGAAAAATAAGGAAACTCTAGGGACCTTTAATCATGTTAGGATTAAAAAATACTTAAAAAGGTGAAATTTTAGATATGAAACTTATTCTTAAAATTTATCTATTGGGTAATTATGATAAAATGGAACACAATTTGGGAATTTTCATACGATCCAATTGTCATGATAATAACACCTCTCTCACTTCTCTCTCTTCACAAGGTCTCCTCATCATGATATTGATTCTTCCTAATGTTTCCAGTTTTCTACCCATACCTAATGTCATCATTACTTTGTCTACCTCCACGTAGACATTTTCAAGTCTATATCATGTCATTCTTGTAGTTGCTACACTCAATCAATCACCCTTATCAGATCCTTTCTAATTTTCTCTTACTTGTCTTTTTGATAGTCAAATCACTTGTGAACCCTTTTCCATGCAATCCTTCACTGCACCTTTTCTCTAATTTCCCACACATTATTTATTTTTGGGAATTCTCAAAACATCTGTGTATCCTTACACATTCCTCATCTTCACACCATCTCATCATTTATATTTTTGTGCCTCCTTTGTGACCTTCATCTTATACCAAACTCCTTCACACTTCATATGCATCCATTATTCTCTTGCAAGTCCAATATGCTTCCATGAACTATCTCTCATTTCTTCTCCCATGCATTACTTCTCCCCTTCTATTTGTAAATTTTTTTGTGTGCCTCATTATATTATGTGTCTTTCAGAATTTGTTCTTTTCACATTCTAAGGTTATTGTGCATTTTACCTTTCTTGATATATATATAAACCTATACTTATTTCGTGTATTCACCCCTTTACTCTATCATGCCATTCCATCCTTGCGTGTATCACTCAAACTTGGCCGAAACCTATGTAGGGATACTTTGAACAGGATGCTCTGCATCATTACCTATAAAATATTATGATTTAAAATAGAGTGCAAGTTAGAATCAACAACATTGGAACATGTATAATAATTTTCATTTGTCGACCTCATTCAGGAGTGGTGGACTTAACACTTGTTGGTTTGTTAACTATGAGTGTTGTAGAAAACATAATGACTCATATTTATGCCTTCTTTTTAGACTTTATTTTTATTCTTAGGATTTCCTTTATACTTAAGTAAGTGTTATTTTAAGGTGATGCATAGCTATATAAGTGCATTTTCTCTATGGGAGAAGGTAAATATTAATGATGATAGAGTAATTCACTAATGGAAGTTTGCATGCTGAAGAAATGGTTGAGTGTACATGCAAATGTGTAAGTTTGTTAATAACCTTGAAGGCTATTTATTATATTTGTAATTTTGTTCAAGTTAGTGTAATAAATCAAGGTAAAATTTTCAGGTTCTTTACTTGAAAGGGTTTTCCCATGATAAGTATTGTTACTTTTTGAGCATGTAATTTATTTTAAAATTCAAGTATTACACCACATTCCGATTGCGGGATCAATCGTCATGTAGTTCTTATATGTGTTTGTGTAAGTGTGAATAGAGAAATAAACCTTAGAGGTTCCCTTATATCTCTTGACACCAAGATATCATGATAAATGTATAGTGTATAAATTTACCCATCATGGTAGTAGTTTAATGTGGTGTGCCTAAACTATATTACCTAACCCTTTGTTTCTTAAAAAGAATAATTTTCGAGTGACTTTGATTTTTGTAAGGCATGGCTCCATGACCTTTACATGCTTAGAAATTAAGGAATATACTCTTTGACATAGTTGATTACAACTTTAGAGTTGTAGTAGGGACTTATATAATTTATGTGAAACTAATTTGGGAATATTTAGGAACCATTTGAGTGATTTTGGAATAATATTTGTAATAGGATCTTGTAAGAGTGCTAGGAGATTTAAAACATGACATTGAATAGATTATATAACATTTTTTAGGTGAAATATTCTAATAATGTTGCCCTTAGGTATATGAAATTACCCAAAGAAGATATTTAAATTTAAAATAGATTCGATGAGATCGAGGAGCCAAGACTGTACAAGTTGGACAAGACCATATCCTAGATCCAAACCAAGTTATATAGTTTGGATAGAGAATGAGAAAACAAAAACATAAAGTATGGACATGAAGAAAATGTTTTTTTAGTAATTTTATTATATAATAATTAAAAAATTGACAAGAAAGTAGTGTGTAATGATAATATAGTCATGAGATAACTAGAAAGATGAACTAATTGGATTATGAATGTGATAATTTTTGTTAGAAAGGGAGCATGATCAAAATTGGAATTACACAATTACAAGTTACAAAATTTTTGTGTCTATATAAAGTGTAAGTTCTAAGGTACTTTGTAGAATGATAAATTTTAATGATAATAAGACTTAAATTGATATAATTATTGGACATACCAGATGCAAGTCCTAATGTTGAATTTTTGCATTATTGTTGTTTTAATATTTTCAAAAATAACACTTTTTAGGTGAAATATTCTAATAATGTTGGGCCTAGGTATATAAATTACCCAAAGAAGATATTTAAATTTAAAATAGATTATGAGATCGATGGACCAAGGTGCATCCTTGAGTTGGACAAGAACTATTAAGATCCAAACCAAGTTATAAATCGAGAGAATGAATAAACAAAAACATAAAGTATGGACATGAAGAAAATGTTATTTTTAGTAATTTTATTATATAATAATTGAAAAATTGACAAGAAAGGAGTGTCTAATGATAATATAGTCATGAGATAATTTTAGAGAGATGAAAACAAAATTGGATTATGAATGTGATAAGTAACCTTAAACAAGGGTAGCATGATCAAAATAGGAATTACACAGATTCCAGTTAGTAAATTTTTGTGTCATATATAAATATGTAAGTTCTAATGGGTCACTGTGAGAATGATAAATTTAATGATAATAAGACTTAAATTGATATAATTATTGGACATGTTCGTATGATGATATATGATGTCCTAATGTTTGAATTTTGAATGTTTATTTTTTTTAATATTTTAAATATAAGATGAAAGTGTGAAATTGTTGGAGCATTTCATATTAATGACCATGGGGCATAGGATATAAATGGTAATTTAAAAGGAAATGTTGGCAATTTATTCTTTGATAAGTATTTTAAATCATAATGGACATAAACAGAAATATGGTGCATCCTTGGTATGTCATGAGGTATACGAATAGAGTTATCCTTTCAACTAAAGCTAAAAAATGAAAATCAAGTGATAAAATATATACTAAAGTGTATATTTGACAAGGTGTTATGATAAGTGAGGTATGTGTAATATTAGATGTGAAACTCAATCAGAGGATCTATGTCCATAGATGTAGTGAAAATTTTAGGGGATGTGAAAACAAAATTAGTTATTGCATCAAGATTAGAGAAGTAACCTCAAACATTATGGTATCTTTAAACCAAAATAGATGATTCTTTGTAATTCCATTACAAAACCCTATAATTGAATTTGTTTCATAGTAGGAATATTTAATGGCATACTTAATGGGTCACATGTGTGACTATGCTATGGATATATCACTTGAAGAGTGGGGATGTCGATCCAAAGACTTATGTTCGATATGTCATTATGGACATATAATGTCACTAAATGAACTTTTACTAGGTGAAATCAATCTTTGGAATGTTTCAATTTTTATTAATGTGTTTAAGGAGAAAAACTAACTGTGTGGATTGTTGAAGCATTTCAAATCTATTTGCATCCATTGATAACATTTAATTTATATACACTCAAATTTGGAGGCCTCTTAGTCATGTGAATGTTAGTTTTGACAATACACTCTTCCTAACATAAAAACAACCTTTTAATTCCTTTTGGTATTCATAGGTATATTTTATAGCTTTTTTATGGTTAGGGTTTGATATAATATGCAAAATGTTATGAGAGTACAATGCATAAAATCCATATACTAAGTTAGCTTGACATGATGAAAACTTCATTTGACATAGTTTTAGATCTAGAAAGAAAGTATAGTTTACAAGTTAGGAATTTATATCAAGACCCACACAAATGTTTTCCACTAAATATCCTCCATTTATGGTCTTTCCCAATTCCAAATTTTTGTCATGGTTCCTTTAAAACATCATCAAAATCAGATTTTCTTTTAATTCATCATACAAAAAAATTCCTAGAATAAGTAATCATTAGTGCATCATCCTTTTATCATTTCTAAGTTCAAATCCTATTTCATACATTGATACACTCACTTATAACATTAATGTGCATATGATCCATAGAATTAACAAAGTCATTAATCAAATAACCCTATATTAGGACATAACATCCTTGTAGTGATCTAATTTACTAATGTAAAAATTGTGTTTTCTCATCCAAATTATGATATTTTCAGATTTGTCCTTAAGATTTTAGAAGGGGAAGAAACATCAACTCATGGATTTTGAATTTCATGTTGAAATCTATTTGCATATTGGTGATATTCATGGTGTCTTAAGTGTATTTGAGGCTCTTGTATCATGATGAATATTTGGTGATTTTTTATGATACCATGGAGTTGATAAGGTTTGCAAGTTTGAAATTTTATCAAGATGGTGAGGAAATCAGATATTTGTGAAATACAAATATTGAGAGTTTGTTATTGAGGCCTAGAGAGCATAATGAGGTTATATGATGACGAAAACATTTTATAAGATATATATATATATAAAATATATATATATATAAATATATATATATATATATATATATATATAGACACACACAAATGGTATATATATATATTTTTATATATTATACACATATGTATATATATATACATATGTATATATATATATATATATACATATATAATATAAAGATATTTCCTATTTACATATATATACATACCAAAAATTCCTAGAATAATTATATAATATATATCTATATATGTATATATATTTATGTTTTATTCATATGCTATATTCATACATATACATATACAGTATTAATATATATATTATATATTAGATAGTATAATATATAGGTATATAATCATAATAATGTATATATATATATATATACATATATATATATGTATCTAATTTACTAATATATATAATATACATATTTATATATACATATATATATATATATTTATAGTATATATATATATATATATATATATATAAATATGGGATATATATATATATATACATATATATACATATATATATCATATATATATGTATATATATATGATATTCATATATATATTAAGTATATATGATGTATATATATATATATAACATATATATTATATATTTTATATGATATATGGACATATATATAGGTATATATATATGTATAGGTATGTAGGTGATATAAATAGATTTAGTGAAATATATATATATTCATATATATATATATACATATATATATATATATGAGGTATATATATATATATATATGTATATATATATATATATATATATATATATATATATATATATAAATATATATATATATATATATATGGTGAGAGCATGAGTATGATGTTTAAAGATACTTAGAAGTGCCTTATAGTGTTGGTTTAGGTGTTAGACTTGGGTTTTAGGTTTGTTCCTTAACATAACCCTTAAAAACATGTCTTGGTGTGGTGGATTCAAAACTTCTGGATGTATTTTCAAAATTTTATCATTGGAGATATATTGGAACGTTTATATGAAGGTGTGGTCTAAATTTCAAGTCTTTTTGTTGAATATTTTGAAAGATATTGCATGTTTACTAAAACCGAGTTCCTAATGGTGAGATTTTGAGCTCAAAGTTGACTTTTTGATGCTCATTATAGAGTGTGTGATTTTCATAGGGAAAAAATATCTCATGCGGATAATTTAATACGCATATTATAAATATTTTACAAGTGGAATGAGGTCTTTTGATCGTCAAGTTTTTATGAATAATCATTAAGAAGGAAAACAAATTTTTAACCCTCTTAAAACCCTAACTATATATCTTATTTGGAGATATCTTTGTTTTAGTAAAAATAATTGATTGCTTGAGAAATTTTGATTATTGGAGGTTGTATAAGAATCCTCTATATTTATTCAGGTGGTATTTAGAGGTTATGACAATATGTGGGACCCCTTTGAAAAATGAAAGTTTATGGAAAAGATTAGTTTGTGCCCAAGTTATCCATTGGATCTATCAAATAAATTAGAATTTAAGGAAGTATGGGAGATATTATTCATGTCCATGATGGTTTTATATCATGGTTGAGATTTTGGGAGGTTTGTTGTGCCCTATCTTGCATGATTGGTTTTGGGGCATTTTTGGGTAGTTTGAGGCAGTCTAGTTGCAGAGATGTTTTGGAGACTCTAAAATATTATTATGGCATAAATTGAGTTTAGTAATGACCGTGAGGTCATTATATTTTCATTGGTATATCAAAATTTCATATTTGAGGTTATTTGATGAAGTTATGGCTTGTTTTTTGAAGACTAATTTTGAGGGTGCTTGGTTGTGCATGGTCTCAAGTGGGTTTCATGGCATGAGATGTTGTTGCAATGTGTTTCATGGTTTATGGAGGTTTATGAAGGATTTTTAAACATTAATAATTTTTCTCGCATGTTTTGGTGAAGGATTTTTATCTCTAGAACATTCCCTTTGTGGTGAGTTGCTTGTTTTGGTGTTTTAGGGCTTCTTGAGTTCTAATGGTGGTCTAGGTGGTTCTAGATGATGGTGATGATTTATATGGTTTTATGGATGATTTTAATGGGATGTTATAATAATGGTTTAAGTTTTTTTTATATATGATGTCTGACCTATATGTATCATGATCATGAGAATGGTATAAAGGAAAATTAGAAAGGTCATTTGAGCTAGTTAATCAAGTGGAGAAAAAGTGTGACCAAGATGGCAGTTCTTGAATATGTTAGAGGTATTTGTGACCATGAAGAGAGGGTAATGAAGGTTGTGTTATGTAATATACAGATATCGGGTATGGGAAAGCTATTTCATTGATTCAAATAAGCTTAAAGAAGAAGTATGTGTACAAGGAAGGATAGACACATGTTTTAAGAGAAATAGAAGGAGAAGTGAGATTCATTGAGTCATCATCAGTTGTGTGAGAAACATTTCAGATATGGAAAAAAATTCAAATGGATTTATTTGGTGCTAAGTCATCTAGGGGTTGGTGCCTCCTTGTAGGGTTGGTGCTCTACTAAATTAGGGGTTGGTGCTCCTTGTGGGGTTGGTGCCTCACTAAAACTAGGGGTTAGTTCTCCTTGTTGAGTTCTTTACTCGTTAAATTTGAAACAATGGATATATAAATTTTTGTTTCATGAGGTCTTCTTCCCCTTAAGGTTTTCCCACTTAAATTTTTTTACTTGTGTTATTATGTTCTCATGGTGCATGATTATATGTTTACTTAATAACTACTTAATGTATATATGTTGTTAATGGTTGATGAATGATTTGAATGGTTAAGAGAATGAAAGTTTTAATGGCTCACTGATTCACACCCCTAGTGATTTTTATTCCAACAATTAGTATCGAGCGGGGCCTCTAAAAAAATCTTCACAAGCTTGAGGTGATCCTCTAAAGCATAAGATGGCTAAAGGGTTGAGGAGAGAGTGTCAAGAGATCAATTGTCAAGAAGGATGGAGAAATCATCAAGAGGTAAAAAGCCAAGTACAAAGATGCATGTATAAGTTTTAGATAAAAATAAGATGAGTGTGACCAGTTGAAGACCAAGTTATGTTCCTTAGAGAGTAGTGATATCAATGCTTATGATGATATTGGAAATGAAGAGGCTAAAGTTGATTTACAAGCTGAATTAGTGCATCAAAGAATGAAAAACTACAAGTTGGGGTCAAAAATCAAGGGATATTAAGAGAGTATCAAAGAATATGAGATCCAAATTGAGTCTATGTCAACATCTCTCAAGACCAAGGAAGATGAATGTAGCATGCTCAATTCTGAAGTAGAATCCCTAAAAGCTAAAGGGGAATATTGTATCAGGTATGAAGCTAAGATGATATTTATAAAGGAAGAGTTAGAGATGGTATGAAGTAGGTTGAAGACTCATGAGAAGTTGGAGAGGATTAAGGCTCTAGATTTTATTTTGAGTATTCAAAGGTCAACTGGAGACAAAACATGCCTCAGATTCCAAGGAGACATAAAGGATGATGACTCAAGACAAGAAGAGTCTGGTCTTAGTTCAAATAGAGATCAAAAGAAGGATACAAGTGTAAGAAAGGTCAAAATCAAGAAGAAAACTTAGTGAAACAACCTATTGTCATGAGGTATGCTAGTTCATTTTATGGTTATTACTACTCATGTAGTGTGTTAGTCATAGATCAAGGGACTGTAGAGGGTATTTCAAAATTGTGTATCCATGGGGAAATGGAAGGAATCATCAGTCAAGAGGTATGTGTAGTGTTTTTGTTATAGTTGTCATTAAGAAGGTCACATGCTAGGTTTCATCATTTTTATCCATCTAAACAAAACAAGAAATTTGTTTCTCCCAAAGTCAATGAGGTATGTGTTAAGAATAAAACTTAGCTTAATTCATCATTAGTTGATATTTGAATAAATGTAATAAGTAAAAGTATTTAATTTAATACTTTAAGCTTATGTCAATAGGTATTAGTTGTCCTTAGTTATTAGTTAACTAAGTAATAGTGTTATCATCCCTATATTTGTGGGAAACTTCTATTTTGTGTGTACTTGAATATTTCCTGGTAGTAGTACTAATAATATTATTAGGGAAATATGCTATTTATGAATTTTGCTTAGTTTAGATGACTCAATCCATTTTATATGGACAAGATATAAGTTGTTCAATGCCCATATACTATTGTATATATCTACCCCCCGGGTAAATATAGACAACGACACAAAGGAAAATATGTCGAGAAGGTCCAAAACTTGATACAAAGGAAAATATGTTGGAGAGGTCAAAAAGCCGACACAAAGGAAAATATGTCGAGAGTTCCAAAACTCGACACAAAGGAAAATATGTTGGAGAGGTCTAAAAACGACATAAAGGAAAATATGTCGGAGAGGTCCAAAAACTTGACACAAAGGAAAATATATCGGAGAGGTTCAAAAACCCGACACAAAGGATTTCAAGTTTCGGGTTTCGGGAAACATGAGACATGAAGCATGAAAATCGTAAGGCATGTCCGATGCTTGGGAGTTTGAGTACCGAAACACTACCTAGGCAAATCGGGTTTTGGAGTCAGGAAACCATGGGGTGAAAACATGTCGAGCCACCTTCCAAACCCGATGCATATGCAAGTCCAATTTCTAAACCTGAAACAAAGGAAATCTTGGCAATAGCGGCAGAAGTGGGTTTCGGGAAAACACAAGCATCAAACACATGTCGAGCCACCTTCCAAACCCGATGCGTATGTAAGTCCAATTTCTGAATCCAAAACAAAGGAAATCTTGGAAATAGTAGCGGAAGTGGGTTTGGGAAAACACAAGCATCAAATACATGCGAGGAATCCTCCAAACCCGATGCATATGCAAGTCCAATTTCGAACCCGAAACAAAGGAAATATTGGCAATATCAGCGGAAGCGGGTTTCGGGAAAACACAAGAATCAAACACATGTTGAGGCATCCTCCAAACCCGATGCATATTCAAGTCTAATTTCTAAACCTGAAACAAATGAAATCTTGGCAATATAGTAGGAAACGGGTTTCGGGAAAACACAAACATCAAACACATGTCGAGATACCTTCCAAACCCGATGCATATGCAAGTCCAATTTACGAACCTGAAATAAAGGAAATCTTGGCAATAGTGGTGGAAATGGGTTTCGGGAAAACACAAGCATCAAACACATGTCGAGGCATCCTCCAAACCCAATGCAAATGCAAAGGAGAATCCCAAACCCGACTGGAAATAGACCCTGACTTAGGGAATATTCAAATGGCCATAAATTTTCACAGGGAGCTCGGATTCACGCAAGGTTGGAATTTTCAGAAAGCTTACAAGGTCCGATGTCCAACTATGAATAGATATATTTAATTGGGTGAGAACAAGTTCTTCAAAAATGTAAAAAAAGTTCACCTTATTTTGGGTTTTGTCGGGGGTTCTCACCTACCACCATAATGAGATGAATTAAAGTAGTCTTAAGGTGGTTGGGGTAGATTTCGAATTCTCTCTTCTCCCTCTTTTTTTTCCCTATAATTGTAAGGAGGATTCTTTCTAAAGGTTGGACATTCTTGTTTTGCTCCTCCCTTCTTCTCTTTGGCAGGTGAATTTGTGGCATTAAAACCTCCCATTCAAAACTATAATGCAACTTTGCCTCTTGGCATTTTGTAGTGTATTGTATCAATATTTGGAGAAAATAATGCATGTATGTTGATGATTCTCAACCCTCTCAATGTTCATTTGCATCCTCCTGATCTTTCACTGCAAATTTGGTTATCTGTGCATGATCTTGCATTGCATTTTTATGGTTTGTGTTTATTGGCAAGACAGGTGTTTCTTCATTCCTCGGTGCATCACCTTTGTTAGTTTAGGTTTTTTTATGCATCTTCTTACCCTATCTCCTTGGGAAGTTAGATTAGGTTTTTTGAGTAAACCCTCTGCATTTTGTGTGTGCATCTAAACAGAGGAATAGGAACCAACTTTCATCCGGGAGAGCTTTCCCGATTCACGGGGTCCCACACTTGGGAAAGCTCCATGTTATGAAATCACACTGAGAGTCTCAACCCATCGAGTTGCGAGACATTCAGGAAGTGCTTGTGATTCACCATCAACATATACATTGCAGCTCTTTCCATTGTTTTGTAATCTTCATATTTGTATATCAATAAAATTGTTAGGCTTCACCCTTGTTTGATCAATAATACTGGTTGATCAATAATATTTTGTATCGAGCTGCATTTTATCTAGGGAGAAGCGTAAAAAGTTATAGGGAATTTTAGGGAGATATGGAGAAATTACAAAGCTAGGAGGAGCCATAGATGCCCCAGCCATTTCATGCCCCTACTACCCGACTCCACACCTCGAATCACAGTTGATTTGTAGTTAAAGAAGACCTAGAGATTTAAAGCTTTGCATATTTAAAAATTTATAGTAATAAGGAGCAAAAGGTGACATTGTTTCATTCTCTTCCATTGTATTTAAAAAAATAGTTTACTGTAGATATAGAAATCAACTTTTTTGATTTAAACTACAAATTTTACAAAATTTGGAAGGAGTTAAATTTTTTTATGGGGGTTAGAGCTTTCCAAGCTCCCCACATAAATTATCCTTCCTTCTTTGTGCTCTGTATTTTCATGTATTTAGCGAGAAAATTAGAATCCAGGGTGAATCACCTCTAAAAACTCAAAGATCTTTAGCTAAAGTTCCAACGTTCGCTATCACTGCTGAATTCCTAAGCTCAAAGTCCATTGCTCTAGCTTGTGAATGATCTAAGCTTGCATCAATGGAGGAGGAGGAGAAGCGAGATCAAAGATCAACCTACAAGAAGAAAAGATTTCACGATGGCCAAGGTTATTCTCAAAGCAACCTGCAATAAAATTCATGAAACCTGCAAGCTTCAACGTTTTTTTTCTCTACCTGCGTTGAAAGAAGTCAAATACAAAGAAGAAAATAAACAGGTGAAAGGAAGAGTGAAAAAAATGAAATGCATTTAATTATGCATCTGCGTTTAGGGATAAAACTAAACCTAAATGCACCAACTCTCACTACGTGGTTCTTATGCATGTAACCACATCTATTTTTAAAAGGTAAGGGCAGTTTTTCATTTATTTCAATACCAATTCTTACATTTACCTTCACATGTGCTATCAATGCTCAATTGGCTAGTAAGATAGTCTTGCGAAAGGGAGGTCAAGAGGTTGACCCCCATCTAAGCCACTATTTTTTGCTTCATAAAAATTTATAGGTATTTTTAGAGAAAACCTCCATATTTAGCAACACAAACCCCGCTAAAGCCTTTGCTAAATTTAGCTAGGAATCACCTACTTAAGGCCAAAAATTATTTTTCTCCCAATTGATCTCGAAAAGTCATTTGGACAACTTTTGTAAAGGAAAAGAGGCTATATAGCCCAAAAAGAAAAGTTGCGTCGGGATGGTCTAGTTGACCATTGGTATTTTTTGTATCAAAGTCACAAAATTTGTAAGATTGGCCATTAGTGCCATTATTATTATTATTGTACACCTTCTTTTAGTGTCACATTATAAAATACTGAAAAAGCGTGCCCAAAATAAATAAAATATTATTTGGGGGGGTGTATGCTTTAAGGGGGAAATTGTTCAGTTCTTCTTCTATCATTATTCAATTTTCACAATGACCAAAATTACGACACCAAAATTCTTTTTTCTAGATTGTCAAATTTTACGTTTTGATAATTATCCAGCATGGAAAACAAAAATTTGCGTACAACTTGATTTTGAAAATTTATGGTCTGTTATTTCTGGTACATTAACAAGATCTATAACAAATGTTACACAACAAGCTACATTTGATCATGCAAATCAAAAAGTAAATTTAATAATCTGATTAAGTGTTTTAGATGAGGTAAAACCTCATATTCATGAGTCACAACAACAAAAGAATATTGGGACAAGTTGAAAACAATATATGAGTCCAAAAATAAGAACACAATAATTCATCTCCAGAGTTAACTATTGAACTTGAAAATGCAACCAATTGAGAAATTTGAAATGTTTTTGAGAAGAGTCACAAATTTCTGTGCATAACTTCAAGATTTGGAAGAAGAGGCAATCGACACATCACTCGTGTCTATAGTGTTGAGAGCTCTTCCTCCTTCTTATAGAATTTTTGTGACCACATTAAACATAACTGGTCAAACAACAACTTCACAAGAGTTAGTGAATATTCTACAATAAGAGGAAGTTATTCACTCAAATAGTGAAACCGAAGAGAAAACACTTGATTCTAATAAAAAAAGGAAAAATATAGGCTAAGTTTAATAAACAACCTCAAAAACAAGGTAATACTCAACAAGGATAAAAGGACCAACAAAAATGTCTTATTTTTGATTGAAATGGACATGAGTTAAAGAATTGTTGGTACAACATGTTCCAACAAGGATTGTTAAGTGGAAAAAGAGTGATTACCAAAAAAATAAATCAGGCGAACAACAATAGAGTAAACAAGGAAAAAATAAGCAAAAGTGGAAGAAGAAACCAACTCAATAAGGAAATGTATCCAAACAAGAAGATCAATTTGAAGATGATGAATTCTTGTATTCTACACAGTCAAATGAAGTATCCAATTCTACAAATCAAATTTGGTATGTCGACTCGGGTGCAACTCGACACATGACAAGAAGGAAATATTGGTTCTTCATAATGAGTAAAACACCCACAAAAATCATGTTTCTTTGGGTGATGATACATCATACAATGTTGAAGGCATTAGTTTCATTTCACTACCACTAGGGCAACATAATTGTAAAATTACAAATTTTATTTATGTCCCTGGTTTAACAAAAAATTTGTTATCTCGTGAGTCAATTATTATATCACAATATCAAAATTGAATTTGATTGTAAAGGTGATAAGAAGATGTACCTAATTTGAGATAAGTCACAAAGCTTGATTTTTTTTTGCAAAATATTCGAATGTGGGCATAATATTTCAGTTGGATTTTATTCAACAAAATGATTAAGCACTTGTAGCCAAGGATACATCATTAGCTCAACTATGGCATCAAAGACTTAGACATGTGAGTTTTGGCTATCTTGACATTCTTTATCGATAGAACATGATTAGGGGTTTTGCCAAGTCTAAAAATGGTATAGATAAATGTCACCATTATTTGACAGAAAACAACATAGAACACCATTCAAACATAGTACATTTCGGGCTAAGGAATAACTTAACTTGGTGCATACTGATCTATGTAAAACAATGAGACCTAGCCACTCCAGGTTTACATATTTCATGCTCTTTATTGATGATTATTCAAGAAAAATGTGGACATACTCTCTTTTTACAAAAGACCAAGCTTTAGAAACTTTCAAAAAGTTCAAAACCCTTGTTGAAACAAATTCTGGTAGGAAAATAAAAACACTCCACTTAAATTGAGGGGGAGAATACACTAGTAATGAGTTCAATGATTTTTGAAACACATGGTATTCTTCATCAAATGGATCCTCCTCACACACCACAAAAAATGGTGTTGTTGAAAGGAGAAATCATACTATCATGGATATGGTGCAATATATGATTGATGATGCGGAGTTTATCAAAATAAATTTGGGCGAAGAAAATAAAATGGTACTCTATCTACTAAATAGAGTTCTTATTGTAGCTCTTGATGGAGTAACACCATAGGAAGCATGGTCAGAGCATAAGCCATCTATTTCATACCTTATATTTTTTGGGTGTAAAGCTAATTTGCACATTCCTAAGAAAAAAAGAACTAAGCTTGATATGAAATCAGAAAAACTTATCTTCTTAGGATATGTCAACACCAATCCGACACTCTGATAATATTTCACTAGGAACTCCTCATGCTAAGATTATTTCAATAATGCAAAAATTTTGGTTTGGTGGTAGTAATTTGGAAAAAAATAGTAGACATAACACAAGAATACCACAGACTATGACATAAAAGAATGATGAAAAATCTGAAATACAAATGTAAAATATATTATTAACATGAAATTGTTACAATCTCACCCATGAATTACTCCAAGTGTTACCAACTCCACTTGTTTTCTAATAATATTTATGGGAGAAACTGAAAGAGGGTTTAAAACCCACAAGCGAGAATCACGAGGGACAACGTGCACATCAGCAGCGTGTGAATGGCGGTGTGAAGAGATCTCGAGAGGAGCGAGCATCAACCGAATGTGCATGCAAAGATTTGAAACATGGGCAGAACCTGGTTAAGCCATAAAAAACTCCTCTATCTCATAGATCAAAAGACGTGTACATATAGGAGGTGATGAGTAACCCCTAGTGCTGCAATCATGACAACTCGAGTAGAGAGGGGGAGTTACATTCCCAGAATAGAAGTGTAACTCCCAATGACGCATATGATGCGACACACTAACACATAAGAGAATCTCATGATAACCCCTAAATGACACATGGAACCTACGATCTCACCTAAGTGAGATGACTTACCTAATGATGTAGAAATTAAACACACCAACACCCCCTTACATCGTAACTTAGGATGAGGCGGAAGTCGAAATGAGAAATGGGTCTCGACAAAAGCCGATGAGGTACCCATGCACAAAAAGAAGTCCCAGAGTATGAAAAAACCTAGTGGAAAAACATCCACCACAAGCGAATAGAACACTTCTCTAATCTAAGAAAGATGCAAAGATGGGTCCTGTCGACACTAAAATTTTCCTCCGTAATTTTTATTTCATTAATGTATATATTAGGAATAGGATGTTGTTAAGTATAATTAGTAGTAGCATCCGATAGAAGATAACGTCGGTGCTGCCAAGATCGACGCCACTATAATGTATAGTATGGTAATAGTCAAAAGTACAATAGGAATGTTGTGGTAAAAAGTAAATATTTGTCGTAAGTGGTCCGGTAATGTTAAAATGTCAAAGTTGGGGTAAGTAGAGAAGTAGGGTCTACATGATTAGGAATTAGAAATATTATATTGGTAATAAGGACAAGGAGTGAGGTCATAAATATTTTGTATATTTTATTTGTAAAAAGTCTAAAAATGTGGAACCCATGTGAAATGATAAGGTTTATCTTATCTTAAAAGATAAGCTTACATGTACAGATAAGAGTTAAGGTATGGAATATGATTCGTCAGAGTGGATTTCTTATCCTATCTTAGAGATAAGATGGATAAGCCTAGAAGTCTATAAATAAAGAGGCCACCCCCCTCATTTAGCATAGAAGGAAGTAGTGAGAAATATTGTATGAGTAAGTGTGTAAAGGAAGCCATCATTTTGAAGGTGTGTTAAAGAAGCCATTAAGAAGTGTAATTGTGAAGTTTCTCCCATAGTTATTGTTGGAAGGCAAGTGAAGTCAGTAACACTTGAAGTACCTCATGGGTGAGATTGTAACAATTTCATGTTAATATTATAATTTACTCTGATATTTCAGATTTATCATCGTTCCTTCTTATCATAGTCTATCGTATCCTTGTGTTATGTTTGTTGTTGTGTTTCCAGATTACATCCACCAAACTAAAAGTTGTGCATTAGTAAATAATCATAGCACGAGGAGTTCCGGTGAAGAATTATCATAGTGCCGGATTGGTGATGACATTTTGGTTCCGTTGCCGGGACCATTCCTCATTGGTGGATTTTCTGGAGAGATATTCCTACTTAGTCAAAAATCATTTGGAGGGTAACCTTGTTTTTACTATGCATAGTAGTTACCATAGTAAAGTCACTTTTTACCGTGAATAGTATTTACCATGAGTAAAGTCACTTTTTACCATGAATAGTATTTACCGCAGTAATTTCACTTTTTATCGTGAATAGTGTTTACCACAAGTAAAGTCGGTTTTTTTTACATGCGATGAAGTCAAGTTTTACCATAGTTTACCGTGGTCATTTCTATTTTACTGTAGAAAGGTGTAAAGTCACTTTCTATTATAGTGATTCCAATTATTGTGCACATAAGTCTTGTTGATTGTACTTGTGGGTTGGTATTTCACGGTGGTTACTTTTGAAAATGGGGAAGATTCCTATTTTTCAGCCCAATCTAATGAAGATGCTTCCTCTTTCATTCAAGAGTTTAAACGATCTTGTATTTGTAATGGCCTTATAAGAAGGGAACAATGGACTAAATTTTTCCTACCTTTTTGGATGGTTCAACACTTAGGTGGTTTGAAACACTAGGTGAAAATGTAAAAAACTCATGGGATTTATTAACTAAAAGTTTTCTTGAAGAATTTGGTGAGCAACAGAAATATGTAGATCTCATGATCGAGATCACAAAGCTAGCCCAAGGAGAGAAGGAGAAGATAAGAGATTATCATGCTCATGTTCTAGAGCTAAGGAGGAAGCTCGATGCCCAGATCTGGAAGGAAGGATTAGCGGATGGGTTGATGAATGGCGTGGATAATCTCCTCTGTAAGCACTTCATTCTTGGGATGAAGCTAGATCAAACAATGAGTGAAGTATGACCACCCAACTACCATTGAACAAGTAAAGGAGATTGCAAGAAGGCAAGAAGAAAGCATGGAAGAGGCCCAAAGAAATTGTTGCTAAAGTAGAGCCTACACCAACACCTTTGGTTCAGAATCCACAACCACTCTCGGTGAGCACAAATCTTTCTCCTAGTACATCTACTGAGTATGAAGATCTGCTCAAGAAGATGGGACAATTAACTATTAATCTTCTTCAAGGAAAAGAATTTAGTTCTCAGGGAGGAGATAGAGGTCCAAAAAGAAATATTTCTGAAGTTGTCTATTATGGTTGTTATAAAAAGGGTCATTATAAGTATAATTGTCAGATAGAGCTTCTACATCTAGTACAAGAGATAATGATAAAGGAAAATCACATGTGAATTCTTTTGATGTAGTAGATAAGAGCATAAATAATGAAGTAGATGTGTTTGTAACAAAAAGAAAGAAAAGAAAAAGATAACCAAGATGGAAATGATCCTAAGAAGATGAAAGGAGAAACTAGTAAGAAACATAGGAGAAGAAAGTTGGGTGTGCAGGATTTTCTGATTTCACAGGGACAAGGACCATACTCCATCTTAGAAGATCTATCCAAAAGGCCTACAAATATTACATATGGTCAACTCTTGGCTATGTTTTACGAGAAGAGCGGGAGGCTGCGAAGTGGACTCAATGCTCGACGAAGGAAGGAGGTTGAGGTCCTTGTTTTGGAAGTAGAGGCAGATCCCTATGCTCCACAAGCTGAGGTATTATGTAATGGTATTTCAATTCATGATGTCTTAGTTGATGGAGGTGTTGCAGTTAATGTAATGACCGAGTCTGTAATGAATATGTTGGGTTTAAAAATTGATCGCCCTCAACACTTATGTTAAGGTCATTAAATAAGGGAAAAACTAAACAAGAAGGTGTAGTTTCAAATGTGGCAATATCTATTATGGGTGTTGTATGTGTGGTAGAATTTCAGGTGATGAAAAATGGTATTGTTACGTACCCAATGTTGTTGGGAAGTCCATGGCTAAGGAGAGTTCATGCAAGAAACTACTTTGGAATGAAGGACTTTATGACACTTGGACGTGGTAGTAGAGAGGGTGAAGATAAACGTGATCCCTCAGAATCATAAGGCAGAACCCGCCGATTCAAGTGATGAAACCGATGATTGGACATCTTCGATTACTCTAGTACCGAGTGAAGTGGACATGAAGATGAAGAAAGTGAGGTTGATGTGTCGGTCATGGATATCCTTCCAGTCACACCGACTCATGACCCATAAAATTATCGAAGAAGAAATTGATAATCGTCTCCAACAAATAAAGATTGGTGATCTTTGTGATGGAGAGTGAAAAGAAATCCTACCTCCGACTCTTTCGAAGGTACATACAGATATTCACTTTTGATTACAAGGAACTCCATCAAGTAAGTTGGGTAGAACATTCTATGAGTGGTAGATGGTGCTAAGCCCATAAATCAAATGCCATATAGAATGAATCCTAATTTTTCCAAGACTATAAAAGAAGAAATAGATAAGTTTCTTGATGCAGGATTCATATTTGTTGTGGAGAATTCAGAATGGGTTTCTCCCATTGTGATCTCAATAAAAAAGAATGGGAAGCTATGCATTTGTGTTGATTACAGGAAGCTCAATAAGGCAACAAAGAAGGATCATTACCCTCTTCCATTTTTAGATCAGATCTTGGATGAAGTAGCTGGCCAGGAGTGCTATAGTTTTGCTGATGGATATAGCGGCTACAACCAAGTTCGTATAGCAGAGAAAGATCAGCTGAAGACCACGTTCACCACTCCTTGGGGAACGTTTGCTTATAGAGTTATGCCTTTTGGGTTGTGTAATGCTCGGAAACATTCCAAGCGTTGATGAATAGGGTGTTCGAACCCTATATTGGGACCTTCATCAGAGTATTTCTGGATGATTTTTACATCTATGGGAGCAAGTTGGACCACTTACACCAAATGGAGACAACATTTCAAAGGTTAGATGAAGCACAAGCCTCATTAAACCCTACAAAGTGTGTCTTTGGATGTTCTAAAGGCGTTTTGTTAGGGCATGTTGTATCAGAGATGGTATTAAATCTGATCACGATAAAGTTTCAAAATCAAAGAGTTACCATTTCCTATGAATAGAAGTAAGTTGAGATCATTTTTAGGCCATGTGGGTTACTATAGAAGGTTCATCAAGAATTTCTCAAAGATTTCATAGCCACTAACCCAGTTCTTGAAGAAGGATGTTACTTATGAACCAGGAAATAAGGCGCATGAAGCTTTTAAACAAGCGAAGGAAGCCACGGTGTCTTCACATTTCTAAAGAGTCCAGTTGGAGCAAGCCATTCATTGTGTACAACCGATGCCTCGGATGTAGCACTAGGAAGTACTACGAGCCTAAAAGGATGAAAATGGGAATGAACATCTAGTTTACTTTGGGAGCAAACAAATGAGTAGTGCTGAAGTAAATTATACTGTAACTGAAAAAGAGGCTCTGGCTATCATTTTTTTGTAAAGAAGTTTAGGAATTACTTGCTAGGGAAAAAATTTCTAGTTGTAATGATCATCAGACTCTAAAATATATTGTAAATAAGCCTAACCCATCAGGGAGGATAGCAAGATGGATAATTTTGCTACAAGAATTTGAATTTGATATTATAGATAGGCCAGGAAAAAAGCATGTCAATGCAGATGCACTCTCTCGAGCCTATGATGGTTTAGGTTCATCTTGTGATGATGATGATTTCCCAGATGCAACATTGTTATCCCTTGACACAATCCCTAGTGAATACATAGATATTTGGAATTATTTGAATGAATTCAAGTTTCCTGATGGTGCCAATGCAAAGACTAAGAGGAAGATTACTCAAGCCAGTCGTCCATATTCTATTCTGCATGGAGTATTATTTCGAATAGGACCTGATGGATAGTACAAGAGGGAAGTTGGACATGATCAAGGGAAGGAGCTGATAGAAGAATTCCACAATGGTACATGTGGAGGGCACTTCTCTGGACAACTTACAACAAGAAGGATCTTGGATACAGGTTATCATTGGCCCACTCTTTTTAGATATTGTTATAATTATTGTAAGACATGTGATATTTGTCAAACACATGGTAATCGTAAGACTTCATCAGCTCCATTATGCCCTATTCTTCCACTTGGTCCCTTTGAAAAGTGGGGAATAGATATTGTAGGTCCACTTCCAACTACCCCATGCCAAAATAAGTATATTGTAGTTGCCATAGATTATTTAACCAAGTGGGTTGAAGCTAGGCCATTGAAAACAACTTCCATGGATGAAGTGGCAAGGTTCATATATGAACGCATTGTCACTAGATTTGGTTGCCCATTAGAAATTGTAACAGATCAAGGAAGCCACTTCATTAATGAGGTAGTAGAAGCCCTAGTCAATAAATTTTCTATTAAGCACAGGAAGGCAACAACATACAAGCCAAGCACAAATGGATAGGTGGAATGAACAAATTTTGTGTTGTGTCAAATTCTAGCAAAAGATGCAGCCTTGCAGGTACATAAGTGGGATAAAAGGATTCATGCAACATTATGGGCATATAGGGCAACATCAAAGTCAGCAACATGATACTCCCATTTCAGTTGGCTTATGGCATTGATCCAGTTCTTCCTATTGAGTTTGATATTCCCACTGTGAGAGTTATGAAAAATGAAAGGATGGATGAAAGTGATTCAGTAAAAGAAAGGTTGGTACATCTTCATTTGCTAGAGGAAATGAGGGAAATAGCAAAGGATACAAGCTATAAGAAGAAAATGAAGCAAAAAGAATACTTTGATCAAAAGATCCATTGGTCTCCATTTCATGTGAATGACTTGGTCCTAGTATATGATTCAAGATACAAAAAAAGAAGACAGAGAAAATTTCTTCCAAAATGGATGGGGCCCTACAAATAATAGTTTGTGCATGAAAATGGTACGTGCACTGATTGGAGGAATTGGATGTCACCCCATTATGAAATGGGTCAACCACGACAAGTTGAAGATTTTCCAAGCACCAGAATAGTCTACTCTGAGGATGGAGTAGAAGCTAGGAAGGGGAAGATGTCGACACTAAAATTCTCCTCTGTAATTTCTATTTCATTAATGTATATATTAGGAATAGGATATTGTTAAGTATAATTAGTAGTAGCGTCGATAGAAGATAATGGCGCTGCACAATATGACGCGCCAATAATGTATAGTACGGTAATAGTCAAAAGTACAATAGGAATGTTGTGGTAAAAAGTAAATATTTGTAAGTAAGTGGTCGGTAATGTTAAAATGTCAAAGTTGGGGTAAGTAGAGAAGTAGGGTCTACATGATTAGGAATTAGAAATATTATATTGGTAATAAGGACAAGGAGTGAGGTCATAAATATTTTGTATATTTTATTTGTAAAAAGTCTAAAAATGTGGAACCCATGTGAAATGATAATGTTTATCTTATCTTAAAAGATAAGCTTACATGTACTGAGATAAGATTTAAGTATGGAATATGATTGTCGAGTGGATTTCTTATCCTATCTTAGAGATAAGATGAATAAGCCTAGAAGTCTATAAATAAAGAGGCCACCCCCCTCATTTAGCATAGAAGGAAGTAGTGAGAAATATTGTATGAGTAAGTGTGTAAAGGAAGCCATCATTTTGAAGGTGTGTTAAAGAAGCCATTAAGAAGTGTAATTGTGAAGTTTCTCCCATAGTTATTGTTGGAAGGCAAGTGAAGTTAGTAACACTTGAAGTACCTCATGGGTGAGATTGTAACAATTTCATGTTAATATTATAATTTACTCTGATATTTCAGATTTATCATCATTCCTTCTTATCATAGTCTATCATATCCCTGTGTTATGTTTGTTGTTGTGTTTCCAGATTACATCCACCAAACTAAAAGTTGTGCATTAGTAAATAATCATAGCACGAGGAGTTCCCAAGGTGAAGAATTATCATAGTTCCGGATTGGTGATGACAGTCCGACCATAGACAAGCTTGAAAGAGGTACCCATGTACAAAGAGGAAATCTCTCGGAAAGAAGAAGTAGAGATAAGAAGAGGGAGTCGAGAGGAATGCAAAATATGCCATGGATGGATCTAAACTTGCAGCTCTAGGAGGCCTCCTAGAAGAATGTTGATCACGAGATCCTCTACCTCTAGATCGAAGAAGAGCCACCGCACCGAATTGTATGCCGCCTTAGGAAGGACAAAAATGACGTCTTTGGAAGTTTTCCCACGCGACAAAGGAAACTTAAGGTAGTAACATGAAGAACTTTGATTTTGGTGCATGAAAGTGTGACATAGGTCTAGCAAGTGAGTGTCGAGAAACCGAAGGTAATGCCACGTGTACATAATCTGTTAGAGTGTGAAGAGTGAACACTGTAGAAATGATGTCCACGTGATGTGAAGGGAACAAAACATCCCCACAACAGAAAAGAGATCCACAGCTGAGGGTGGATCAATGAAGGTCTCTGGAAATGTGGAAGTGACATGATTCCCGGAAGGGGCACTCCCAACAATAGAGATGATGAACTCCTTTAAAACACCTGTAGATGGATGAGGGACCTGTAGTGCATCACAAGTGTACTCTGCGAAAAGATGACTAAGGTCAAGTAGATACTCGTCCCAATGAGGGGGCTCAACAAACAAAAGAGTGATGTCAGATAGGTATGAGTCATCTAATGAAGGTAGAGTAGTGAAGTGGGCCTTGTACATTGGAAGTGGAAAGGAGGTGGGTGTGATGATTGTATGAGGTTGAGTAGAAGACTGCTCGATATCTGATGAGATGTGGGGGGTGACAACACTGTCTGGAATGGTGAGAGAAAGAGGAGAGAAGTCCTCTCTAATGCTCTTGCATCGAACTAGGGTGCACAATCCTTATCACTAGAAGTAGAACCAAGCGAGTCTGTGTCAATGGAATGGTCATCACATGAAGAAGAGGAGACAACTGAATCAACAGCAACAACAACATCGACAGTATGTGAAGGGTCTCCATAGAGGGACTGAAGAATGCTCCAAACATGGTGAGGTGGATTTGAGTGTGCCACGTGAAACCAGAGAGATCAAGAGACATGCATCATCATGTGACCATAGATGTGGTCGCAAGTGTCAAGGAAGTCCTCTAGATGACGATGATCAGTGGGTGTAGGAACTGGCCCAAGCAAGAAGGGTAAAAGACCCTCATGGGTGAAGTAACATTTCTATAGAAGCATGCCAAGCTGAATAGTTCCCTCTCCCGGTGAGAAGTGGTGGAGGCTACAAAGCAATCCTATGATGCTCAAGTCTAGAAATATCACTCTCCATGATGTGGAATCAAAAGTGCAAGGTGCACAAAAGCAAGACATCAAACTCGGCCGATAATGCATCTGCGTGTGAAGGCCTAAGAGTACAATCAAGCCCCCCAGAATGTGGCACTTTATAAAAGTAGTGTATTTACAAAATTGATAATCCCATCATGTAATGTGTAAAAATTCATGCAACTTTGACCAAGGAAGTGCTCAAAAACAAGCAGCGAGTCAAAAGTTATCGCATTAAAACGATTCCTACAACTGATGGAAAAATACACTAGATGCTACAAACGCATTAAAAAACTACACAAGATGGGTGCAAAGGGTATCATGTGGGTATTCGTTGGAAACGGCATGGAATTTTAGTAGGGGTTTGTTTTACTTGTGAGGGGATTAGCCTCCTGCCAACCCCGGACCTCGCCCTCCGTCTTTGACACTCAAAGGAAGGTTTAAATACAAGCAAAAAAATAGTCTAAACCTTATTGCATGCCATGAATGAATGTTTTTATTTTTTTAACACCCTAAAACATTAAAAAGGAGGTGGGGACCACATTTGAAGTGGCTAATGCCACATGGAGGTGCTTGAATGAGAAGCCACGTGCTGGTTTGGAGAGTAGTTGAGTTGTTGAAGGTTTGGTGTTGCTGCGAGAGAAGGAAAACGACCAAACAAACCCGAGTTCACATGTGAGGGGAAACTTCCTAGAGTCTGCGAGGTAATGAAGACCCCAAACCGCCATTTGAAAATGCCTATTTGAAACTATAGTCATTGTTGTTGTTGTTGGAGATAAAAAAATGTTTTCTTATGCAAAAAAATGTAGGAGGTGCTGGGAAACCATTGGAGATCCAAGGTAACAACAACGTGGAGGAGATCCAAGGTAACAACAACGTGCAGGCTCGAGCAAATGAAAAAATGGCTGAGCAGAAGGCTAGCCTGGCTAGGAATGCATGTGGAGGAGAAAAAATGTAGGTCTACAAGAAAAAAACATTTTTTCCAACGTAAGAGCGAGTTATAATCATTGCATGCAAGTTGATGCCTCACAGGTTAGAAACAAGGATGGATGCAAACAATCCAAACTAGCTGAGTTGCACATGAGTCAACCAGAGACATGCAACATAGATTCCTTTGAATGAAAGAGCCAAATGATGCAGGCTTGTTTGAGTTGACCAGTTCAGATACGAGGATTAATGCAAACACAAGACCCAAGCTATGCAGACTGTACGTGGGTAGAGTGCAAAGGGCCACGACCAACTTATCCTTCCAACGAGTTATCCAGGTAGAGGACATCGATGCGAACCTAGTGAGCAACCAATACAAATGTAAAAGTTCAAGGAACAACACGGAGCACACAAGCACGAATCTGGAGCCCGAAAACAATACAAGCGGTGAGGTGAGTGAAAATGTCCATGCATGAGCACCTCTCACCACTATAAACCAGTAAAACCAGCACTTCTAGAGCTCAGATCTGAAACTATAAATGCTCCAAAACTACATGCAAGGATGCAAAAACCGTTAAACCCCAAAAAAAAGCCACGAACACTTGAAAAACAAACCGAGGTATAAACGCCCGAATCAATGCAAGAAGCGCACGGTTGGAATTTCCATTATGACACACACAAAGAAATCTGAATATCACGCTGGAAGCTAGAAAACACACATAAAAACACCGATGAGTGCAAGGAACCAAAAGATCCACTCTGATACCATGAAAGAGGGTTTAAAACCTGTAAGTGAGAATCACGAGGGACAATGTGCACATCAACGGACATGTAAATGACAGCGTGAAGAGATATCGGGAGGAGCGAGCATCAACCAAATGTGCATGCAAAGATTTGAAACACGGGAAAAACTTGGTTAAGCCATAAAAAACTCCTCTATCTCATAGATCAAAAGATGTGTACATATAGGAGGTCTTTGAGTAACCCCTAGTGCTGTAATCATGACAACTTGAGTAGAGAGGGGAGTTACATTCCTATAATAGAAGTGTAACTCCCAATGACGCATATGATGCACGATGTATTGACATGATGACGCACTCATAATGAACCCTAAATGACACATGGACCTACGATCTCACCTAAGTGAGATGGCTCACCTAATGATGTGGAAAATACACACATCAACGAAACTTCACAATTACTTATCTTGATGGCTTCCTTAACACCTTCATAATGAATCATTTATTCATAAAATAATTATTACAACTTTATTCTATGATAAATGAGAGGGGGTGGCCTCTCTATTTATAGAAATTCAGGCTTATCCACCCTATCTCTAGGAAATCTCTTCCGGCTAATCATATTCCATGCCTAAACTCTTACCTTTACATGTAGGCTTATCTTTTAAGATAAGATATACCTTATCATCTCACATGGGTTCCACCTTTATAGATATTACACAAATTTAATATACAAAATATTTATGACATCATTCTTGTCATTATTACAAATATAATATTTCTAATTCTAAATCATGTAGACCCTACTTATCCATTTACCCTAACTTTGACATTTTAACATTACCGAGACCACTTACAAAAATATTTACTTTTTACCACAACATTCCTATTGTACTTTGACTGTTACCATATTATACTTTATTAGCGGTGCCATACTAGTAGCGTCGTTATCTTCTAGTGGACATTACTACTAACTATACTTAACAAAACCTTATTCCTAATATATATACATTAAGGAAATAGAAATCATGGAAGAAAATTTTAGTGTCAACATCTTCCCCTCCCTAGCTTCTACTCTGTCCTTGGAGTAGACTATTATGGAAATTCTGAAGCTGGTGCCTAGAAAATATTTAACTTGTCATGGTTAACCCATTTTGTAATGGGAGTACTATCTAATTCCTCCAGTCAATATGTACCATTTTCATGCAAAAATACCATTCTGTAGGGCCCCATCCATTTGGAAAGAAATTTTCTATGCCTCTTTTTGTATCGGGAATCATATAATAGGACTAAGTCATTCACTTGAAATGGAGACCGAGAGAATCTTTTGATCAAAGTACTCCTTTTGCTTCATTTTCTTCTTATAGCTTGTATCCTTCACTATTTCCATCATTTCCTCTAGAAAATGAATATGTACCATCCTTTCCTTTACCAAATCACTTTCATCCATCCTTTCATTTTTCATAATTCTCATAGTGGGAATATCAAACTCAATAGGAAGAACTAGATCAATGCCATAAGCCAACTGAAATGGGGAGTATCTTATTGCTGACTTTGATGTTTCCCTATATTCCCACAATGTTGCATGAATCCTTTTATCCCACTTATGTACCTACAAAGTTACATTTTTGCTAGGATTTGACACAATACATAATTTGTTCGCTCCACCTGTCCATTTGTGCTTGGATTGTAAGTTTTTTCTTCTATGCTTAATAGAAAACTTGTTTACAGGGCTTCCACCACCTCATTAATGAAGTGGCTTCCTTGATATGCTACAATTTATAATGGAAAATAAATTTTGTGACAATGTGTTCATACATGAACCTTTCCACTTCATCCATGGAAGATGTTTTCAAGGGCCTAGCTTCAACCCACTTGGTTAAATAATCTTTGGCAACTATAATATACTTATTTTGGTGTGGGGTAGTTAGAAGTGGACCTACAATATCTATTCCCAACTTTTCAAAGGGACCAAGTGGAAGAATAGGGAATAATGGAGTTGATGAAGTCTTATGGTTGCCATGTGTTTGACAAATATCACATGTCTTACAATAATTATAACAATCTATAAAAAGAGTGGGCAGTGATAACCTACATCCAAGATCCTTATTGTTGTAAGTTATCCAAATAAGTTTCCTCCACATGTACCATTGTGGAATTCTTCTATTAGCTCCCTCCCTTGATCACGTCCAACTTCCCTCTTATACTTTCCATTAGGCCCTATTCGAAATAACACTCCATGTAAAATAGAATATGGATGTTTGGATTGAGTAATATTCCTCTTAGTTTTTACATTGTCACCATCAGGAAACTTGAAATCATTCAGATAATTCCAAATATATATGTATTCAATAGGGATTGTGTCAAAGGAAAACAATGTTACATCTGGGAAATAATCATCATCACAAGATGAACCTAAACCATCATAGGCTCGAGAGAGTGCATCTGCATTGACATGCTTCTTTCTGGCCTATCTATAAAATCAAATTAAAATTCTTGTAGAAACATTATCCATCTTGCTATCCTTATTAATGGGTTAGGCTTATTTACAATATATTTTAGAGCCTAATGATCTATTACAATTGTAAATTTCTGCCCTAGCAAGTAATTTATAAACTTCTTTACAACAAAAATGATAGCTAGAGCCTTTTTTTTAGTTACGAGTATAATTTACCTCAACACTACTCATTTTCTTGATCCCGAGTAAACTGGATGATCATTCCCATTTTCATCCTTTTGGCTCAAAGTAATCCCTAGTAATGCATCTAAAGCATCAATATAAACAATAAATGGCTTACTCTAGTCTAGATTCTTTAAAATAGGTGAAGACACCAAATCTTCCTCTAGTTGTTCAAAAGCTTCACGCACCTTTTTTGGTTCATAAGTAACATACTTCTTCAAGAATTGGGTTAGTGGTTGGGTAATCTTTGAAAAATTCTTGATGAACCTTCTATAGTAACTGACATGGCCTAAAAATGATCTCAACTTACTTCTATTCATAGGAAATGGTAACTCTTTGATTCTTTAAACTTTATCAGGATTGGTACCAATACCATCTTTGGATACAACATGCCCTAAAAAATTCCTTTAGAACATCAAAGCCATGCTTTGTAGGGTTTAGTGAGGATTTTTCTTCATCTAACATTTGAAATGTTGTCTCCATCTGGTACATGGGGTCTATTTTTCTCCCATAGATGTAAAAATCATGTAAGAATAATATGATGAAGCTTCCAATATAGGGTTCAAACACCCTATTCATCAAGCACTAGAATATTACTGGAGCATTACACAACCCAAATGACATAACTCTATAATAAAATGTTTCCCAAGGAGTGGTGAACGTAGTGTTTAGCTGATATTTCTCTGCTATACAAGCTTGGTTGTATCTATTATAGCCATATGAAAAACTATAACACTCCTGGCCACCTAATTTCATCCAAGATCTGATCTAAGAATGGAAGAGGGTAATGATCTTTCTTTGTTTCCCTGTTGAGCTTCCTGCAATCAACACAAATATGTAGCTTTCCATTATTTTTTATTGAGATCACAATGGGAGAAACCCATTTTAAATTCTCCACAACAAATATGAATCTTGCATCAAACAAATCATCTATTTATTCTTTCATAGTCTTAGAAAAATTAGGATTCATTCTATATGGCATTTTCTTTTAGGGCTTGGACCATTTACCGAGATCAATAGAATGTTCTACCCAACTTACTTTAAGGAGTTCCTTGTAATCAATAGTGAATTAGTGCATGTATCTTAGAAAGAGAGCTGGAGGTAGGATTCCTTCTCACTCTCCATCACAACCTCACTAATCCTTATTTGTTGAAGATGATCATCAATTTATTTCTCATATATTTTTATGGGTTCATGATTCGGTGTGACCTGGAAGGATATCTATGGTGACACATTAACCTCACTTTCTTCATCTTCGTGTCCACTTCTTGGTACTAGAGTAATCAGATGATGTCTAATCACCAATTTCATCACTTGAATCCATAGGTTCTACCTTATTATGTCGAGGATTACGTTTATCTTCACCTTATCTCTACCACGTCCAACTATCATGAAACATTCATTCCAATAGTTTCTTGCATGAACTCTCCTTAACCATGGCCTTCCCAACGACATTGGTTACACAACAGTACCATTCTTTATCACTTGGAAGTCTACCACACATATAACACCCATGAAAAATATTTCCACATCTGAAACAAAACCTTCTAGTTTAGTTTTTTCCTTATTTAATGACCTTAACATAAGTGTTGAGGGCGATCAATTTTAAACCCAACATATTCATTATAAACTCATTCATTACATTAAGCTGCAGCACCTCCATCTACTAAGACATCATGAATTGAAATACCATTACATAATACCTCAGCTTGTGGAGCATAGGGATCTACCTCTTCTTCCCAAACAATGACCTCAATCTCCTTCCTTCATCAAGCATTGAGTCCACTTCGCAACTCTCACCTCTTCTCGAAGACATAATAAAGTTGACCATATGTAATATTTGTAATCTTCTTGGACAAATCTTTCTAATATGGAGTATGGTCCTTACCCCCGTGAAATAAAAAAATATTACACACCCAAATTTCTTCTCATATGTTTCTTACTAGTCTCTCCTTTCATCTTCTTAGGATCATTTCCACCCTGGTAATCTATTTATTTATTTATTTTTACAAACACACCTTCATTATTTATGCTTCTATCTACTACATCAAAAGAATTCATAGGTTCTTTTCCTTTATCATCATCTCTTGTACCATATATATAAGCTCTATCTAGATAATTAAACTTGTAATGACCCTTTTATAACAACCATAACATACAACTTCAAATATATTTATTTTTGGACCTCTATCTCCTTCTTGGGAACTAAATTCCTTTCTTTAAAGAAAATTAATATTTAATTAGACCATCTTCTAAGAAGATATTCATACTCGGTAGATGTACTAGGGGAAGATTCGTGCTCATCGAGAGTGGTTGTGGCTTCTAGACCAAAGGTTTTAGAGTAGGCTTCACTTTAGCAACAATTTCTTTGGGCTCCTCTTCTATGCTTTCTTCTTGCCTTCTTTGCAATCTCCTTTACTTATTCAAGTGTTGCTGGGAAGTCATACTTCACTCGTTATCGATCTCTAGCTTTGTCCAAAGAATGAATTACTTATATAGGAGATTATCCATGTCATTCATCAACCCATTCGCTAATACTTCCTTTTGGATCTAGGCATCGAGCTTCCTCCTTAGCTCTAGAACACGATCATGATAATCCCTTATCTTCTTCTTCTCTCCATGGGCTAGCTTTGTTATCTTGATCATGATATTTTTATATTGTTTTTTCACCAAATTATTCAAGAAAAATTTTAGTTAATAAATCCCATGAGTTTTTAACATTATCACTTAGTGTTTCAAACCACCTAAGGGCTGAACCATCCAAAAAGGTAGGAAAAAATTCAGTCTATTGTTCCCTTACTATGAGGCCATTACAAATGTAAGATCATTTAAATTATTGAATGAAAGAGGAGCATATTCATTAGATTGAAATGAAAAACAAGAATTTTTACCATTTTAAAAGTAACCATAGTGAAATACCAACCCACAAGTACAATCAACAAGACTTATGTGCACAAATAATTGGAATCACCATAATAGAAAGTGACTTTACACCTTTCTACAAAAAATAGGAATGACCATGGTAAACTTACATTTACTATGGTAAAACTTGACTTACTGTGGTAAATACTATTCACAGTAAAAAGTGACTTTATTAGGGTAAATACTATTCACGGTAAAAAATGAATTTATTGTGGTAAACACTATGCATGGTAAAAAGTGAATTTACTATGGTAAACACTATACATAGTAAAAACAAGGTTACCCTAGAAATGATCTCTGACTAAGTGGGAATATCTCTCTAGAAAATTCACCGAGGAAAGGTCCCCATAAAGAAAACATAATGTCAACACCAATCCAACACTTTGATAATATTTCACTAAGAACTCCTCATGCTATGATTATTTCAGTAATGCACAACTTTTGGTTTGGTGGTAGTAATCTAGAAACACAATAACAGACATAACACAAGAATACCACAAACTATGACATAAAATAATGATGAAAAATATGAAATAAAACTATAAAATATATTATTAACATGAAATTGTTACAATTTCACCCATGAATTACTCCAAGTGTTACCAACTCCACTTATTTTCCAACAATAGTTATGGGATAAACTTCACAATTACTCATCTTGATGGCTTCCTTAACACACATTCACAATGAATCCTTTATTCATAAAATAATTATTATAACTTTATTCCATGATAAATGAGAGGGGGTGGCCTCTCTATTTATAGAAATTCAAGCTTATCCACCCTATCTCTAGGAAATCTCTTCTAGCTAATCATATTCCATGCCTAAACTCTTACCTTTACATGTAGGCTTATCTTTTAAGATAATATATACCTTATCATCTCACATGGGTTCCACCTTTATAGATATTACACAAATTTAATATACAAAATATTTATGACATCACTCCTTGTCATTATTACAAATATAATATTTCTAATTCTAAATCATGTAGACCCTACTTATCCATTTACCCTAACTTTGACATTTTAACATTACGAGACCACTTATGAAAAATATTTACTTTTTACCACAACATTCCTATTGTACTTTGACTATTACCATACTATACTTTATTGGTGGCATTGTATTGGCAACATTGTTATCTTCTAGTGGACGCTACTACTAACTATACTTAACAACACCTTATTCCTAATATATACATTAAGGAAATAGAAATCATGGAGGAAAATTTTAGTGTCGATAGATATGGGTATAGACTTATGGATCTAAGAACTAGTCATCACCAATCCAACACTATGATAATTTTCCACCGGGAACTCCTCATGCTATGATTATTTACTAATGCACAACCTTTAGTTTGGTGGATGTAATCTGGAAACACAACAACAAACATAACACAAGAATACCATAGACTATGATACGAAGGAATGATGAAAAATATGAAATATAAGTGTAAATTATAATATCAACATGAAATTGTTACAATCTCACCCATGAAGTACTTCAAGTGTTATTGACTTCACTTGCCTTCCAACAATAACTATGGGAGAAAATTCACAATAGATTCTTTAACACACATTTTAAATGATGGCCTCCTTTACACACTTACTCATACAATATTTTCACTACTTCCTTCTATGCTAAATGAGGGGGTGGCCTCTCTATTTATAGAACTTCCGGGCTTATCCATCTTATCTCTAAGATAGGATAAGAAATCTACTCTCATGAATCAATTTCCATACCTTAACTCTTATACGAACATGTAAGCTTATCTTTTAAGATAAGATAAACCTTATTATTTCACATGGGTTCCACATTTTTAGATATTTTTATAAATAAAATACACAAAATATTTATGACCTCACTCCTTGTCCTTATTACCAATATAATATTTTTAATTCCTAATCATGTAGACCCTACTTCTCTACTTACCCTAACTTTGACATTTTAACATTACCGAACCACTTACGACAAATATTTACTTTTTACCACAACATTCCTATTGTACTTTTTACTATTCTTATGTACTATACATTATTGGTGGCATCGTCATACCGGCATCGTTGTTATCTTCTATCAGATGTTACTACTAATTATACTTAACAACATCTTATTCCTAATACACACATTAATGAAATAGAAATTACGGAGGAAAATTTTAGTGTTGAAATCTTCCCCCTTCCTAGCTTCTACTCGTCCTCGGAGTAGACTATTCAGTGCTTTGGGAAATCTTTAACTTGTTATGGTTGACCCATTTCGTAATGGGAGTGCCATTCAATTTCTCTAGTCGGTATGTACCATTTTCATGCACAACTACTATTTTGTAGCACCCCATCCATTTGGGAAGAAATTTTCTCTGCCTTATTTTTTGTATATGGAATCATATACTAGAACCAAGTATTCCTTCGCTTCATTTTCTTCTTATATCTTGTATCCTTCACTATTTCCCTCATTGTTTCACACAGTATGTTTCGCGAGAATAGAGTTACTTCTATCTTTTCATTCTCTTGAGAAAGCAGATAAGGGTTAGGGCTAGGAGGAATACTTGTTGAGTGTTGGGAGGTGTGCGCATACCGTAGAGAGATCAGATCGATTGTGAAGCACTCTTTTTTTGTCAGGAAGGACTACCTGTAAGTAAGAATACAAGACCACCAGATCTTAATTAGACAATAGGTGAGGGAACTGCCTTAGGCCCAGGAAATATTAGACTTCCTTTCGAAGGTGGTCAGTTCCCCATTTGATATGAATTAAAGAAAAATGATAACAAAGAACTACAAGATAATACTTACTGGTTCCTGATGAAGATACAGGTCCAAGGAATGTGGTGGTGACAGTAAGGCTTAGTTGGGATGATCCATATTGGAAAGCGAGCTGATGAAGCTATCCTCAGTCTTTTCCAATGCTTGAATGAGGGTGACAGTGATCCAGTTGCTCAGTTGCAGTCTTCGGCTCGATGCTCTTCTCTGTAACCTCTTCTACTTGTTTCACTTCTCTTTCCTACCCAAATGAATTTCGGATCCTTTGTTTTTGGTTGGGGAAGGTCATTTACAGGGAACCGATGGCGGTTACATAACCGATGGTGGTCGAGTAGGGACCGATGTCGGTTAGGTCAAAGTTGGCTATTTTTAGTAAAATAGCCAACTTTCCCTCCTTTTCTCTTGAGGGATCAGTTGTGGGCTTGGTCAAGTTATTATTAGGTTTGTTTTGATGTGGGTGAGGGGTGATGAGTCATGGGTGTGAGTCTGGACCAAGTCATAGGTCTTAATTAGGTTGGTTTAGGGTTAGGGCTAGGTCATGATGAGGTGGCAAGGTGAGGTGGCAAGGGTGGAGATGTGGATTTATTAATTATATGGTAATTAATAAATAATTAAGTGTGTAAGGTTTAGGTGGTGAGGTATGGTTAGGTTGCGAGGTGATATGTGGGGTACAGGGTGTCGTAAGACCCAAATTTGGTGTCTACATTTGCCCCTTGTTGTCATGTAGCTTGTCGTGTAAAGCTGCACTGACAATAATAAGAAGTGGTTGCCCTAGTTAAGGGTATAGGTAATCCCCCTCAAATCTATCATAGATTGAGGCGACGTGAAATTAGGGATAGGGTTGATAAAGGGTGAATGGTGTTGAGATGATGGTAAGATGGTGGGGTAAGTTCAAGGAAGCAGACGCACATTGAAATGTAGTAGTGCGACCAGGGTACACGATGTGAAGAGAAAACAAGCAATTCATAGGCAAAGGTCGATAGTTTATCCAAACAAGGGTGATATAATCTTGGTATCCAAGGCATAGGAAGTAGCTCCAGGGGATATAATGGGTAAGGTATTGGAACGTTTAGGCATGTTCGACGCAGTACCAAATGGTTGGTTTGGTTGAGATAAATGGCACGGTCTTGGTCTAGGAAATGTTGGTGGTGATCAATTCAAGTATCCTAGTTATGCTAAAACATGAACAGGTGAGCTCGATGGAACAAACAGCTACATGATAGAATCATAAATTGGGTCTTGGTCGAGGTACTTAATTGGTGTGGCCTTGGGTCAGGCCGATTGGTTGGTTGTGGCCTTGGGTCGGGCCGATTGGTGGGTTGCGGCCTTGGGTCGGGCCGATTGGTGGGTTGTGGCCTTGGGTCGGGCCGATTGGTGGGTTGTGGCCTTGGGTCGGGCCGATTAGTGGGTGGTGGCCTTGGGTCGGGCCGATTGGTGGGTGGTGGCCTTGGGTCGGGCCGATTGGTTGGTTGCGGCCTTGGGTCGGGCCGATTGGTTGGTTGTGGCCTTGGGTCGGGCCGATTGGTTGGGTGCGGCCTTAGGTCGGGCCGATTGGTTGGGTGTGGCCTTAGGTCGGGCTGATTGGTTGGTTGTGGGCCTTGGGTCGGGTGATTGGTTGGTTGTGGCCTTGGGTCGGGCCGATGAATTCAAAATAAGGCTATTTAGCAAAGCTAGGGGTAGGTGAGGTGGTGAAAAATGGAGATTGGTGGATAAGGGTAGGAGTTAGGTTAAGTAAGTAGGTAACCGATATCGGTTATGTGTGACCGATATCGGTCACAAGACCGATACCGGTCTTCTAGGGCGTCGTAACCGCATCGGTTATATGTCAAAACCTATAAAAAGAAAAATACGGCATGTCATTGTCACTTTGTGAATTTGAGTGCCCATTTTTGTCTTGTCTGAGGTGTGAATTAGTTGGGTTGAAATTTTGGGCTGAGTTGGCACTAGTTGAGTGGGGGAGTAAGTTATTGGTAGGCCCCAGAGATCAGGAGACAAAATTTGATTGGTTGAGGACCCTGCTGAGGAGATTTGGAGCCATGGCACAGCCTGGAGGAGTAGGAGGTGCTGGAGGAGCTGGACCACCACCACCTATCCCACCACGATGACGTGTAGTCGTACCGGTAGGCTCTGAACCCCTTTTTGCGTGAAGTTGAAGCATTTAGCTAGGATGTGGGTTTTGGGGTAGGAATCCAAAATTTAATAAAATAATGGATAAATGAAGGTAAATCGTAAAATGGAGTTGGTAGGTATGTTAGGTAGGCCAAAACGGTAGGGTGGGTAAGTTTTTAGGTAATTCTTGTGGGTAGATGGGTAAAAATAGGAAAAAAGGGGATTTGGGGGCCGTTGTTGGTCCGGCCCCGAAATCCCACAGTGACCGATGTCGGTCACTAGGCGACCGACATCGGTCACAGAATAATTGTATAGATTACTGTGTTATAGACCGGCGTCGGTCATATGTCGACCGACGTCGGTACATACAATGTGGTTGGGGACCGATGGTGGTCGAGGGTGACCGGTACCGGTCACCATGGGTAGAAGTTAGGGTTGTGAAATTTGTGGTGTTCGTTTGTTGTAGGCGGGTAGGATAGATTTTTTTTTGGGGGGGGGTGAAGGGGGAGAAGGTAGAGTTGCTGGTAAAGGTTATTGGGGTGGGGGTAATTGAGTGGTTGGGGGCCGGTTCGGGTAGGATAGATTAAGTGTTGTGTATGAAGTAGGAGGTGTTAAATTGGTGGGGGTATGGTTAGAGGGTGAGAGTAGAGTGGGGCGGTTGGTAGGGTGTGAGATAGGTAAAGGGGATATTGTAGATGTATAGGGTAAGATAGGTGGGTGTAGATGTGTGTATAGAGTCGGGTTGTGGTTGGGTGGGTGAGTGGGTATAGAGGGTTAAGGTAGTTGTTTGGTAAAGGGTAGGCCTGATGGAGTGAGTTGTTTTTGCAGGCACGCCAGCAGCTGACGATGCGGGATCGGATGCCACCTCTACTGGGGCGGATGGCCACATGTGACTGCAGCGCAGTGGGCAGTCATGCGAGAGGTTGGACTTGGTAGAGTCCAGAGGTATAGGGTTGTGGATAGGGACCACAGCCTGATGGTTGCCCTCATCGAGAGATGGGATCCGGCAACCAATGTCTTCCATCTCCCTACTGGAGAGATGACAGTCATGCTTGAGGATGTGTATCGCATCCTGAGACTACCAATCATTGGTGAGGTAGTGTTCCAGGTGGATGCCGAGACAATGATGGATAGCATCCTATAGGTATTCGGGGATGCGGCCCCATTGATTACATATCACAGTGCGAGCATCTGCTACTGGATGATATGTATCGCGCACATGCATAGACAGGAGACACGGCTTGCCGTGCTGATGATGATTGGTATCACCTGCTTCGCCCTTCCTGACTCAGAGGGAGGCCGCTTCCCACGGGATTTGATGGGAGTATTACATGAGATGGTGGAGGAGCACACCTGCTATGCATGGGCACCAGTGTATCTAGTGCAAGCTATACAGAGAGCTCTGGGGCTATCACCGTATGAGGTGATTTGGTATATGTTCGACATTTTTGTTACACTGTTGGGCCTACGAGCATATCATGTATATGACCAGTAGGGTTGCCCCAGCAGCCAGGGCCACAGGTAGTGTATAGATATGGATTTTAGAGGTGGTTGGGGGTCGTGGGCCAGCCACGAGCAGTGATTGCAGGTGAGATGTCACGTATTACAGGCATATGTTAGAGGGCCTGACGGCACTAGATATTATATGGAGGCCATACAGAGGCCATCATCCCCATGGAGGAGCCCGAGCACAGCTGCGATGGATCCAGTACATCTTCTGGATAGCTGGATGGAGACCCGGGGAGTATGAGCGGATTCCCCTAGAGAGGGTATGACGACAGTTGGGCCTACGACAGGATGAGCCACCTCCCTTCCCATAGTATCGGAGGGAGGATGTAGAGGCACCATTGCCTGTACCGCAGCCATTTGACCCAGTCTGGGTAGCAGAGAGGCCGGCCGATGATACGGTGGATGATGCCGGGGTGACAGGTTCATTTTTGGTGTGGTGGGCAGGGCAGAGGGCAGTCATGAGAGCACAACCCACACAGCCAGATTTGGTGGCTGTTATAGAAGAGAGGGATCATCTCTTGGGCCAGGTGCAGTTATTACAGGGGCAGCTTGCTGCTACACAGGCACAGATTGGGGTGCTACAGGGGTAGTTAGCCCAACATGTGTACAGGCAGTGCAGTACAAGCATAGCCTCAGCACTGAGTGTGCACAAGCGCAGACATGCAGCAGCAAGCATAGGCACATGCACGCATAGGCACGGCACAGTGCTGTGCACCCTCTCGGCACAGGGTGTATAGGCAGGTCAGGGGCCACTTCTATTAGGAGCCGGGGGACCAGCCCCACCAGCCATGGTGGCACGGGCCCGATATATGGAGGCGAGAGCGGAGGCCCGATATTATCAGGACGTGCTAGATGGTACCGGTGCCGACTATCAGCCATATGCGGCTCACAGGTGGAGACATCCCAGAGTCACAGGTCACAGGGGGCCGCAGCCACAGCCGGTGGGTCAGTGATGGGTAGGAGGTGAGATCCGGCATAGGGGCCAGCTGAGAGACGAGCCGAGGGAGGGGGAGAGAGCTGAGTCACCCCAGGAGCAGAGATGGGTATATAGAGGATTTGTTGATAGAGACACCGGTCTGCGAACCGAGTGTGTATATAGAGGCCTGCGTGCCCACATAGGATTTATTTATTCATTTTTGTTGTATATACCGGCTTGCGAGCCGAGTATATTTTGTATAGTTGATACCGGCCTGCGAGTTGAGTATATTTTTGACATGAGAGACCGACCTGCGAGCCGAGTCGAGATTTTGACAGAGACAGCGGCCTGCGTGCCGACTTTGTATTTTTAGATCACAGAGGCCCCATGCAGGGCAATTTGTATATTTTGACATTGATTTGATGATGATATATAGATGAGTTTTTCTCCACATGGTGTGTAAATTTTTGATTTGATGCATGTATTAGAATGTTTCATGTGTTTTGTCGATGGTATTGAAATTTGATGTATATATAGATGATGTTGATGAAGTTTTGCATATGTGTTGATGGTATTCTGATGATAGATATTGATAACTATGTCGTTATGCAAGGAAAAGAGGTGGGCGCCACCAAAAATTTACAAAAAACAAAGAAATGGCCTAGGATAACCAAAGGGAGAGAGGTGACCGATATCGGTTAGGTAACCGATGTCGGTAGTCATTCGACCGATACCGGTTAGGTAACCGATATCGGTTATGCTAAAACGAGATTTTCTAAAAATAGAAAAGCTTGGGAGGCAACTTAAGTTCTTATTTTTAGAGTCATGCAACAAGTTAAATAAAAGAATGTGACGTTGTTGATGGCTTATACAGGTAATTGCATGGGAGAATTGAGTGATAAGGAGGAAAGAGATAGGTAAAGTAATCATGGGCTTAGATTAAGAAGGCAGAAAGACAAGTTATATTGAAGAGGGTGGTGAACATGGCTGAACAAGGAGAAGCATCCAGCGGGTAGAGAAGAGAGGGAAGATAGGTTCCACCTCAAGCTGCTGCATCCCAAGAGGTATAAGTTTTGGTTGGAATTCAATTCTTGCATGTTTATGAATAGGATGAGAGAAGGTAAGTGGGTAGAGATGAAAAAGAAAAGGTGATAGGCAAGGGTTTGGGATGGGGTGAGTGTTATGGGGTAGGTAATCAGGGGTTTCGGGTATGTTTGTAGGTACAGAGAGGGGTAAACGAGTGAATAATTATCGTAGGTGGTGTTTTTAAGCAGGGTGTATAGAATTGACAGTGACCGATATCATTTAGAGATAACCGGTATCGGTTAGGTAACCGTATCGTTATCTATAACCGATATTGGTTACTGTGTAAAATTCTAGAATGTGATAAAAAACACCTGGGGATTTTATTTATTGATTTGTTGTTTGTTGATTTGATGTATGCAGGCAGAGGTAGGGTTGAGGATGAATGATAGGGTGCCAACTTTGTTGTCACGGGTCCGAGCGGATGTAACACCAGCTGAGTGGGCATTGATAAACCGTGTGGGGTTAAGTGGAATCCGCTATTATTCACGAATCACACGCAATCATGCTATGTTGTAGGCGTTGATTGAGAGATGGAATCTAGAAAAGAATACCTTCTATCTGCCAACAGGGGAGATGACAGTGACGTTAGAAGATGTGTTCCGAATTTTGAGACTCCCAATTATAGGAAGACCAGTGTATCAAGTGCAGGGCCTAACATGGCGTGGGGAGCGATAACAACAGTATTTGGTCCAGCTGCACGAGATTTGACACAGCGAGGTTTGACATTCACTTATGGTATAATGTTTGCAGCACACCCTGAGGCAACAAGGTTGGCAGTGGTATTAATGATAGCGGTGGGGTATTATGCATTACCGAGGGTGGATGGGGGAAGATTTCCAAAATCATTGATGTGTATTATTTGGGAAATGATAGAAAGGAGCGTGACTTTTGCATGGGCACCCGCATATCTGGTGGAGCTATATAGGGGTTTATGGGCCTACAGGTGAAATCACAGGACTACACTGGATTGTGCATACTTATTACATTGTTGGGCCTATGAGCACATTGTGTGTGTGTGACCAATAGGCCGACCAATCCAGGAAGGAGAGACAGGAGTGCAGAGGTTGGGATTCAGATGATGGGTCCAGACAGAGCAAGAGGTGAGATCCGAGGCCGTGACAGATGACGTCGAGTATTATAGGCAGATGTGGGAGATGGTGACGATTGTGGATATCCGTTGGAGGCCTTACGGGAACTATATGGTGATGAAGAACATAGCTGAGGATTTGAGGGGTGTAGAGTGATTAAGGTGGATTGCGGGACACAGGCCAGGTGAGTATGAGAGGATTCCTCTAGATCACGTGTGGTGACAATTTGGATTTGTTCAGGATATACCCATGGCTTATAGACCATACATGAGGATTGATGCCGAGGCATCATTCTCACCTCCGGCCGACACCTCTAGAAGGACCAGAAGAGACAAAGAACTGATCGCAGGGTAATGGATGCAGGAGTGACAGAGTCTTATAGATTATGGTGGGTAGCAGAGCTACGAGGTTCACGTGAGAGGGCCGATCATCCTGACATAGCTGTGATTATAGTGGAGAGAGATCACCTGTAGGGTTTAGTTCACCAGCTTCAAACGCAGGTGAATGAGACAATGGGATTGTTAGTGGTTCATGTAGTCATGAGTGGAGAGACTAGAGGTGAGATTCCTCCATGCGAGAGGGCGTATTCATATGTTACAGGAGAGATTGGCGGATCAGTGGGAGGAACCAATAGCAGTGGCACCTTTGAGGATGGAGAGGCCAGGTGAGCGGCGTCGATGATCATGATCACCACCTGGTTCGGGATGAGGCACAAGGGTCTAAGTGAATTTCATAGGGGTAGAAGAATAAATAAGGATGCTGACCTACGCGTCGATGATAGAGAAGATGTATTTGTTTAACATCTAAATAAAACTGAATATGTATGTTGATTTGAGTTTACGATAATAATAAGAATGTTTGTGTTTTGAATGTTTTGAATTGATAAAAGACCAAGGTGAGTGTTATCAATATAAATATGTGAAATCATTTATATTTTAACAACACATGATAGGTTATGGTAGGGGATGGTCGAGCTAACCTTGGGAGACCCCATGTCTCCTAAGTGCTGCCTACATAGCCCATTGCACAAAGCAAGGAGGGGCCTCAGACCGATGTAGTTCTCCCTTAGGACCAGGGAGAGGTGAATTCAGGCAATTTGGTTGTGGTTAGGCAATTTTTTGGTTGGTAAAAGTTTGATGTTGGTAGGGTAATGTTGTTGGTGTTGGTAAGGTATTGGCGGTGTTGGTGTGGGTATAGGTGAAGTGAGGTTGAGCTTACCCAAGCATAGGGAATCATGTCCTGATTAAGGTCAACACATAATCCTAGATTCGGGTAAAAGAGGAAAAAGTGTCCCGTAGTTGAAAAGAGAAAAACAAACCACGTATTATCGTAGGATGAGCTTGAATCCCTAGGTACCTTGCATAGGTGAGAAGTCGATAGGTGAAAAGAGTTGTATAATCACAATATATCGGATATACGTCACGTCCCTTGAGTTTTGTTTTTTGAAGAATGGTGAGGTGAGGTGGATGGTATAACTGGGGCGTAGAGGACTTGTTATAAGGTGATTATTCTGACGAAATAGATCCAAACCTAGATAGACGAGTCCATGACTCAAAAGTGCTTTTGAATACTGCTTTTATTTTTCTGGATATAGACTGATCGATGCGGGAAGTCTATATGGGATATGCATTTTGTTGTTTCTTGAGGTTTTCGATCAATGTGAGAATCGATAGATGTGAGAAGTCCTTCAAGGAGTAGTCTATTTATAGAGGTTGACTTTGTATAGCTATCCTTCGAGGGAGTAGTCTAGTTTATAGTAGCAGATGTGGCTTTGCACATAGCTATCCTTCGAGGGAGCAGTCTAGTTTATAGCTTAGAGGTCTAGATGTCTATTTGACATGAAGCATCTAGTTTTGTAGGAAGTTTGACTCAAGAATATCCCATAATTGTATAATTGAGAACTTGTTATTTTGATACTTTTAAGTCATGGACCAGACTAAAAAGGGAAGGCATCTTTAAGAAGAGGTGATGATCAAACCATGTGAGCTTGATTCCATTTTGAGATGCATGAAACAAGGTGTATGAGGTGGTAAATGAGCTCAAGGGACGAGTGCAAGGTAGATAAGAAGTGATGTAACACTAAATTCAACAGTAGAATGGTCGGAGATGCAAGGCATTAAGGGGTTCAGGCTCGGGTTTACCATTAAGCGAAGCTAAACGATAAGTACCTGATCCGTAAGTGTGAGTGATAATGTAAGGCCCAATCCAATTAGGAGCAAATTTTCCACATTTGCTCTTTTCTAGTTTGGTTACATGTTGATTCTCTTTGAGGACAAGATCGCCAATCTTAAAGGTACGCTCATGAATTCGCTTATCATAAGCATGCTTAATGTGCTTTTGATAAATTTGAAGGTGGTCAAGAGCTATAAGATGACGCTCGTCAAGAAGCTCTAATTGGGCTAACCGCTCTTGGCGGAAATCATCATTGGTGAGAATATCCTGGAGAGATATTCTTAGGGAGGGATTTGTATTTTGAGAGGCAAGACAACCTCGGTACCATATACCAAAGAGAATGGTGTGGCATTAGTGGAGGTACGAATGTTGGTACGATAAGCCCAAAGGGCAAAGGGGATGTGATCAGGCCAATTGTTTCCAGAATCGTTAACGACTTTCATGAGAATTTTGGTTAGGGTTTTGTTAGAAGATTCAGCTTGACCATTTTCTTGTGGATAGTAAGGTGATGAGAAGCTAAGTTTGATACCAAAGTTGTCACAAAGGTCTTGTAACAACTTATTTTTGAAATATTTTCCATTATCTGTTATCAGGTGATGAGGAACACCAAAACGACAGATAATGTGATGGTTGATGAACTCTATGATTTTTTTCTTTTTTGGTTGAAATGAGTGGAATGGCCTCCACCCATTTAGTGTAATATTCGGTTGCTGTGATTATCCAATGGTGACGTTGCGAAGAAGGTGGGTGAATCTCACCAATAAGGTCTAAACCCCATTGTGAGAAAGGCCAAAGATCTCGTGTGACCTGTAGCGGGTGGCTAGGAGTATGTTGAAGGTTGGCATGTTGTTGACACATAACACAATGCTTAACATATTCATAGTAGTCGTTATTAAGAGTAGGCCAATAATAGCCTAGGTGAAGGATCGTTTGGCCACGGCAAGGCCACTAAAATGTCCACCACAAATTCCGTCATGGACTTGTTGGATGGTATAGGTGACCTCCGCGCCGGTTAGACATCGAAGGAGGATGCCATCAAAGCCACGTTTATAGAGGAGTCCCCCCATGATGACATAACGAGAAACACTTTTAAGAAAAGCACATTTGCCATTACTAGTAAGGTCAGGTGGGAGAACAGAGGTTGTAAGGTAGTCGTGAAATTGGTGATACCAGGTATCCTGCGAATTAGCAGATACATTATTTACCATACAAACATCCGGGACTGAGTAAGATGGGGCAAAGAGTTGTTGGACCAAGACAAATATGTCAGAGTCAGTTGGTGAGGTAGGAATTTGTGAGGCCAAGCAAGCCATAGTATCCGTAAATTTATTAGTTGAGCGGGGAATGGTTTGGATAGAATAATGAGTAAATAAGGTCAAAAGTGAATCCACGTAATGTTTGTACTTTTGAAGTTCCTCATTTTTACATTGGTAGATGCCCATAACTTGATTGACTACCAATTGAGAGTCGCCAAAAATGTTAATAGACTTTACACCTAAGTGTAACGTAACCTAGAGACCCAAAACAAGGGCCTCGTATTCCGTTGTATTATTAGTGCAGGGGAAATCGAGCCTGGAATGAAAGAGGCATAGGTTCAGCATCAAGAGGAATGAGAACAATGCCTGCCCCTCCACCGTGCTGGCATTTGGATCCATCGAAGAAGAGGGTCATTGGATACGACACCTCACTGAGTGAAAGAGTTGCGATGAGTTTGTCAGGGAAAGTAAAATTGGTAAATTGTTCCCCAGGTAAAGGGGCTTCCGCGAGTTGGTCTACGATAGTTTGTCCTTTGACTGATTTCTGGTGTACAAACTCAAGGTCGAGGTCGAGTGAGGAGCATAAGCCATCGGGTGATGCGTTGGTTTAGATGAGGTTTGGCATACATATAATGGATGGGGTCAGCATTGGTGATGACAAAAGTTTTGTGATTCAGGAGGTAATGTTGGAGTTTGGTGGCCACGAATGATAGGGCTAGGCACAACTTTTCTACATGTGTATACCTAGTCTCGTAATCCACAAAAGTATGGCTTATGTAATAAATGGCTTGTTCTCGATGCTCGGAGTCATGATGTGCGAGCATGGCTCCTACAGCATGGTCGGTGGCAGAAAGGTAAAGGTAGAAAGGGTGATCATCCTGAGGTGGGACAAGCATGGGTGGCTGCAAGAGATAGGCTTTAAGAGCCTCAAAGGCTTGGTGGCACTCTTCACTCCATTGAAAGACAATGTCCTTTTTAAGGAGATGATGGAAAGGTTGACATCGATCCGAGAGTTGTGAGATGAAATGCCGGATAGATTGGAGTTTTCCCTGCAAACTACGCAATTGTTTGAGGTTAGTGGGTGGGGGCATTTCTAGGATAGCTTTGACTTTTCGGATCAACCTCAATGCCACGCAAAGAGACGATAAAACCAAGGAGTTTTCCCGAAAGGACACCAAAGACACATTTCTTTGGTTGTCAAGACGAAATGATTGTAACAGAAATCGAAAATAATGGTTAAAACATCGAGATGTTCACTGCGATGTTTAGATTTGCCAAGAAGATCATCGACATAATCCTCAAGGATAGTGTGCATAATGTCATGAAAATGTAAGTCATAGCCGCCGATAGGTCGCACCAGCATTCTTAAGGCCAAACGGCATGACACGATAGCAGAAGGTTCCCCAAGGAGTAATGAAGGTGGTTTTATGTTGATCGGCCGGGGCTACCAAAATTTGATTGTATCCCGAGAAGCCATCCATGAGAGAAAGCATCTCATGGCCTATAGTGAGATCAACAAGTTGATCAATACTAGGTAGGGGGAAGTCATCCTTTGGGCAAGTGAGGTTAAGGTCCGGAAATCCATACATATCCGAAGTCCCCCTATCGCTTTAGTGACAGGTACGATGTTAGAAATCCATTGAGGATAGTCAATAGGTAAGATGAAGGAAACAAAAAGGAGTCGTTGAAGCTCTTCTTTGACCAAGAGGGCAATGCGTGGATGCATTTTTCTTAGTTTCTGTTTAACTGGTTTGGAGTCGGGTTTCAGAGTAATGTTATGGATAAGCAATGTTAGGATCGATTCCTGGCATGTCAGCGTAGGACCAAGCAAAAGCTTGGTTGCGGGCACGGAGGAAGGTAGTGAAGGTAGTTTGTTCTGATGTGTTAAGAGATTGTCCGATCTTCACAATGTGAGGATCATCCTCTATGTGGATGTTGATTTCTATAGTCAACTCATTCAACATGGTTTGAGTTTCAGATGGTAAGGCGTGTTGAATATAAGAGTCATCCGTGCCAAGGTAAGTGAGGATGGAGTCATCATCCTGGCACTCAACAACATTAATTGAAGGTGAGTCTTCTTTGATCATGTCTGGATACAGAAGGGGAAGAGAAGATGGGTCTTCATTATCATGTTGATAAGTGAGAGGACCCAGGAAGATAGCATTTACGAAAAAAAAAAGTTAGGAGGGATAGATTCCGGGTCTATCGACTCTGTGGGTGAAGATGGCAAAATAGGTGATGATGGTTCAGAAGAGGTAATGTCGTTGTCTTCCGGATACAACTGACACGAGGTTTCTTTGGTGTAAGTGTTTCAGAAAATCCAAGACCACTACGATCTTTGTGTTTGCGTGTAGTCACGGGAATGATTGTATGTCGGCCTTGTTCATAAAGACCGAAACCAAAACCTTTCCAAGCACAGTGAGTCAAGAAGGTGAGGGCAAAATGATGATTTGTTAGATATTGAAAATCAGATTAGAAGGGAACCACACCAAGGGGAGGTTCAGGGGTAACGGAGGATGCATCGACACCCCCATATGTTAGGTTGGTGCGGCAATTAGGTGGTCCGTAGGAGATCACCTCCCCCACACGACGGTCGTAGGTAGGATGCGCATGTAATCGTCGTACTCCCGTGGGGTATGGAAAGTGCTAACATTATATAGGCGATACTCCCCAAAGTAAGGCGTTGAAAAACATCTACCAAGGGATCGAGGTTGGGATGTTGTCGCAGCGGGGAAGGAAGTGGTATTTGCGTGCGGAGGTTTCATTGGTCAAGGTGTAGGTGTGGCTAAGGTGGATGGTTGAGGTGTGGGCGAAGTAGATGGTTGGGTTGGATGAATGGGTGCCTTGACTAGTACAAGCACATCATTAGGGCGATATAACATATTGCAGGTTTTGAAGGGGGAGCGTCGGCGGACTTTTACGGTGTATGACTTCCCTCATACTCAAATTTTATGCATCTATGTAAGGTGGAGGGAACGCATCCCATAGCCCGGATCCAAGGGCGGCCTAACAACATGTTGTATTAGAATTCTCCCTCAAGGACATAGAAGAGTTCGGGTAAGGTACGTGGCCCTACATGAATGTTAAGGATCACGGTGCCTAAAGTAGAAGTAATAACATCATTGAATGAACGCAACATGGTGGGGTTGGCACACATGCATAGCTAGAAGGGATATTCATTTGTTGGAAGGATTTGGAAGAGATGATGTTTAGGCTAGTGCCCCCGTCAATCATAACACGACGTACTCGGATGTCCCAGACGTAAGCCGAGATGAAAAGAGGGGTCAGGATCTTCTGCACCAAAGATGACAATTTCTTCTTCTTCGGAGAAACCGACTAAAACATGACTTTGTCTGACAGGACGAAGTGGTAGATTGTTTGGTGAGAGAAGCAACATGGTTGGGTGTTAAGATGGAGGCAATGGGAAAGGTTTCGTTAGGTAGGACCTCTATCCCTTGAAGGATTTCAATGAGAGCTTGTTGATGAGATTCAGAGGTTTGAATGAGATCATACAGTGTCATTTTTACAGGTGATTGGTGAAGCTGTTTGATCATGGTATGATGGGAAACTCCATCAGAGACGGGGTAGGTAGGTCCACGAATAACCACTTTAGGTGGTGGTGCGATCGGGATGGCGGACGGAGAAAGAGAGGCCGCAGGTGTGCTTTCTTTAGCTTTCCCATTGTTTTTCTTCCCTCGAGTAGCAATACTAATCATGTTGATCTCGTGAACACGAGAGGAGGAAGATGGCAGGGATAAGTCATTGTCTTCGAGAGGTGGGGTTGCAATAATGATAGATCTTGGTGAGGTGGGGACAGGTGGTATAGGAGAGGGGATTGAAGCTAAAGGTTTCTCCCTTCGTAAGTTGTCTTTCTTAACCTTTCTATCCGAGATAGGTGACTGATGAAGGATGGCTTTCAAAGCTTTGCATCCCTCCACATCATGTCCTGGTGTGCGGTGGTAAGTGCAGATTTTAGACTCATCATAACCTATAGGTCGAGGTTTAGATGGATCATAGGGTCTGAGTGGGGGTAGGGAAATGGTCGCATTCTCCACCAACATATCAAGGATCTTGGCGTAAGATCCTTTGAGCGGGTCAAAGTCAGAGGAAGATGAGGCTATTGATTGGGTGGGTTTTGGTAATGGTTGGGTATGGTTGGTTCGTACGGGTGGTGGTTTAGACAAGGGGTTTTGATAATTGGATTTAACTAAACGTGGCTTCTTTGGCGTAGAAGTCATGTTTAGCTGGTTAGATGATGAGGCCACAGATGACGTGGTGGCAGGAAACAACCACGGGGAAAGAGGAGTGACAGCAAACAAATCCTTTGATGATGGAGTTTGTTTAGGGTTGGTAGGTGGACAGGATACTTGGGGTGACGGTGTTGATACACCCGTGGATCTCTGTATGGGTGCAGAAGGTGCAGGTCATTTTAAAGAAAACGCAGGAGGTATGATGTATTGAGGCAAGGTGGAGGGGTGAGGTCCCAATATAGAAGGTAGGTGTGATGGTGAGGGTTTTAGTTGTGATAGAGGCATAGATTGGACTTGAGGAGATTGGGTCTGTCTCCTAGGTGGATGGACGGCTTTATTTTTGGATAAATCTAACCATTTAGGTGGGTGTGTTAGGCTGGGTATTGGTGAAGTCCCAAGCGTAGGGGAAGGTTTGGTTAGGTTAATAGAGGTGGATGAGGTATTCGGTAGAGATGAGGGGGGTGAAGATGAGGACATAGGCATTTTGAGCTTTTGTAAACACCTCGGGTATATGGTAGAGGTGTCTGGATCGGTCATCTGCATTTGAGTAGAGCATGGTGTACTCAAACGCTCCCATAGGACTCGTCTATCTTCTGAGGGATGACAATCTTCACGTGTGAAGAAGAAATTTTGTATGGAAGAGAGGTGGGTTGTGATTCCGGTCCACTGTGGGTGTGATACAGGGGGTAAATGAGGCACTGTATCAATGGGTGTTAAGAGGTCAACCGGTCGCTGAAAAGATTTAGGCGATGAAGAACTAATAGGTAGGAAGGCATGTTTGAGGGGATCCGTCATGATTAAGGAGTTTGGTGATGTCGGTTCGAGAGGTTTCTCTTCTAAGGATGACAGAAATAGTGGCGAGCCTTCTTCTTTTACAGTAAGAGTGGCGGAAGGAAATGTTTGGGAAATAGATAAGTTAGATAACATCCGCTCACAGTCTTGCAGGGATGTGGTGTAAGAAGACTCATTCGTGAGAAGAGAACTCTGGGCGGTTAATTCCTTTATGGGTAAAGGAATGGCAAGGTTATCATCTTGTCTTGATGGGGGTGTAGGGGTGTGGATCCCTGCGTTAGTGAAGAGGCCTGATTCAGAATTTCCTCGATAGAAGCTTTTGGTTGGGAGTTGAAAACTGCATGGATTTCATGAACACTCTTCTCCTCGGCTGAGGTGTCTTGATTTGTGTTACTGTTAGATGCATGGTTAGGAAATGGTTTGTTGAAAATTTTTAAATTTCGATTAGTGAGGGCATTAGGATTATCGAGAGTTATATCCCCTGCATCAACCATTTCCTGCACTATGTTTTTCAACATCTTGCAGTTTTCGTGACTGTGTCCCTTCACGCGATGGAAGTTACAGAAGTCATTTTCTTTATACCAAGAAGGAATAGCGTGGGTGGAATCAAACCCGGAGTGAGGTTTAACAGGAGGCAAGGTGATAGCTCTTGCTTTAAGCAATTTGTCTAAGATCACACCATAAGTTTCTCCCAAGGGAGTATAGTTGATGGGCTCGGCTTTATACTTATAGGTGGCTTTCGGCTGGGTATTAGACAGTGCTTGAGATTTGACCATCACTGCGTGTACGACCCCTTTGATTTTGAAGCAGCCGATGTGTGAGAATTGGTGGTGTTGGGTTTGGTGGTAGAGTCTTGGGTCCAGAAATTTGAGCTTTTGTTGCGTAACCTCAATTTCTCTTCCTCTAAGGCTCGAATCTCTAGTTTCCGAGCCATAGTAAAGGCCTCATCAAATGTGTGAAAGTTTGAATTTGGAGGGTGGGAGAAATGTGTTTAGCATAGGCCCGCGTAAATAGTTTGATGAGCTCGGCTTGAGGTAAGGCGTAAGTAAGTTGGTTGATGAGGCCCCGCCATCGTCCAATGAAATCTGTGATAGACTCGTCTTCAAATTGTCGGATGGCATAGAGGTCGGTAATGGATACTTTCTTGGCAATATTGATGGAGAAGTGATCCAAGAAAGATTGGGCTAACTGGTTAAAGGAGAAGATTGAATGCTGGGTTAAAGCACTGTACCACTCCAAGGCAGGTCCTGATAAGGACATGGGAAAGGTATGGAGTAGTAAGGCATCATCATGAGCAATCAGATAGCAGGCATGTCTGAACGATCGCAAGTGTTGTTGAGGGTCCTCCTTACTATTAAAGTGAGTAAATTTTAGTAATTCCCATTGAGGAGGATATGTATGAAGGGGGACAGAAGGATGAATAGGCTCTTGAAAAAAACTTTCTCGTATGTCAGGGTGTTACGACTTCCTAAAATGAAGCCTCAAGATTTTGCATCTTGTCCATCATCTGTTTGATTAAATCATTGGTTGGGTTAGATGATGGTGTTGTCATTGTAAACAGAGGAGGATTGGTCCAAGAGCCACTACTAGACAATGGTGGGATTGAATGTTGATAAGATAATGGTGATGAATGTGTTGGGGCAGCCGAATAAGGGTGTCCTATATAAGAGGTTGAGGCCACCGGATGAATTTGTGGAAATGAAAAGGTGGGTGGAACTTGTGAGGGAAAGCTCGTGTGTATAGGTGGCAGAGAGCAAGTGATGAAAGAGGCAACCTGCGAGAGAGATGAGGTAGGGGTAGTGGATGGTAGTGATATGTGGGGTCCCAGATTAACAGAGGAAAACCAATCGGTGCAGTATGAACCACCGAAGCTACTGAGCTGGGAGACGGGGCTAAGGATGAAGATGGTGAGGTGGAGTTATTAGGTGGGGAAGGGGCTAAGTGAGTGGCGATACTAATAGGCATACCAATGAGGAGCTGACCGTCGGGTGCACGGTCAGGGGTATGAGACAAATAATATTGTACGGCACTAGGATTAGCATCCAAAAATTTGGCAAATTCCTTATCTCCTACAGGGATCTTGGGAAAATTGCTGGTATCCGTAGGATTCCCCATAGGATGCGAAGGGGGTGACTCAGGAAAAGGCACGGAACAGGCATGTGAAACCATGGTTGCTGCTTGTTTCTGGGTGATAACAACCATGGAAAAGAGGACACAATAGGGATTTAATCAATCCGGAATGAAAAAACAACAAAATGTTGGAATTGATAGGTTGTTGGTGTGTCAAGAACTGTTAAACACACAGAATCGATATCGTCGATAACCGATGTTGGTCAAAATGTAACCGCGTCGGTCGTTAACCGATGTCGGTAGTATGGGACCGGTGTCGGTCACTGTGAAAGCAAAGAGAGGATGTAAGAAGCTGCTGGTTTGGGGATAACAATGCTTAATATACCTACCAAACTGTCTTGAAGTGATCACTGAAATAGTGTATGATAGAGAAACAAAACTAAAAACAAGCAAGATGCACAAGCAAATCAATAGACTAACCCTAGGATTAGTTTTAATCACTTTGGGCTTATGCCTTAGACGCCAGATGATGTCAATCCTAAACAAGAGACCTAAGGGAGATGTCAAGTTTGTTTTGGCTCATAAGGCTACCTCAATCAGGCGGAGGAATACCGCGGGAAGGGGGGATGTTTGAGCTATTGTGTTGATTATGATGTGATTTGGTATGTGTTGTGTAGTGAGAGTAAGATTAATTTCTCGTCAATACCATGGATATCACCCCCACGTGTACGACCTGTTACTTAATCTACGTTCACTAGAATTAAAAACAGCAAGCAAGAATGTGATGCACGTGTTTTAAACCCAAATCGAAAATGATATTCGATGAAGCAAAGAAGATGACTTTCACTAGTTCAAAGATTCCAAAGAAAGACAAATTCTTTTACCAAAATGACAAAATATTTTGTGAATATTTAGAAGAAAGAAACAACAAGTATGCTCCCTATATGAAAGCAAGCAAGAAAGAAAGAAACCCGAAATGGGTCCCACCGGGCGTGCCAAAATGTTTCACATAGAATGTTTCCATTCTAGAATAGAGTTACTTCTATCTTTTCATTCTCTTGAGAAACAGATAAGGGTTAGGGCTAGGAGGAATACCTGTTGAGTGTTGGGAGGGGTGTGCGCACGTACCGTAGAGAGATCAGATCGATTGTGAAGCACTCCTTTTTGTCTGGGAAGGACTACCTACAAGTAAGAATACAAGACCACCAGATCTTAATTAGACAATAGGTGAGGGAACTACCTTAGGCCCAGGAAATATTAGACTTCCTTTCGAAGGTGGTCAGTTCCCCATTTGATATGAATTAAAGCAAAATGATAACAAAGAACTACAAGATAATACTTACTGGTTCCTGATGAAGATACAGGTCCAAGGAATGTGGTGGTGACAGTAAGGCTTAGTTGGGATGATCGGTATTGGAAAGCGAGCTGATGAAGCTATCCTCAGTCTTTTCCAATGCTTGAATGAGGGTGACAATGATCCAGTTGCTCAGTTGCAGTCTTCGGCTTGATGCTCTTCTCTGCAACCTCTTCTGCTTGTTTCACTTCTCTTTCCTACCCAAATGAATTCTAGATCCTTTGTTTTTGGCTGGGGAAGGTCATTTATAGGGAACCGATGGTGGTTACGTAACCGATGGCGGTCGAGTAGGGACCGATGTCGGTTAGGTCAAAGTTGGCTATTTTTAGTAAAATAGCCAACTTTCCCTCCTTTTCTCCTGAGGGATCAGTTGTGGGCTTGGTCAAGTTATTATTAGGTTTGTTTTGATGCGGGTGAGGGGTGATGAGTCATGGGTGTGAGTCTGGACCAAGTCATAGGTCTTAATTAGGTTGGTTTAGGGTTAGGGCTAGGTCATGATGAGGTGGCAAGGTGAGGTGGCAGGGGTGGAGATGTGGATTTATTAATTATATGGTAATTAATAAATAATTAAGTGTGTAAGGTTTAGGTGGTGAGGTATGGTTAGGTTGCGAGGTGATATGCAGGGTACATGGCGTCGTAAGACCCAAATTTTGTGTCTACACTCATTTCCTCTAGAAAATGAATATGTATCAACCTTTCTTTTTTTGAATCACTTTCATCCATCCTTTCATTTTTCATAACTCTCAAAGTGGGAATATCAAACTCAATTGGAAGAACTGGATCAATGCCATAAGCCAACTGAAATGGGGAGTATCCTATTGCTGACTTTGATGTTGACATATATGCCCATAATGTTGCATAAATCCTTTTATCCCGCTTATGTACCTACAAGGCTGCATCTTTGCTAGAATTTGACACAACACAAAATTTGTTCATTCCACTGTCCATTTATGCTCGCTTATATGTTGTTGCCTTCCTGTGCTTAATAGAAATTTTTTTGACCAGGGATTCTACACCCTAATTAATGAAGTGGCTTCCTTGATCTGTTACAATTTCTAATGGGAAAACAAATCTAGTGACAATGCATTCATATATGAACCTTGCCACTTCATCCATGGAAGTTGTTTTCAATGGCCTAGCTTCAACCCACTTGGTTAAATAATATGTGGCAACTACAATATACTTATTTTGGCGTGGGGTAGTTGGAAGTGGACCTACAATGTCTATTCCCCATTTTTCAAAGGGACCAAGTGGAAGAATAGGGCATAATGGAGCTGATGAAGTCTTACAGTTACCATGTGTTTGACAAATATCACATGTCTTACAATAATTATAACAATCTCTAAAAAGAGTGGGCCAGTGATAACCTACATCCAAGATCCTTCTTGTTGTAAGTTTTCCAGAGAAGTGTCCTCCATATGTACCATTATGGAATTCTTCTATCAGCTCATTCCCTCGATCACATCCAACTACCCTCTTGTACTGTCCATTAAGTCCTATTCAAAATAATAATCCATGCAAAATAGAATATGGACGATTGGCTTGAGTAATCTTCCTCTTAGTCTTTACATTGGCACCATCAGGAAACTTGAATTCATTCAGATAATTCCAAATATATATGTATTCACTAGGGATTGTGTCAAGGGATGACAATGCTGCATCTGGGAAATCATCATCATCACAAGATGAACCTAAATCATCATAGGCTCAAGAGAGTGCATCTGCATTGACATGTTTCTTTCTGGCCTATCAATGATATCAAATTCAAATTCTTGTAGCAAAATTATCTATCTTGCTATCCCTCCCGATGGGTTAGGCTTATTTATAATATATTTTAGAGCCCGATGATTTATTACAACTATAAATTTCTACCATAGCAAGTAATTTCTAAACTTCTTTACAGCAAAAATGATAGCTAGAGCCTCTTTTTCAGTTACAGTATAATTTGCCTTAGACTACTCATTTGTCTACTCCCAAAGTAAAGTGGATGATCATTCCCATTTTCATCCTTTTGGCTCAGAGTACTTCCTAGTGCTGCATCTGAGGCATCAGTATACACAATGAATGGCTTGCTCTAATATGGATTCTTTAAAATAGGTGAAGACACCAGGGCTTCCTTTAGTTGTTCAAAAGCTTCATGCACCTTATTTCCTGGTTCATAAGTAACATCCTTCTTCAAGAACTGGGTTAGTGGCTATGTAATTTTGAGAAATTCTTGATGAACCTTCTATAGTAACCCACATGGCCTAAAAATGATCTCAACTTACTTCTATTCATAGGAAATGGTAACTCTTTTATTTTTGAAACTTTATCAGGATCAGTACCAATACCATCTCTAGATACAACATGCCCTAACAAAATGCCTTTAGAACATCCAAAGACACACTTTGTAGGGTTTAGTGAGGCTTGTGCTTCATCTAACCTTTGAAATTTTGTCTCCATTCGAGTGCAGGTGGTCCATCTTGCTCCCATAGATGTAAAAATCATCCAGAAATACTCTGATGAAGTTCCCAATGTAGGGTTCAAACACCCTATTCATCAAACATTGGAACATTGCCGAAGCATTACACAACCCAAAAGGCATAACTCTATAAACAAACATTCCCCAAGGAGTGGTGAACGTGGTCTTCAGATATTCTTTCTATGTTATATGAACTTAGTTGTATCCACTATATCCATCAGAAAAACTATAACACTCCTGGCTAGCTACTTCGCCCAAGATTTGATATCGAGAATGGAAGAGGGTAATGATCCTTTTTGTTGCCTTATTGAGCTTCCTATAATCAACACAAATGCGTAGCTTCCCATTATTTTTATTGAGATCACAATGGGAGAACCCCATTCTAAATTATCCACAACAAATATGAATCCTACATCAAGCAACTTATCTATTTCTTTTTTACAGTCTTGGAAAACTTAGGATTAATTCTATATGGAATTTGCTTTATGGGCTTAGCACCATCTACCAACTTAATAGAATGTTCTACCCAACTTACTTGATAGAGTTCCTTGTAATCAAAAGTGAATAGGTGTATGTACCTTCAAAAGAGCTAGAGGTAGGATTCCTTCTCACTCTCCATCACAAAGCATCACCAATCTTTATTTGTTGGAGATGATCATCAATTTCTTCTTTAGATAATTTTATGGGTTCATGAGTCGGTGTGACTAGAAGGATATCCATGATTGAAACATCAACCTCACTTTCTTCATCTTTTGTGTCCACTTCATTGGTACTAGAGTAATAAGAGGATGTCCAATCATCAGTTTCATCACTTGAATCCATAGGTTCTACCTTATGATGTCGAGGGATCACATTTATCTTCACCCTCTCTCTGCCACTTCCAAGTGTCATGAAGCCTTCATTCTAGTAGGTTCTTTCATGAACACTCCTTAGCCATGGTCTTCCCCAATAACATTGGGTATTCAACGATACCATTTTTCATCACACGAAAGTCTACCACACATACAACACCCATAACAAATATTGCCACATTTGAAACAACACCTTCTACGGTTTAGTTTTCTCTTATTTAATGACCTTAATATAAGTGTTGAGGGTGATCAATTTTAAACCCAACATATTCATTATAGACTCATTCATTACATTAACTACAACACCTCCATCAACTAAGACATCATGAATTGAAATACCATTACATAATACCTAGCTTGTGGAGCGTATGGATCCGCCTCTACCTCCAAAACAGGGACCTCAACCTCCTTCCTTCGCCGTCGAGCATTGAGTCCACTTCACATCTCCCGCCTCTTCTCGAAGACATAGCCAAGAGTTGACCATATGTTATATTTACGAGGCCTTTTGGACAGATCTTCTAAGATGGAGTATGGTCCTTGTCCCTTTGAAATCAAAAATCTGCACACCCAACTTTCTTGTCCTATGTTTCTTACTAGTTTCTCCTTCCATCTTCTTAGGATTATTTCCATCTTGATTATCTTTTTCTTTCTTTCTTTTTGTTACAAACACATCTAATTCATTATTTATGCTCTTATCTACTACATCAAAAGAATTCACAGGTGCTTTTCCTTTATCATTATCTCTTGTACTAGATGTAGAAGCTCTATCTGGAAAATTATACTTATAATGACCCTTTTTATAACAACCATAACATACGACTTCAGAAATATTTCTTTTTGGACCTCTATCTCCTCCCTGAGAACTAAATTATTTTCCTTGAAGAAGATTAATAGTTAAGTGGCCCATCTTCCTGAACAGATCTTCATACTCAATAGATGTACTAGGAGAAATATTTGTGCTCACCGAGAGTGGTTATTATGGATTCTAGACCAAAGGTGCTAGTGTAGGCTCTACTTTAGCAACAATTTCTTTGGGCTCCTCTTCCATGCTTTCTTCGCCTTCTTGCAATGTCCTTTGCTTGTTCAATGGTAGCTGGGTGGTCATACTTCACTCATTGTCTGATCTTTGGCTTCATCCTAAGAATGAAGTGCTTACATAGGAGATTATCCATGCCATTCATCAACCCATCCGCTAATCCTTCCTTCCGGATCTAGGCATCAAGCTTCCTCCTTAGCTCTAGAACACGAGCATGATAATCCCTTATCTTCTCCTTCTCTCCTTGGGATAGTTTTGTGATATTGATCATGAGATCTGCATATTTCTTTTGTTCACCAAATTCTTCAAGAAAAATTTCAGTTAATAAATCCCATGAGTTTTTCACATTATCACCTAGTGTTTCAAACCACCTAAGGGCTAAACCATCCAAAAAGGTAGGAAAAATTCAGTCCATTGTTCCCTTCTTATGAGGCCATTACAAATGCAAGATTGTTTAAACTCTTGAATGAAAGAGGAAGCATCTTCATTAGATTGGGCTAAAAAAATAGGAATCTTCCCCATTTTAAAAAGTAACCACAGTGAAATACCAACTCACAAGTACAATCAGTAAGAGTTATGTGCACAAATAGAAAGTGACTTTACACCTTTCTACAGTAAAATAGGAATGACCATGGTAAACTATGGTAAAACTTGACTTATTGTGGTAAAAACTGACTTTACTGTGATAAACACTATTCACGATAAAAAGTGAAGTTCTTGTGGTAAATACTATTCATGGTAAAAAGTAAAGTTACTGTGGTAAATACTATTCATGATAAAAGTGACTTTACCATGGTAACTACTATGCATAGTAAAAAAAGGTTACCCTCCAAATGATTTCTGACTAAGTGGGAATATCTCTCTAGAAAATCCACCAATGAGGAATGGTCCCAACAACGGAACCAAAATGTCATCACCAATCCGACACTAAAATAATTCTCCACCGGGAACTCCTCATGCTATGATTATTTACTAATGCACAACCTTTAGTTTGGTGGATGTAATCTGGAAACATAACAACAAACATAACACAAGAATACTATAGACTGTGATATGAAGGAATGATGACAAATCTGAAATATAAGTGTAATTTATAATATCAACATGAAATTTTTACAATCTCACCCATGAAGTACTTCAAGTGTTACTAAATTCACTTGCCTTCCAACAATAACTATGGGAGAAACTTCACAATGGATTTTTAACACACCTTCTAAATGATGGCTTCCTTTACACACTTACTCATACAATATTTCTCACTACTTCTTCTATGTTAAATGAGGGGGTGGCCTCTCTATTTATAGAACTTCCAGGCTTATCCATCTTATCTCTAAGATAGGACAAGAAATCTACTATGAAGAATCATATTCCATACCTTAACTCTTATTTGTACATGTAAGCTTATCTTTTAAGATAAGATAAACCTTATCATTTCACATGGGTTCCACATTTTTAGATTTTTTTTACAAATAAAATACACAAAATATTTATGACCTCACTCCTTGTCCTTATTACCAATATAATATTTCTAATTCCTAATCATGTAGACCCTACTTCTCTACTTACCCTAACTTTGACATTTTAACATTATCAAACCACTTACGACAAATATTTACTTTTTACCACAACATTCCTATTATACTTTTGACTATTACCGTACTATACATTATTGGTGGCGTTGTACTAGCAGCGCCATTATCTTCTATCGGATACTACTACTAATTATACTTAACAACATCCTATTCTTAATACACACATTAATGAAATATAAATTATGTAGGAAAATTTTAGTGTCAACAAACTATAAGGGTATACACTAGTCAGGATCTTGATTTATTTGAGAAGAAATAAGAAAATGCTCCTTCCATACACTCACATGATGAAAAAATCAGCCCTACAAGTAAAAACATAAGATGGTAATCACCTTGATGATGACAATAATGATGGGGAAGATACTGAAATTCAAACACCCACATGAACCACTAAAGTATGCCTAAATGTAATAAAAATATGATGAGAGATGAAAATTAGATAGTGTCCTAGACACATGTACCACTTTGGAATGTAGAATCATAGTATGGCTCGAAATGAGATCAATTTGTCCTTAATGGGTAATGTTGTTGAAACTATTGAGCCATCCATAATTTTAGAAGCTTTTAGTCAAAAGCCTTGGAAAGATGCTATTGATGAAGAATATAAATCACTTATGAAAAATAATATATGAAAACTTATAGATCTTCCACCAGGAAAACAACCAATTAGATGCGAGATGGATCTTCAAAATGAAGTACAAAATATATAGAAAATTTGATAAACACAAGGATAGAGTAGTTCTAAGGGATATGCTCAATAAGAAGGCATTGATTATAAGGAGACTTTTGCTCCCACACCTAAGATAAAATCGTTTAGGTTAATATTTTTTCTAGCCGCACAATTTGGTTGGAAAATACACAAAATGGATTGAAAAGTGCCTTTCTTAATGGTGATTTCTAGGAAGAATTTTACATGACTCAACCAAAAGGTTTTGTCATAATAGGTAAAGAGAAATTGGTATGTAAACTCATAAAATCACTAGATGGTTTAAAGCAGTCTCCTGGGCATGGTATATTAAAATCGATGAGCATCTCATTCAACATGAATTCAATAGGAGTCCATACGATCCTAATCTCTATCTCAAAAAGAAAATGGGGGTAGATAGTGATCATTGTAGTGTATTTTGATGATCTAGTCATCATTGGAGGATCAATGAGGATGATTTACTCAATAAAGAAAGATCTAACATGATCATTCAACATGGTGATCTCAAGCTTCTACATTATTGTCTTGGACTTAATTTTTGACAAAGAGAAAATCATATGTTTGTGTCACAATTTAAATACGCCAAGACAACACTCGAGAAGTTCAATATGATGGATTCTAAAACAATTTCCACACTTATGGAGATAATAATTCAACCTGTCTCAAACAGATCCATCACCACAAGTAAATGAAACTCTCTATCGACAGTTGATCGGGAGTCTCATCTACTTGACTTACACTAGGCTAGATATCAATTATACAGTCATTTATCTTTCATGGTTCATGCAAGAACCAAGGGTTTCTCACTAGAAATAAGTAAAGAGGATACTTGAGGTACATTAGAGGAACTATGAACTATGGCCTAGAATACAAGAAGAATAATAACTTCTTCTTGACAGGATATTCAAATTTAGATCATGTAGGAAAAATAGATAAATAGAAAATCCACAACAGGATTTGGATTATTTTTGGGATTTGGACCGATATCATGGGGATTAAGAAACATACTTTTGTTTTAAGATCCTCCATAGAATTAGAATATCGTGTAGTAAGTGGATCTGTCTCGTGAAGCGATATGGATCTAACGTGTACTTAAAGGATTAGGAATACCACAAAAAGATCCAACTATCCTACATGTTGATAATGAAGGAGTAGTAAAACTTGTTTGGAATCCAATTTTCCATGAGTGCACCAAACACATTGAGGTAAAAGTACATTTCATTTGCGAACATGTTCAGAACAATAACATCCAGCTCCAATATTTCCCAACATATATGAATCTTGCATATGTCTTCACAAAGTCACTTGCTCGAGGTAAATTTGAGGGTTTTAGAGAATTTATCTCTTGTTCACTTGAGACCATGCTGAATTAAAGGGGGAATGTTAGGAATAAATTTTATCTTAATTCATCATTAGTTGATATTTGAATAAATGTAATAAGTTAAAGTATTTATGTAAACTTATGTCAATATGTATTAGTTGTGCTTAGTTGTTAGTTAACTAAGTGATAGTGTTCTCATCCCTATGTTTGTGGGAAACTTCTATTTTGTGTGTACCCAGATATTTCTGGTAGTAGTACTAGCAGTATTATTAGGGGCAATATGCTATTTATGCATTTTTTCTTAGTTTAGATGATTCGATCCATTTTATATGGACTGGATAGAAGTTGTTCAATGCCTATATACATTGTAGATATTTCCATTATTTCATAATATTCATATTTGCATATCAATAAAATTGTTAGGCTTTCCCTTGTTTGATCAATAATAGTATGGGTGTCAATGATAGTTGAAGAAACATCACGTAGAGTCAAAAAATTTGATCATGTAAAAGAAGTTAAGAAAAATGAGCCAAATAAATTCAAGCCCAAATCTGATCTATAAAAAGGATTTTTTTTCATGATAGTGAAAAAACCATGTGTTGAAGAGAGTCATTTGTGTTTAAAAAAAATCAAGTCAATGGAGGAGACGAATGAGGTTATCGTCAAGTCGAGTTGCCAATTAAGTCAAGGAGAATCCTAAAGATTGATTATCAACCCAAATATTACAAAGAAGTGATGGAGATTTTGGAAATATCTTGAGTTCATGGCACTCTAGGCCCTAAAATGATATAGGGTGTATTTATTAGGCTTTATGGAGACAATCTTCATTCATGAGAATCTATGAGGGCTTGATTGCTAAATTTGAAGTCATGATGTTTCATGTTGTAGGTTGAGTACTTCAAGAAGGTATGTTTGCTAACTTGATTATGTTTAATCCATATGTTGTTGTTCTTTAAGAGTGAATTAAAGGGTTGTGAGTAGAGGAAGACAATTTGAAGAGAGGAATTGTCTCATGCATTGTGTTATAGGACTACTATTGTTATGAAAAGTCAGAGATGTATTTTTAAGGAATTATTGTGTATTATATTGCATCAAAGGTGGCTTAAGTACATTGGCAAGGTTGTCAAAATGTTATGGAAGTGTATCATGTGCTCTTGGGAGTTGTATGTAGGTCCACACGAAAGTTTAGAGTCGATGATGGCCGTGTTTCAAGAAGATTTAGGTGTTAATCATGCATGTTTGATAGGAGTTGATTTGGCATCATGTAAGGACTATGTGTGTTTTCAAGAAAGGATGAGATGGCTTGAAGGTAGCAAGTTTGATAATTGATATGCTTCAAAATGTTTTGTGAAATATCAATATACTAGTTAGAGACTATAATGCTCATTTGAGCTTAAAATTGTGTCCTAAGGTCGGTGAAGTGTAATAAGAATATCTAATAGAGTCATATTCTCCCACCTCAAGAAGGATTATTACCTTTGAGTTAATCATATTGTAGACTTGGAGTTACATTTAAAATTTTTGTTTCTTGAGTTAAATATTAATATGACCTTATGCTATAGGTTTGTATGTAGTCATGAAGCTAGTTTGAGGTACAACAAAGGTAACAAATTTATAAGGTCTAATCTAGGTTTTTTATTTGCAAGTATGATCAGGTATGATGAACCTAGTTGAGAGGGATGAGTGTATAAATATGAGGACTTCATGATTAGAACTGTGAATGAGGGTCACATACTTGGTATTCTATGCAAAGATTCTATCATAAAGTTAAAGGCCTAGTCATATGGTAAGATAGTAAAAGGTGTAAATGGTTCATGGAGATAGGGGAACCTATCAGGTTCTTGGTAACAATGCTACTAGTACAATCAATAATATGTGTAACAAGATTACAAGAATGGAGACATATGGAAATATTGGAAATATGATTCAAATGTACAAGATGATTTGAAGAACCAAAAGGCAGGATGAAAAGACTTGTAGGAGTGCATTGTGCATGCTTGATCATAAAGGAGTGTCTTGAAGTTTATCTTATGTCTTTGTCTAGTTGATCAGGTATATTCACAATGTAATGTTGTAAAAAGAAGCATCAAGATAGTTGATGAAGACTTTATAAGATGACCACAAGTCTTGAGAGGAAAGTTAGTAGGTTTGGAAAGGTCATTTCATTTTACATGAATCAAAATAGATAACTCTATGTTTGACATTATGATTTTGCATGGGGACTATTATTCTCTTGTGCTCCTAGGAGTTGTATGTAGGTTTGCAAGAAATTTTGGAGTCACACATGGATGTGTTTCAAGAATATCGAGTTTGCATCATGAAGGTTTGACAAAGTTGATTTGGCATCATGTAAGGATTGTGTGTGTCGAGAAAGGGTGAGGGTGCTTGAAGGTAATGATTTTGATAGGTGATATGCTTCTAAAGGTTTTGTGAAATATCGTATCTGGTTAGAGACTATAATTCTCATTTGAGCTTAAAAATGTGTCCTAAGGTCAGTGAAGTGAAATAAGAATATTTGATACATTCATATTTTCCTACCTCAAGAACGGGTTCATTTTAAGAGACCTCCTGGAAATCGGAGGTGGAGAATACAGCGAATATCCCCGGAACCGGTTTCATGGGAAGGAAAATTTTTTAGGGGTTGTATGAAAAAATTTCGCCTGATTATCAAGCATGCGACCGAAGGTGTAGACGCGTGGACGGAGATTTTGCTGTCACGCGTCAAAAATGCAATGACGCGTGTCAAAAAACCTTAGTGACGCGCTCAGCTCGACAGCACCCTCAATGACGCGCGATCAATAGGTGCGTTGGCGTGTCACTAAGGTCTATTGACGCGCGTCATTGCATTTTTTTGATGCGTGACGATAAAATCTTCCGTTGCGCGTCTGCCTCAGCCTCTCCGACCTCTGCTTTCTCATCAAAAAATCTCCATGTCGTGCATCAACAAACTCTTTGTTGTGCATCTGCTATGCGTCAATATCTGTTGTACCTCCTTTGTGCATAAAAAAAATGCGTGACGCACATCAACAAAGCCTTAGTGATGCACGTCAATAGGCCTTAGTGATATGCGCGCCACTAAGGTGCATTGACACGTGATGAAAGAAATATCCTGCCGTGCGTCTACAACCTCGCCTCTTTCTTGCTCATCCAAAAAAACTCCATGTCACTCGTCAACAAAATCTTTGTCATGTATCTACTATCGTCGCCAATATCTACAGTATCTCCTTGTCTGCAAACCCTCCTTGTCACGCATCAATAACTTACCCCCTTGTCGCGCGTCTATAATACGGGATATATCATATTGTTGAAAAATGTGAAGTAGAAGTGTTCTACCTGGCAAATAATCTAGGTTTATATAGGGGATATTTTTCAAGGGTAGGCGAAGCCGACCCCTAAAAAAAATTAAAGTGTAATTTTTAGGCGAACAGGTCACTGGCCCGTGCCAAAAAATTCACCTTTTCAAAATTTTCAAAAATGGAATATTCACCATATTACGAATATTCGCCACTAAAATTTTCCCCGCTCAAGAATGATTGTTACTAAGTTCATCAGATTGGAGAGATGGAATTGCATTTATACATATGTGTCTCTTGAATTAAAGATTAATATGACATTGTTTTATAGGTTTGTATGTAGTCATGAAGCTGGTTCAACATACTATTGGAAGAACAATGGATTGAGAGGGGGGTGAATTAGTCCTTCAAAACATTATCTTAAATTCCTTTAACTTATGATAACCATTAACATTCAACCATGTATTAATGTGAGCATAAACAACATGAAACAATCAACCACATAAGCACAACCAAGAGAGAGTACACATGAACAAAATATATAAGTGAGAAACCCTCAAAGGGAATAAAACCCACTAAAAACCTCTGCTTATATTACTCATAAAAAGGACTCGAGTGAATATTACACATCACAAGGATTTATTTAGTGAGGCACCAACCCCACAAGGAACACCAAGCCACAAACAATTGTTCATATTAATCACAACAAGAGAATTGCATGAATATGACTCATCAAACAAGATTTTGAATAATAAGACCACTAAAAAAGTGGTGACAAAACACACAAATGATAATGATAAAAGATTCAGCTCATACGCCTTCAAACCCTCTCTAAACAAACCTTCTCATAGCTTTCTCAAACAAGCTCACACATGGACTGATTTGGATCAATACTCTTGCAAATTATCTCCTCATCAATCTTCATACATTCACACACATTTTCAGCTATTCCTTTATTCCCTTAATCTACCTTCACTCTCTCACTTATCTTGCATTTTTCCTCTCTCTCAACTAGTTCAAATTTGAACTAAAACATGCACTTTATATGCATCTCAACTCAAAAACATATCATATGTCAGTACTCATGCAATATCTCAACCATTCCAATTTAAAAACATAACATTACACTCATAAAAATTCATAAAATGGACCCATGTAGGTCGGTTAAGCATCAAGACAACAAACAAGCCCAAAAAGGCTCAAAACCCCATCACCAAGCTCATCAAAGACCTCCAAACACATAAAAATGATTATTAATTATTTCAAAGGCATAAAAATGTAAATTTCATTTTAAAAACATCATCCATTCTCACACTTATCTCTGCACTAATCAATTTATTCATAACACCAACTCAGTAGGATTATTTCTTGCTCAAAACAACTACTTATAGGAACTAGTCTTTAACTATGAAGCTCAAGATCACCACAAAGAACCTAAAATATGCCATGTAACCACTAATTGGAAATATAATTACCTTTATAACACATCCATGATTTCTATACCTCATGAAACATCCAAAAATTAAAGCATGTCTCTTTTACTCTTTAACAAACTAAACTACCCAGAAAAAAGTTTTGAAAACTCAATTGGTTTGCACCCTTTTTATCACTTTAAATACCTATAAATGCATTCAATAGAAGAAAAAATACTCCCTCTTCAATCTCCAATGGATAGAAAGCATCAGTTAAGCCAAAATATGGGTCTTCTACATCAATCTTCTAGCCAAATAAGTCATGTCTGAACCAATCAAACTAGGTCAACTTGTGACCTCAACCATGAAAACTCAAGTACACTTTCAAAGTTTCACCAAAACATGAAACATGTCATATTAAATTTCAAAAATAACTCTAAGGTTATTATAATTCTTCACCATGCTAAAAATTCTCAAGCACTTCCATTTGCCAACATTGCTAAACTTCCCTTTTAGGCCAAAAACTAGTCTTCAAAGATAGGGCACACTTTGCACTTTAGGACCTCAAACATGACATAAAACTATCATTTAAATATATTAAAATCTCATTCTTCAATAAATGGTGATTTAGTCAATACCTTTAATGGAAAACATTTCCACAAACTAAAAATATTTAGAAACAAGCCTATTTGAGTGGGGTCCACATATTGTCACAAGATCTAACATACCTCATTGGAAATATGGAAGAGTCCTCTACAACCTAAAATCATCACATTTGTAAAAAAAATCAATTATGGCTTTGTACAATCAATTTTTTCCAAGTCTCTTTTGAGCTAGGGTTTAATTAGGGTTTTAAACCACTTTACCTTCTTAATGATTGTTCATAAAAACTGACGATCAAACGACCTCATTATTTTTTAAAACACTCTTAGATCAATGGAAAAAATTCCCCAAAACCTATGGGTCCTATGAAAAAAAAAAATTCATAATGAGTATCTCGAAGATTCCAATTCAGTGAGTTTTACCTTCTTCTCAACTCATTTTTACCAAAACTAGTGTATCTTGATAAATATTATATAATTTTACCTAAAACTTGTTATGAAGCATCATGAAAACATCCTATGACTTCTCAAACTCATCACCATACTCAAATATTCCTATAAATTTACAACCATAGTGACTTGCATGAATATGTATTAGGGTTTTACATTTTGTAAGACAAAATAGAGTATAAGAACACTATACATCAACATGAAACCTCTCTAAAATGACCTATAAAAGTTTATACATCATGTATCACTCACCTAAATGATTCCATGAGCTCACATAGCTCTATACCTCATTTTCATGCTTCATTTGGATTCCAAACACCTAGACTAGGTCTAGATGAACACTGTAACTGATTCCATGAGCTTTAACTAAAATCTAAAGCTCATGTGAGTGTCCCAACACAATTATATCATGCTCTCCATGCTTCTACCATGATTCTAAATTCACCATGCAACTTAAACCATCATGTTCCATCACCTAGGCTAGTTAGGTTACCTGATTAGACCTACTAGGCCAAGCCATTCTCACTGATTCTACTCTATTAATCATGCCAAAACCTAATTTTCCATGTCATCATCATGCTAATAACCTTATAACACTACTTCCATCATCCTCTTTTTCATTAATGAGATTTTACATCAATGAAAACCTCAAAACTCACACATGCCAACAATCTCCCCCTTTGTCATTGATGGAAATCCACCTAGTTCTTCTCCCCCTTTTACATTAATGACAAATAATACCTAATTACATGGTATTCATCTTCCTTCAACTTATTTGGAGCACCTCTTGGCTGGAAATATCAACCAAACTCAAAAAAATAGCTTGCATACATGTTATACTTTACTAGGCTATGTTTTTGACCTCTTTCTCACCATTAGAACACATATATCCCTCTAGGTAGATGTATGCATATAACTCATACATGCCAAAAATCCTTATTTTGATCTTAAAACATATCTTACACCTATTCAAACCATTCTTTAGTCGATAACATCATCAAAATGGCCTATCTCAACCATATAATAATTGATAACCAATTTTAGTGATGAGATCCCTAAACAACTCCTTCAGTGCATCTTAGATCAACTTTGGTCATCCATGAAATCCCATACACAACATGACATGATTCCTTATACCCCCTGGAAGCATACTATCATTCTCTAACTGAAAATACAAAAATTTGAGTTCTTACCTTTATACAAGCCACAAAAATGCTCAAACATTTTATCGCTATCCTTCAAGTAACTCTTCAATGTCTTCTCTCTCTTTCCATGCTATTGTAGCCTTCTTTAACACATAACTTTATCTTCTTTCTAATGTACCTGCAAACATAAGTAACTTTACCATTCTAGCACTTTTTCCACCTTATGCACCTAATTGGATTTTAAGATAAGCTCCCTTGCCTTAACAGATATATTAGACATGTAACATGCTATTTCTCAATTACACAGTCACTAATCATTGACATAGTTCATTCACCCAACCATAATGCAAGAAATCAACGTTACAAGTCCTGCAATGAGTCTCTCTTCACATTTCAAGATAAATGAGCCTTTAAGCCCCCTCAAGCTATGTTATCCTACTAAAGCTATCATGGACAACATGATTTGAATGTAACTATACCTTCATGATCTTTTAACTATGCTAAATTTCCATGCTATAGTGTAAATTTTACTCATAATGCAAGATATTAGCCTTATAAGTCCTACAACACACCTATATTCTCCTCTTGAGAATCATGGGCCTCAAGGTTTATCTCAACATGTGCCATCAACCTAAGGACTCGATTTTTCAAGAACATCTTGTAACACCACCTTTATGGACCTTATAATTCCATATAAAATTCATGAATAGATTTAGAAACACTTTGCACAGTTTCATGACAGACGATGCATAATTCAAATCATTTTTCAAGACTTTTTAGCCTTGCATACCATCCGAAATGTCTCATTCTTCATCTAAGACAATAATGCGGACCCAAACAATTATGCACATTCTTGACACCATTCATACAAATTGAGTGGCTTATATTATTCATTTTCAAAATCTAATCATGTTTTTTATTCTTCATACCTCTCTTAAGATGTTAAAAACCCTTGATGTATCTCACAACACCATTCAAAGTAAACTACCATAACATCTAGACCCAAATGGTCATTCTCGGACTTATAATAATATGTCTACTTTAAGGAATAAGCTTAGAAGTCATAACTTACCTATGTGCAAGATTTTAGAATATCATTAGGGTACAATTATCCATCTTAGGAATGGGTAGTCTAGAAGACCTTCTTTTCATCCTTTATTCTTTACTTAAGACATTATCACAAATCTAGGACATCTATACACAAGCTTGACATGATGCATATCATCTCAACAACCTATGTTAATATTCCTTAGTTATTCACATGATCCAATTCTACATTTTAGTCTTGAGAGACATCTAAAACCTACTTATAAATTCACATTTTTATGTATGATACATCTCTAAACATGTTATTTCATAAAAATTGTGGATAGTAAAAATATCAAGTAATTATGCATCTCATCGAAGAAGATAATCCATTTAGCCTTATGACCTATCGGTGTTGCATAGTTCTTCAAGAAAACTTTATGAAGCTAAAACCCACTTGATAAAATTTATATATGGATCATGGATAGTGATACAAATAATGACAATATTCAACTCATGACACACTTGGAGAGAACCATACCACTTTTCTCGGATTGTTTAATCAAGTCATCATACTAATGAATGGATTCTTCTTTATAAGTTTTTCTCCTTGCTCACTTTGTTGATGTCACTTCCATCTTCAAATCATGTTGAATATATTCAAACATATGATAATAACCTTTTGAATTAATGACCACACTACTACAATGATATTATTCATCTTACGGATCTCTTCAAGCCATAAAAACCCTTAATAAAACTCGGACTACGAAAACCTTGTTTTTTGTATCTACTCTCTTAGAATTGACATCCCTGCATGATCATACCACCTTCAACACCTCATTATTTTATCATACCTCATCTATTAGAGAATCACCTTCTTCACACAACCGCATCTAACCTTGAACCTTCATATACAATCCTTCACTTAGCTATATCTTGCACTTATGAGCAACCTATGTCTCGTACACAAAGCTATCGAGGATCAAACAAGACCCAACTTGAATCAACACACATAGCTCATCACACACTCTTTAGGTATTAATTTTTTTGGAAATACTCATATTATTTCTTTTCTAATTAACACTCATGGTGCATAGACCCATCTTGCATACCTCTAGGCTTAACTTGACATAGAAATATTGTTCATTCTTTTCTTATCTTTCACATAATTATCACATCCTTCTTTGATGAGTCAATATTAGTACATATATCTTGGTATTCATGACTTCAAATACTCATCAATTTAGAGCATAGTTTCAAAACATCACGACTTGAGACAACTAGACCATAGACCATCATGACTTCACTTTCACCGAGTTGCAAACCCCTTAGACATGTTATAACACACTTAAAGATATTTTGATTGAGGTTTTTCACTTTCATGGACTCATGAAATTTTACTTGATGAATTACATAAGAACACAATAACTTATGACCATATTGAAAAATCCTACAACAAACATCTCAACAACAAAGAAACATACATATATTGTCAAGAACACCAAACTCATTATATAGACCACTATGATGAATTTATCCACAAAACAAGAATCACTTTTACAACTTAATTCCATAGTGTTCACTAAGACCATGTAATCAACTTGTTATACTTCATTTACACACCATAACACATATTAATCATATATTGTTGTAAAAACTTCATTCATAGACCTAATGATTACACGGATTTTTGTAAATAGATTTATACTAAGAGCAAGATATCCTAACCTTGACCAGGTGAGAATCAAATTTCAAGAAAATAATAGAGACTTGCAAAATCTCTCTTGATGAAAATAGACCTTTGATGAATTCATACTCATAACAAGACACTTGTGCAACATGGGATACTTGAAAAATAAGGCACAAACTCATTTGTAGCTTGAATAAGACCAATACTAATTTGTGGAGACTATTCATTCCTTATCATATACTTCAATATCATAGGAAGATGAATCCATGAAGCCTAATGGAGGCATCAAAGCTTCTGAAAGTATCTAACACAAAAAATCACCCAAGTCCTCATGGGAGAGAACACCAAGATCTCGTGTCAACTTGTTTAGTGTTGAACCTTTGATTCTTTATTAGTAAGTAGTCCTTTTTGAGAATTCAGATCACTAGAAACATTAGGCTTCTCATCATGACTGGACTTGACTTATTCCTTCCTCTTATACATATCTTTCATCCATATGTATTATCTTGAAATATGACTAAAATTATTGCATTTTAAGAAAATAACTAGAATCTTACCTTGATAAGCTATATCTCTCCAACTTTGTCTAGGTTGGATTTGATTGCAGAACCTACATTTAAAACATACAACCTCATTCATACATTCATTATTACATCTCTATCTTGGCAATTCATGTTCAAATTATCTAGCTATGTGACCCACTTCATTGCAATTAAAACATACAACTTTACTCTTACCTCTAATAGCTTCATTTCCCCAAATCTGATTTGAGGGTTCATATAAACAATACCTTGCAATGTGACCTTTCTCATGACAATTGTAGCATGTCACATTCTTTGATTGCTCACTCCTAGTATGTCTCCATGGATTCCCATCCTTGATAAACCTCACAATCTTTATCCTTATGCCTAAATCCATTGTAAGTGAAACAATAACTATTAAATTACCTTTCATACATTGAGGCATTGGGTTACTTGATTGACTTAGTCTTACCATTGTTCTTAATATGATCATCACTTGAACCGACATTATTATTTCTTAAAGAAACATTATTTTTCATGGCCTCCTTACCTTTGAGGTTATCCTTTATTTCTGAAAATTCTTGACTTGACTTAGAAATATTTTCATCCTTCTTTGATTCTTCTTTAAAACCTAAGCCTAACTTGCCACTAGAATGTCTATGGCTACTCAAAAATCATCTAAATTTCTTGAACCCTTTTAAAAATTTGATACATTTTCAATTTTCCTAAAGCTAAATCAATATATGATTATAAATTCTCCATGACCATATTAAACTTGATGCATTGATCCTCTTTAATCTTAAGACTATCAGTTAACAATCAAATATGAGTTTTCATCTAAGCACACTTGTCCTTTTTGTCTTCAAGCTCCTTAAGCATTACCTTCAACCTTTGATCCATGATTTTTTATTATTGACCTCGTCAAAGGTTCCCTACTACTAGAAGGGATGCTATCTTCATTTAATTATTTCAACTTATTCCATAGATCCTTAACTGAAACATAGTCCACAACCATAGTAGTCACACATCCTTAAAAAGTGTCAAAGATGGGTATCCTTTGCAATTTCTTCCATGGGGTTTGATATATCAATGTCTCCAACACCAACTCATAACCAAGTTGACTTAGATATACATTCATTATGAATCTCCATAAGGCATAGTTAGTTCCATTGAACTTAAGACCTTCATATGGATACAACTCTTCTCTTATTCTGATCAACTAAACATGTGTTTCAAGATAATATCCTTTCAAGTGATTAAACTCTCTTAAATTATCTGCTATGATACCAATTATTTGAAGTAAAATGGATTGAGAGGGGGTGAATCATTCCTTTAAAAATTATCTTAAATTCCTTTAACTTATGATAACCATTAACATTCAACCATGTATTAATGTGAATATAAACAACATGAAACAATCAACCACATAAGCACAACCAAGAGAGAGTACACATGAACACAAGATATAAGTGGGAAAACCTCAAGGGGAAGAAAAACCATTAAAAACCTTTGCTGATATTACTCACAACAAAGGACTCAAGTGAATATTACACATCACAAGATATTTCTTTAGTGAGACACCAACCCCATAAGGAGAACCAACCCATAAACCCTTGTTGATATTACTCATAAAAAGAGACTTGTTTGAATAATAATAGCACTAAAGAAGTGGTGACAACGCACAAAGGTTATAGTGATCAAAGATTCAGCTCATACACCTTCAAACCCTCTCCTAGCTTTCTCAAACAAGCTAAAAATGAAATGATTTGGATCAATAATCTTGCACACTAGCTCCTTGTAAATCTTCAAAATTCACACACATTCTCAAGTCTGTATTGATGTCCTTAATCTACCTTCACTCTCACCTAGCTCAATTTTCCCCTCTCTTTCAACTAGTTAAAATTTAAACCAAAACATGCACTTTATATGCATCTCAACTCAAAAAAATATCATAGGTCATTCCTAACCAAAGATCTTGACCATTCCAAATTAAAAACATAACAATATACTCATAAAATAACCAATGTAGGTCGATCAAGCATCAAGAGAATGAAACAAGCCTAAAAGGCTCAAAACCATCACCAAGCTTGTCAAAGACTTCTAAACACATCATCCATGCTCACACTTAGCTCTTCCCAATCAATTTCTTCATAACACCAACTTATTTTACTATTTCCTACTTGAAACAACTGCTTAGAGGAACCAATCTTCAACTATGTAGCTTGAGATCACCCCAAAGCACCTCAAATATGCCATGTACCCACTCATTGTAAAGAAATTGATGTGTAAACACATCCATGGTTTTTAGACCTCATGAAACATTTAACAAGGAAAACCACGCCTTTTACTCTTCAACAAACTGAACTACCTAGAAAATAGTTTTGGAAACTCAATTGGGTTATACCATTGATGTCACTTTCAAGAACTATAAACTAATTTAATAGAATAAATATTTATCCATATTCACTCTCTAATGGATATAAAACATCAACTACGCCAAAATATGGGTCTTCTACCTAATTTTTCTAGCCAAACAATATTGTCTTGAACCGGTCAAAATAGGTCAACTTGTGACCCAACCAACCATGGAAACTCAGTACAATTTCAGATCTTTAATTTTTTTAAACATTTCACATTAGATGAAAAACACCTCTAAGTCCTTTATACTCATTCACCATGCCCAAAACTTCTCAAGAAAGTCCATTTTCCAAAGCATTGCTAAACCGCCTTTTAGGCCCAAAACCAATCTTGAAAGATAGGGAACACTTTTCCCTTTATGACCTCAACCATGAACTAAAACTATCATCGACATCTAGTAAAAATCCCAAGCATCAATAAATGGGGATTTAGTCAATACCTTTAATGGACAACTTTTCCACAAAATAAAAATATCTAGAAATGAGCCTATTTGAGTGGGGTCCACAAACTGTCACAAGCTCTAACATACCTAATTAGAAATATGGAAGAGTCGTATACAACATAAAATCACAAAATTTAAAAACTAATCAATTCTAGCTTGGTACAATCAATTTCCTCAAAGTCACTTTTGAGTTAGGGATTAACTAGGGTTTTAAACCACTTTAACTTATTAACGATTGTTCATAAAAACCTAACAATCAAACCACATCATTATTTTTGTAAAAACTCTTATATAAATGGAAAAAAAAACCCCAAAACCTTTGTTACCCGTTCAAAGCACACAATTCACAATGAAATGCCAATTCGAGCTAGTTTTTCCTTCTTCTCAACTTAATTTTACCAAAACTGGTGTATCTTGCAAAATATTCTACACTTTGACCTGAAAATTGTCATGAAGCATCATGAAAACACCCTATAACTTCTAAAACTCACCAACATGATCAAATATTCCTAGAAATTTCCAGCCACAACAACTTGTATGACTAGTTCTTAGGGTTTTGCATGTTCTAAGTTAAAAAAAAGTAGAAGAACACTATACCTCAACATGAAAAATCTCTAAAATGCCTTGTAAACCTTGGTAAATCATGTATCACTCACCTACATGATTAAATTATCTCATATATCTCTATACATCATTCTCATGCTTCATTTGGCTTCCAAACGACTAGACTAGGTCTAGATGAGCACCGTAAGTGAGTCCCCACATGTACCTACACTCGAAGCTCATTTGAGTGTCTCAACACACTCATATCATACTATCCATGCCTCTATAATGCTTCTCAAGTCACCATGAAACTCAAACCACCATGTTCCATCACATAGGCTAGCTAGGTCACATGATTAGGCCTACTAGGCTAAGCCATTCTCATTGATTCCACTCTTGTCATCATTATGCAACCTAATATTCCATGTCATAATCTTTATAAGAACCTTATAGTACTTCTCCATCATTTTATTTTTCATTAATGAGATTTTACATCAATGACAACCTTAAAAATCACACATATCAACAGTGCAATGAAGGTAATAGATTTTTAAGGTCTAATCTAGGTTTGTTGTTCACAAGTATGATCAACCTGGTTGGGAGAGTTGAGTGTAGGAATTTTAGGACTTCATGATAATATAATTTTAATGAGGGTCATAGATTTGGTATGCTATGAAAATATTTTTCATGAAGGTAAAGGCCTCGGTAATATGGTAAGATAGTAAAAGGTGTAAATGGTTCATGGAGATAGGGGGAGCATATTAGGTTCTTGGTAACAATGTTACTAGCATAGTCAAGAACATTTGTAATAAAGAATGAAAGAATGGAGACATATGGTCATGTTTGAAATATGAGTCAGTTGTGCAAGATGATTTGAAGAAAAAAAAAGGAAAGATGAATTTCCTTAGAGGAGTGCATTATGCATGTTTGAGCATAAATGAGTGTCTTGAAGTCTATTGTAGTTATATGTCTAGTTGATCAGGTACAATCATAGTGTAATGTTGTAAAGAAGAAGCATTAATATTTTTGATGAAGACTTTAGAAGACCATAAGAATTAATAGGTAAGTTAGTAGGTTTAAAAGGTTGGTTCATTTTGCATGAATAAAAAAAGATAAATCTATGTTTTTCATTATAATTTGGCATGGGGGCTATGATGTTTTGAAGATAATTGCAAGGTATGCGATCTGGTTAGTTTATTGTCATGTTTCAAAATAAAGTGCTTTCATCAAGTTTATGATGAAAGGTGGAGATGAGAAGAGCTTATTATTCTAAGTTGAGTCTTTGAAGGAGAAGTTTTGGTCTTGTTGTCACCCTCAAAATTCCCCTCATTTTTCCAAGTCATGCTTTCAAAATTTTTGAGTTTGTGCCTTTGAGAGATGTTTGAGCAGAGTGTGAAGTCCGGAGAGATAGAAAAATTCATGATTTGAACAAGCGGTGCTCATTTGCAAACTTTCCCTATTAATTTGGAATCTTGCAGTCCACATGGTTCCCATCTAGATCCCTAAAAATTGTTTCCTCCATTTGAATGAAATTGTTAAATCCTTTTCTATGGCTATGGATCGCATTGGGCCCAATATGGTTTGATTCTTCTTTCCACAAGGAGCAGTTTGTTTTTAGGCGTAAATGGTGGAGTTTTCCCTCTCTATATTTTTCCACATCCGCAAGTAACGGGCATATCTTCCCTGTCAATTTTTGGCCCCAACATCCACAAGTGCATGGACATATCTAATTGGATGAGGGAAGGTGGGTCATCGGATCACTTTTGGAATTTTGGTCTTGTATGAAGAAAGATTGTATTCAATTGAGGCAAAAATTGGCTAAGTAAAAGAGCCGGCGGAAGCCTCCACGTGTCCTAACGATGCACCTCCAAAGGCCAAGTTCAAAGCAGGATCCCAAGTTTGCATAGACTCGACACATGCCTCATCGGTGTAAATTCAGAAGTGAGACCCAAAATGAGCACCAACTCTCCACATGTTTGGAGCCTCAAAAAAGTTAAATCGGTCGTTGAAAGGTGTAAGGCCAGCAGAAAGAACCACGTGTTAGCTTGGCGCACCTTTAGAGGTGAAATACAAAGGAAACCCCAAAGAAGTGTGAAGATTCCACATGTCTAGAACCCAACATAGTCACTCCTAAATAAGTATAAGGGACCCAACCTAAAAATGGAGAAAGAGGAGCGGGTCTAAATCAACTAAGTATAAAAGAACCAAAGTGGAGCTCTCCATGTGTCTCAATGGTGCACCTTCAAGGGTCAAAGCCAAAGGCGGTCCCCAAATGAGCACAAAATTTCCACATGTCCCAAGTCCAAAAAGGAGACAAAGCCAGCGTTAAATCGTTAAGTATAGAAGGGTTTGTGGAAGCCTCCACGTGTCGGATCCTGGGACAACTTCATGAGAAAAATCAAGGTAGGTCTTAAATGTGCACTGAGCCTCCACATGTTTAGGGTCAGACATATGGCCCCACCGAACAAAAAGGGACTTAGCCAAAGCACAAGTAAACAAGGTGAGGCAGCGAAAGGAGCCACATGTGTCTTTGGTGCTCTTCAAGAGGCATATACAAAACGAGTCTCCAAATGAGCGGGAAGCCTCCACGTGTCCCGGGTCGGGAATAAAGCTTGCGGTAGAAAGCGAGTGAGTGGATCCTTTTGAGATTTTGAGCCTTGTTTCAAGAGGGAAAAATTCAAATGTTGATCCCGCATCAAAATTCAAAACGGAGAGGCAGGTCGACGGAGAACTTTAAGGTTTTGAACCTCATTTTGAAAAGAAGTAAAATTATCCGTTACCATTCAAGTAATGCCACGTGTTAGACCCAAATGTAAATGTGAAGTTATGGGCTTGCGGGGATGTGAGGAATTTTTTTCACTTTTGAATATTTTACGTTAAGGGAACAATTCCAATTTTGGGCCCGCAGATCCATGTTTGCATTTTCACAAGTTTTGTATGGATTCAATTCAAATATTCGAATGAGCATAACTTTCACTCCGGTGCTTGAAATTGGAAAAAATTTATACTATTGGAAAGGTCTTGGTCTCCTCTATGCCATGGAAGCATAGAATATTGTTTTCAATAGGATTTGTTTGTGGGAAATTTGGAAAACGTCTTGTTATCCCAAATTTCCCCTTAAAGTTTGGTAAGAACAAGCCTTACACATAAAGAGAACATGAAGGGAAATGATTCGCACTCCATGAGCTCGAGTTCCGAACTAGGAAAAGTGAAAATAGAGGCCCCGTAAAGTAAAATTCAACCATGCACAAGAAGAAATAGAAGAAATGGTTCTTGAATGTTTTCATATCTTAAATCTATTTAAAGGGTCGAGGGAGGACTCAACAATGGAATCAGAGGTTACAAGTGGGCTCGTAAATAAAGGAGTAGTGTCGTAGATAAGCCGGGAGTAAGAAGGGGAAGAAACGGTGAATATTCGAATCCTCGAGCTTGAAGCTGTTTAGGAAAGAATCTAGAATTGACTAAGTATGGAAGAGCCAACAGAGGGAACCACATGTCCTAACGGCGCTCCTCCAAAGGTGAATCCAAAAAGAGAAGCTCAAACAAGCACCGCATCTCCACGTGTCTCAGGACGAAACGAAGGTAGGGGAAAATGGTCAAACAAAGTCAAAAGGTGGAGCTTTGGGGTCACGGGGGTTTTCTAAGTTTTGTGTCTTTTGCGCAAAAGGGCAAAGAGATAAATTGCTGACCCACGAGCCCAATTTTTGCTCTAATCTGGTTGCCACATGTCCCATCTCAAAAGGGGGACCCATTTTCACACTATTTTTCCCATCCATTCGTATGGATCTGATACAAACTTTGAATGGGAATATATTTTGACTCGGGGCTCGAAATATTTTAAATCGACACCATTGGAAAGATCTCGGCCTCAACTACGCCATAGAGGTCTCGAGACTTTAATTTTGACGAGGTTAGGTAAAGAAAAATAGAGGAAACATCTTCGGGACTTCAATGCACGGGATCCATCTATCTCAACAACTAGGTCGAATTTAGTCTGTTTCCATCATTTCCTCTTCCTTTAAGGTGCCGAACCAAGGATTGATGCAAAAAGATGGATTTGGGGAGAGATTTCATGAGGCATTAACGGTGGTGGTTGAGTTTTAACCTGATTTTCCCACTTCTCTCTCTTTTTATCCTTTCAGGATTGAATCTATAAATGTGGGGTCGAGATTCATTCCTCATTTTTAACTTTAGAACAAGTGAAACCTTCAATTTTTTTTTTTTTGATAATTGATAATGCACCGGTTCTAAATACATAATTTAGAACTCACAATTCAAATAACCATTCATATAACAAGCAACCATATGCAGCACTGTAATGACTCTGAGTACTTCCGATCTATTCATTCCATGACTCGGTAATCTACCGATCTATTCATGAGTAATAAGAGTCGGTGTTTTTATTTAACACATCACTCTTGCGGTTCTCTTCCCTAACTGGGAATTCGTAATGCTCGTCAAGGAATCTAATCAATAATCAAGTTACCATTATTCATCGGCATCTCATCCCTTAGACTAGGTGAATCAGACAACGCAATCAAGCAAACTTTGCGATACTTTGGCCAAAGATTTGAAACATACTGCGTTTCATGTCTCGTATTCCTTAACGGCATACTCGCCAACTGAATACGCCCTTCACCCCATTCATATGTTATATAGAATGTCTTATACTGACATCACAATCCTTTCTTTCACAGCTGAATCACTCGGAGGCAGATTAACAAGGTGATAATGTTATATGGATGCCTACGAGGATTAGGGATATGATGACATACTGGTTCAACCTTGCAGTTCAACCAGTGTGTCATGACACCCCAAATCTTCGAGGCAGTCATATAACATGACCACGTTCTTAATCGGTCCCTGGGTAACTCGTGCGAAATCAAGTGTAAATCTCAACGATCAATGCAAGGGGTGTCGCCATAAGTCACCTGCATTGTTGTAACTTCGAGAAGATCCTAATCTTCTCGGAGGTACAGCCCTGCAGTCGACTTTATGCCGTCAACCTTTAGATCCGCCTCGAGAAGATCTACCCAAAACAAGCGTTACGCACTAGAGTTTAAATTACTTCTTAAGACTTTTCCCTAAGGTTAGCCTTTGCAAATCCCTGGATTCATTTTCTTAAGACGACCCTCCTCTATTATTCCATTACTTGGTAGAGGTATTATGGTCTAGTTTCTATCAAGGAGTCATTAGAATACATCTGATTCTAAGCAACAGATTCAGACAATATCTCATAACCTATGCTTGAGATTGCCACCTGAAACTCCATTGATTGCCTATCAGTTCTCTTAACTGAATTCATATCATACCTTTCATTTTAAAGCTATGAATGATTAAGAATCCAATCTACTATTGTCCTATTATACTTAGGACTAGGGATTAGTAATTCAATCCAACTTGTTTAGCGTTATCTTTTAGGCTCAATTTTTAACCTATCTTCTAGAGAGACAATATTTAAGTTACAATATTGCATTATCCAGATCAAATTAGAACTACTAAATACTCATAAGAATTTAGTCTAATTACTTACAAGCTTTCATTGTCAATCACAAAAGCATCCATATTATACAAAGATAACTATGCCTCTTCGTTACGTAAACCGAAGAAGTTCATCATTCATAATAGAATACAACACATAAGTATCAAACACTTATTTTCATTCCTTTCGAAACTCGTACAATTACATTTTATGCAACAAAGATACTTGATATAATGCTAACGGAAAAGAAACATCTTTTCTCATATAGTACATCCATAAAATCAAGTCAGTAATTCATAATAAATCAAATAAACTATCCGATCGGATCGCCGATCTCGCATTGTATTTACCTCTTACGGCAACCATCTCGCAAAAATAGTCAACATGAGTCGGCTTCAATGAACCGAGCATGATAAGCACTAACTTTTAAAACAATTGCAATCCATCAATTGTTTCCATTAAACACCCCGTTTAAATGAGATCAAATATCCAAATAAGAAAACATATTCAAAGCTATGTCCTTGTAATACTAAATGATTACAAACATGTAACTCTATCATTGTTACATGTAATAGTCTTAAACACTTTCTAATTTTTCATCGATATTAAAGAAACAAGAACGAAGGCATATAAACGATCATTGAATCCAAATCACGACATTAATCGGTCGATTGTTGCATTCTTTCAAAAAAAGGAAATATCATAACAATTTGGAATCCTACCAAAACGTTACCAAATTAATTTCCTACTGATAGTTCATTATCAATAATATTAAATAAAGGAAGAGAAAGAATCAATCCATTCTTACTTCCCTTTTTACATAAGTTCATCACCAGATCGCCTTCACTTATGAGAACAATCAACCAAGATATAAATGAACAAGTTAGACAGCCGAAATCAAGATCACTGTTCTAAATCACGAAAATAGAAACTCAAAGAAATCTCTCAGACAAAGAACTAACACATCAACTATCCATAAATCAGTCTGATGTCCAAAACTAGTTTCTCCTAAACACAGTAAGGCTTTCGAACCAAGTTCGAAAGCAAGAGCTTCAAGCGTATTGCTGTAATCAACAACTCTATAACATTAAGCCTTTTAAGGTTTCCGAGAAACTATGCTATGATGACCACACATTGATTCCAATTCATGTTCACCAATAATCGAATCGAACAAACAGAAAGGAACTTAGCATACTTATACTTTCTCAGTCTATCGGGCTGAACAAACGGAAAGGAACATCATCAATCGATCCCTACCTTGGTGCATGCAAATCCCTAGTGCAACTCACCCAAACAGGGCCAGAACACGAAAACAGTCATCAATGACGCATATAAAAATCAGACAAACAATCAAGCTCTTATTTCAACCAAGAAACCCGATCGTATTTCGCCAATAATTTAGCACAAATAAGAACAGTTGAATATGTAGTTGATCACCTAAGGAATCTGTACCACCAAAGCAACATGCAACACAAAGTACTCCAAGAAAATACAGAGGTCTTCAGTACAGATTTTCTCTTCAAGTCACTGGATCAACACTTAACAACTGTATATACACATTTTAACTTGAACAGTGACCAAAATAGAAATAGAACATTGAAACGTCTCCTCACAAATGCTCGAATTCAATCCTAATAAATCCACTAATTCACACTACATACTGATAACGGATTTGCGCCCATAATCACAAACCCAACAACAGTATAAAAATAGAATTAATTGATAAATCCTTCCATGCCATTCAAGACAAACATTCCGAATGAAACAAGTATAAGCAAATCAATATACTCATTCCAAAACAATGAAATAAACTGAGCTGCTTCGAAACCTTCGAACAATTTTCGCAAGGAAAGGCAATACATCCACAAAAAGTCAATACTCGTATTTACTACAATAAAAAAGAGCTACAAAACCCGCTTTTCCACAAGGCTTCCACGACAATATAATAACAAAACTCAAGATGAATCTACATTCACAACAAAAAGAGATTATCAAACGATTCAATCATGAAATCCATCGAGTCGTTAAAGACTACGGTAACTCAACAAGCTTGCCTATTCCAAGCCAGAAATTAGAAAACAATGAAACCCACAAAGTATCATTAGTCGCTGTTAACAAAACCATGACAGAGCTTCGAAAATCTTCAAAAGCACAGAACAATCAAATGGTACACCAGTATCATTCCCTACTGTCTCACAACAGCATTGACGATCAAAAGTCGACAGCAAAACAGTGATCTATACCCTTCACAAGTATATTCGACGGGCTCTCGCCAAACAGGCCGAGCATTCAAACCTTTATAAATATAAATCTCTCATATTTAAACCAGAAGGAATACACAACAAACAGAGTTGAAGTTCGATTTCAACAAACACCCAACAAGCGGAAATTGCCAAAAATCGAACCAGAAGAGATACAGAGCCAAAATCAACTAAATCTTCATAGAAAATTTATCTAATCTTCACAAACAAATGAACAGAGTTGTTTTAATGAAGACATTTGAAAGACAAAGAAAATATTTAAAGGATAGGGCCTAACATGCCCGTATTTTGATTTTTTCCGAAGAAGACAACAGAAGAGCTCAAACTTCCTTTTCTTTTTCCCAAATACAGTGACCAACAAAATTTCGCTGTCCCGTTTACAATATATCCTCCATGGCAGAGAAAAGAGCCAGAGAAATTCATTCTCGCCATGCAACTCAAAGAGAATCAAAAGGTGCGAAGAACCAAGAAACTAGCAGAGAGAGAGAGTAGACCGAAAATCGCGATACACCAAACAAACCTTCCAACTTCTCGCCAGATGCATGCCGTTTCGCGAGCTCCGGCTCGACTCCCTAAACAATAAATGCCATTAAACCAATTTTCCCGCCTAATCTCTACTCCCACCGACCGCCAAAATTGGCGCATACCATCAAAATCTCAAGTTCATTTCAAAACTTAGTAATTGCAAGTCTGCCAAGGTTAGCCGCCGCCTAAGCCTCCGCCATCCGCCCCGTCCCTCATCCTTATCCTTCCCATTTATTGCCATAGAGAATAGCGCCCATGGTTCGCCACCCTTCAAAGGCCCCTTCCCATAAACTCTTAGTTAGCTAGGTTAGTATCTTAGGTTAGAGTTTTAGGTAAGAACCATGCTAACCATTTTGCACTTAGTTATTATTTTAGGATCATAACACATAGCCTAGGTCTAGGTTAGACTAACAATAATCTAACCCCTAGGTTAGGTTATTGTTTTAGGTTACTAACCCTTAGTAATTCAGTTTGGTCCTTCTCCCGAAAACTCTGAGAGACTCCGCATCATACTTTCTAGAACAGAGCCGCTCCCGTTCTTATTACGTAATCAGTATGTCAATGAATTATTACCTCGGTCTTTAATCGAGACCTTCCAGATATACCAGATATCGGGAACCGTTTCATTTCTCAAGATCAGCCCGAGTCATACTCCCGACCAGCCTTACAAATGCTTCCATACCTCGCAACCTGTTCAAGGTTCGGGATCTAATTTTATCACTTCACAAAATTAAAGCATTACTTGGATCAATTCCTCTGGTCCAAGTCTAGATATTATTGATGAATACCTGTATAATTTCATTCCGTGATCGATTAATATTCACCACAAGATGAAATAAATAAAAGAGTCTATTAATATTTTGACTACCAAGATCTCGCAATGCAAGAAATTTAATACATATCAAGCATGATTCCCGAATCGAGGTACACAATCCATTTACTAGAAATCACATATCAACACTTGAATGCTTAGGAGAAAGTAACAACAGTTCAGGGTGTTACATGCTTCCCTCCTAAAAGGATTCATCGTCCCGATGAATTACATATTAAACTTAACCTTCCGGTCAATCAATTTATTATTACACAAACAATGTGTTTACTTCCATATTTAATAGTTTCAGAAATCAATGTCACCTCACTTTTATTCAACCTGAATAAAGTCTGCCTTAATCAGGCTTTCATAAATACTTAAAAACAATCAGTTCATAAAAGTATTTCATCAACAGATTTCATTCTGTTGCAAAAAGAGAAGGAAAAGCAGTTTTCATCTCTTCCAGGTTTTCCCAAGTTGCACTTTCTTCGCTAAACTGGTCCCACTGGACCTTACATTGCTGAATATCTCGATTCCTTAAATGCAACTGGCGAGTTTCCAGCACCCTTGTGGGTTTAACCACGATTATTCCTGGGTCCTGGACCTGCAAGGAATTCCAATTTAAAACATGTGACAGATCTGAAACGTATTTCTTAAGCAAAGAAATATGGAAAACATCATGCATACGAGATAGAGCAGGAGGCAATGCTAAACGATAAGCTACAGGATTGATTATCTCGACAATTTCAAAAGGTCCCACATATCGTGGTGACAACTTGGCAGCCTTGCCAAAAGTTATAGAACTCTTTCTGGGTTTAACACGCAGAAAAACCTTATCACCAAGCTCAAACTTTCTATCAACCCGCTTAAGGTCAAGATAGCTCTTTCCGTCTATCCGCCGCTTCCTTTAATCGCTCACGAATCAGCTTAACTTGCTGTTCCATCTCTCGTGAGAATCTCTCGGTCCAATTACCACTCTATCCTCTACACTGTCCCAACTTACAGGGGTTCTCGCACTTTCTTCCATAAAGTGCTTCAAAAGGTGCCATCTTAAGAGATGAGTGATAAGTGTTGTTGTATGCGAACTCAACTAATGGGAGATACTCTTCCCACTTATACCGTTGATCCATGCAATACATTCGCAACATGTCCTCCAACACTTGATTTACCCTCTCGGCCTTGCCCATCCGCTTTTCGGATGATATGCGTAATCAAGTTTAGTTTCGCTCCTAGGGCTGCATTAAGCGCTTGCCAAAACCTCGACGCGTCATTCTAGGATCCCTCGCCGAAATAATCGCCTGTGTACACCATGCAATCTGAAAATTTCGTGTACGAACCTCTTGGCTAGCACTGGAGAATCATCCTTTAGATTTCCAGCGATGAAATGAGCTACCTTAGAAAAATCCTTTACAAATTTTCTATAGTAACCAGCAAGACCCATGAAGCTTCTTACTTCATGCACATTCTTTGGTGTAGGCCACTCAGTTATCGCCACTATTTTCGAAGGATCTACAGCGATTCCTTCCTTGCTTATGACATGACCCAAATAGTGAACTTCTGAGTCAAAGAAAGAACATTTGGATAACTTACCATACAGCTTTCTCTTTCTCAAAATTCCCAAAACTATCTTCAGATGCTCATTGTGCTCCTCAACACTTTTAGAATAAATGAGAATATCGTCCAGGAATACAAGTACAAACTTGTCCAGGTATTCTTGAAAAATATTGTTCATTAAATTCATAAAGGCTGCAGGTGCATTAGTTAACCCAAAGGCTAGAACTGTGAATTCATAATGTCCGTACCTTGTTCGGAAAGCTGTTTTATGAATATCTTCCTCTTTAATTCTTAGCTGATGATAACCAGATCGAAGATCTATCTTAGAATAAACCGCTGCTCCACGCATTTGATCAAACAGATCATCGATCCTAGGAAGTGGGTATCGGTTCTTAATTGTTGCTTTGTTCAACATCCGATAATCAATACACAGTCTCAGAGTTCCATCCTTCTTTTTCACAAATATCACAGGTGCTCCCCAAGGCGAAACACTTGGTCTAATCAATCCCTTTGACAAAAGCTCTTGTAACTGAGCCTTTAGCTCGACTAACTCAATAGTAGTCATCCGATAAGGCGCCTTGGAAATAGGTTCAGCCTTGTGCTTGATTTCAATAGTAAAATCAAATTCTCTCTTGGGTGGTAACCCTGGTAATTCCTCAGGAAAAACATCCCTGAAACTTTGTAACAGTGGGATTTGCTTCATGAAATCACTATCTTCTTCAGAAGATTCAGATATCTTTACTGCATAAAGGGTACATCCTTTATTCTTAGCCTTTTTAAGCTGCATAGCTGACAGCTTTCTAACTGTAATTTCTCGTTTCACACCTTGAATTTCTACTGATTCCAGCTGATCATCTAAACATTCTATGTTCTTTTCATAGCAATCTACCTTTGCTTTATGGTCAGCTAACCAATTAACACCGATGACAATGTCATACGATCCCAAAGGTGCAACATAGAGATCAACTTCCGTGGAAAAGTTAGGTAAGTCAAGGACCGCTCCAAAAAGACACATACTCACTGTATGAACAGAATTATTACCATACTGTACAGTCCAAGATTTATCCATTTTTCCAGCTTTTCTTTTAAGTTTAGAAGCTAGTTTGTTAGATATAAAACATTCAGTAGCTCCTGTATCAAAAAGAATAGTGACAGGTATGCCGAATAACTTACCCGGAACTTCTATAGGTGTCACTTGCTTTTCAAACTTGTTTGTCCGCTATCGCAAAGCATGTATCTTATGTGCTGACACGATCATCCTTCTTCAAAGGGCACGATTTGCGTAATGATCTTTACCACAAGTGTAGCAGCCTCCTACAGGTCCCTTCTTAGGCTCAAAGTTGCTTCCAGTTTTATAATTGTCACGCTGTCCTCCATAGGACTTCTGACCATTATTATAATTTTTTGCAAAATTATCCTTCACATTTTCCCGCAGCTTATTTTACTCGCGCCTTCTTATTGTTATCTCCTCGGAAACTTACTCTTGTTCCCAAACTTTTTCCATGGTCCTTTTCGGGTGCAAGAGAGGTGAAGAAGGGTTTGCAGCCTTCTTCCGCACTTCCTCCTTATGAGCAGAAATAGCCTTCAATTTCTGTTCTTGCCTTATGGCCTTTTCAACAACTCCTTCCATAGTGGTTGGACTGTGAACATCGACCTCTCCCCCTATCACAGGATTCAATCCCATGATGAATTTCCGTATCCTGAACTTTTCGTCAGTTTGGTACTGCGGTACATACTTGAGAAGTTTTGTAAACCGCTCCTGTAATCTGGCCATCGTTAACTTCCCTTGAGTCAAGTTCTGAAATTCTGTCATTTTCTGATCATAGAAAAGTTGTGGCAGCCAACGTTGCCTAAAATAGCCTTTAAATTGATCCCAAGTGATATTGGTCTCATCAATATTTAGTTCAGCTTTTCGGCTATCCCACCACGAAGATGCTTCGTGAGAAAGCTGATAGGCTCCCCATATTGCCTTGGTTTCTTCTGAGAAGTTCCTTATAGCAAAGTACTTCTCCATTTCGCTGAGCCAGTTCTCAGCTCCATCTCCTAATGTGGTGCCATCATACTTAGGTGGGCTTATCCTTTTTATATCATTAGTGAGTTCTGCTGCCAATCTGGCCCTTTTGTTTTCTGGTTGGACAGGTACATTTCCAGCATTAACATCAACACCCATTTCGGGGTTGTCCTCAGGAGGTTGCTGATTATCATTATCAGCTTCTTCTTCCTCCTCATTCCCCATCACCTGCTGTTCGAGTACAGCTAAACGATCTCTTGTGTCCAACAGGGCAGCAAGGATCTCATCCAGTTTCTGGGTTGTTGCCGCTCCTTCTTCAGGTGGAGCATTACTCGCAACGTTCCCCCTTGTTCTAACCATTTTCTGTTACAAGAAAATTCGGGTTTTTATCAGATTATGGACTCAATAGGTCCAAGAGCTGCAACCTTCAGCTCTGATACCAAGATGTAACATCCTCATTTTTAACTTTAGAACAAGTGAATTTTTTTTTTTTTTTGATAATTGCATACTGGTTCTAAATACATAATTTAGAACTCACAATTCAAATAACCATTCATATAACAAGCAACCATATGCAGCTGTAATGACTCGGAGTACTTCCGATCTATTCATTCCATGACTCGGTAATCTACCGATCTATTCATGAGTAATAAGAGTCGGTGTTTTTATTTAACACATCACTCTTGCGGTTCTCTTCCCTAACTGGGAATTCGTAATGCTCGTCAAGGAATCTAATCGAATAATCAAGTTACCATTATTCATCGGCATCTCATCCCTTAGACTAGGTGAATCAGACAACGCAATCAGAAACTTGCGATACTTTGGCCAAAGATTTGAAACATATCTTTTCATGTCTCGTATTCCTTAACGGCATACTCGCCAACTGAATACGCCCTTCACCCCATTCATATGTTATATAGAATGTCTTATACTGACATCGTCAAATTCCTTTCTTTCACAGCTGAATCACTCGGAGGCAGATTAACAAGGTGATAATGTTATATGGATGCCTACGAGGATTAGGGATATGATGACATACTGGTTCAACCTTGCAGTTCAACCAGTGTGTCATGACACCCCAAATCTTCGAGGCAGTCATATAACATGACCACGTTCTTAATCGGTCCCTGGGTAACTCGTGCGAAATCAAGTGTAAATCTCAACGATCAATGCAAGGGGTGTCGCCATAAGTCACCTGCATTGTTGTAACTTCGAGAAGATCCTAATCTTCTCGGAGGTACAGCCCTGCAGTCGACTTTATGCCGTCAACCTTTAGATCCGCCTCGAGAAGATCTACCCAAAACAAGCGTTACGCACTAGAGTTTAAATTACTTCTTAAGACTTTTCCCTAAGGTTAGCCTTTGCAAATCCCTGGATTCATTTTCTTAAGACGACCCTCCTCTATTATTCCATTACTTGGTAGAGGTATTATGGTCTAGTTTCTATCAAGGAGTCATTAGAATACATCTGATTCTAAGCAACAGATTCAGACAATATCTCATAACCTATGCTTGAGATTGCCACCTGAAACTCCATTGATTGCCTATCAGTTCTCTTAACTGAATTCATATCATACCTTTCATTTTAAAGCTATGAATGATTAAGAATCCAATCTACTATTGTCCTATTATACTTAGGACTAGGGATTAGTAATTCAATCCAACTTGTTTAGCGTTATCTTTTAGGCTCAATTTTTTTAACCTATCTTCTAGAGAGACAATATTTAAGTTACAATATTGCATTATCCAGATCAAATTAGAACTACTAAATACTCATAAGAATTTAGTCTAATTACTTACAAGCTTTCATTGTCAATCACAAAAGCATCCATATTATACAAAGATAACTATGCCTCTTCGTTACGTAAACCGAAGAAGTTCATCATTCATAATAGAATACAACACATAAGTATCAAACACTTATTTTCATTCCTTTCGAAACTCGTACAATTACATTTTATGCAACAGCATACTTGATATAATGCTAACGGAAAAGAAACATCTTTTCTCATATAGTACATCCATAAAATCAAGCTGTAATTCATAATAAATCAAATAAACTATCTGATCGGACTGCCAGATCTGCATTGTATTTACCTCTTACGGCAACCATCTGCAAAAATAGTCAACATGAGTCAGTTCAATGAACTGAGCATGATAAGCACTAACTTTTAAAACAATTGCAATCCATCAATTGTTTCCATTAAACACCCTGTTTAAATGAGATCAAATATCCAAATAAGAAAACATATTCAGGCTATGTCCTTGTAATACTAAATGATTACAAACATGTAACTCTATCATTGTTACAGAATAGTCTTAAACACTTTCTAATTTTTCATCAGATATTAAAGAAACAAGAACGAAGGCATATAAACAATCATTGAATCCAAATCACGACACTGGTCAGATTGTTGCATTCTTTCAAAAAAAAAAAGGAAATATCATAACAATTTGGAATCCTACCAAAACGTTACCAAATTAATTTCCTACTGATAGTTCATTATCAATAATATTAAATAAAGGAAGAGAAAGAATCAATCCATTCTTACTTCCCTTTTTACATAAGTTCATCACTGTACTGCCTTCACTTATGAGAACAGTCAACCAGTATATAAATGAACAAGTTAGACAGGCCGAAATCAAGATCACTGTTCTAAATCACGAAAATAGAAACTCAAAGAAATCTCTCAGACAAAGAACTAACACATCAACTATCCATAAATCAGTCTGATGTCCAAAACTAGTTTCTCCTAAACACAGTAAGGCTTTCGAACCAAGTTCGAAAGCAAGAGCTTCAAGCGTATTGCTGTAATCAACAACTCTATAACATTAAGCCTTTTAAGGTTTCCGAGAAACTATGCTATGATGACCACACATTGATTCCAATTCATGTTCAGTCAATCGAACTGAACAAACAGAAAGGAACTTAGCATACTTATACTTTCTCAGTCTATCGGGCTGAACAAACGGAAAGGAACATCATCAATCGATCCCTACCTTGGTGCATGCAAATCCCTAGTGCAACTCACCCAAACAGGGCCAGAACACGAAAACAGTCATCAATGACGCATATAAAAATCAGACAAACAATCAAGCTCTTATTTCAACCAAGAAACCCGACTGTACTCTGCCAATAATTTAGCACAAATAGAACAGGTTGAATATGTAGTTGATCACCTAAGGAATCTGTACCACCAAAGCAACATGCAACACAAAGTACTCCAAGAAAATACAGAGGTCTTCAGTACAGATTTTCTCTTCAAGTCACTGGATCAACACTTAACAACTGTATATACACATTTTAACTTGAACAAAGGACTAAAATAGAAATAGAACATTGAAACGCCTCTCACAACTGCTCGAATTCAATCCTAATAAATCCACTAATTCACACTACATATCGATAACGGATTTGCGCCATAATCACAAACCCAACAACAAGAGATAAAAATAGAATTAATTGATAAATCCTTCCATGCCATTCAAGACAAACATTCCGAATGAAACAAGTATAAGCAAATCAATATACTCATTCCAAAACAATGAAATAAACTGAGCTGCTTCGAAACCTTCGAACAATTTTCGCAAGGAAAGGCAATACATCCACAAAAAGTCAATACTCAGTATTTACTACAATAACAGTAGCCACAAAACCTGTCTTTTCCACAAGGCTTCCACGACAATATAATAACAAAACTCAAGATGAATCTACATTCACAACAGTAGATTACTGTAAACGATTCAATCATGAAATCCACTGAGTCGTTAAAGACTACGGTAACTCAACAGTTGCCTATTCCAAGCCAGAAATTAGAAAACAATGAAACCCACAAAGTATCATTAGTCGCTGTTAACAAAACCATGACAGAGCTTCGAAAATCTTCAAAAGCACAGAACAATCAAATGGTACACCAGTATCATTCCCTACTGTCTCACAACAGCATTGACGATCAAAAGTCGACAAAGAAAACAAAGTTGATCTATACCCTTCACAAGTATATTCGACGGGCTCTCGCCAAACAGGCCGAGCATTCAAACCTTTATAAATATAAATCTCTCATATTTAAACCAGAAGGAATACACAACAAACAGAGTTGAAGTTCGATTTCAACAAACACCCAACAAGCGGAAATTGCCAAAAATCGAACCAGAAGAGATACAGAGCCAAAATCAACTAAATCTTCATAGAAAATTTATCTAATCTTCACAAACAAATGAACAGAGTTGTTTTAATGAAGACATTTGAAAGACAGCAAAATATTTAAAGGATAGGGCCTAACATGCCTGTATTTTGATCGAATTTCCGAAGAAGACAACAGGAAGAGCTCAAACTTCCTTTTCTTTTTCCCAAATACAGCGACCAACAAAATTTCGCTGTCCCGTTTACAATATATCCTCCATGGCAGAGAAAAGAGCCAGAGAAATTCATTCTCGCCATGCAACTCAAAGAGAACTGGTGCGAAGAACCAGTAAACTAGCAGAGAGAGAGAGAGTAGACCGAAAATCGCGATACACCAAACAAACCTTCCAACTTCTCGTTTGCATGCCGTTTCGCGAGCTCCGGGCTCGACTCCCTAAACAATAAATGCCATTAAACCAATTTTCCCGCCTAATCTCTACTCCCACCGACCGCCAAAATTGGCGACAGTCCATCAAAATCTCAAGTTCATTTCAAAACTTAGTAATTGCCAAGTCTGCCAAGGTTAGCCGCCGCCTAAGCCTCCGCCATCTGCCTGTCCCTCATCCTTATCCTTCCCATTTATTGCCATAGAGAATAGCGCCCATGGTTCGCCACCCTTCAAAGGCCCCTTCCCATAAACTCTTAGTTAGCTAGGTTAGTATCTTAGGTTAGAGTTTTAGGGTAAGAACCATGCTAACCATTTTGCACTTAGTTATTATTTTAGGATCATAACACATAGCCTAGGTCTAGGTTAGACTAACAATAATCTAACCCCTAGGTTAGGTTATTGTTTTAGGTTACTAACCCTTAGTAATTCAGTTTGGTCCTTCTCCTGAAAACTCGGAGAGACCTGCATCATACTTTCTAGAACAGAGCCGCTCCTGTTCTTATTACAGAATTGTATGTCAATGAATTATTACCTGGTCTTTAATCGAGACCTTCCAGATATACCAGATATCGGGAACCGTTTCATTTCTCAAGATCAGCCTGAGTCATACTCCTGACCAGCTTACCAAATGCTTCCATACCTTGCAACCTGTTCAAGGTTCGGGATCTAATTTTATCACTTCACAAAATTAAAGCATTACTTGGATCAATTCCTCTGGTCCAAGTCTAGATATTATTGATGAATACCTGTATAATTTCATTCCGTGATCAGATTAATATTCAGTCACAAGATGAAATAAATAAAAGAGTCTATTAATATTTTGACTCAACCAAGATCTCGCAATCTGCAAGAAATTTAATACATATCAAGCATGATTCCCGAATCGAGGTACACAATCCATTTACTAGAAATCACATATCAACACTTGAATGCTTAGGAGAAAGTACTTTTGAAGTGTAAATAGAATCAAAAGCAATCAATACAAAATAATTTCCCTTTCTTTCTATCTCATCTATTGTTTCTTCCCTGCATACCGAAATCTATGGACCATTTATCTTTTGTAAGAAGAAACTTTGTGTTCTTATTGATATGATTTCTATAAATTTTGTGTCTATGGAATGATATCCTATCTTTGTGAATGTGAATGATTCTATTCTATATTTCTCTTTCTCAAAGCACATATAGGGTTATACTCTACTATCTATATTTCTGAAATTGTTATATTTTCTCTTTCCTCTTTTCATTTCTTCTATTCATTTTTATTGATAAGCTATTTTGGTTAAAGACATTTCTAGATGTCAGATGTCCATTAATATGAAAGTGTACATTTGTATATAAGATTTGTTTCCTAATTTCAATAAGGGAACCTCTCCCATAAATAAGAGGGCCTTGTCATCCCTTGACCGTGGTTTTGATTAAAGTACCATTTTAAAACCCAACAATTTTTGGTGACATCGTTGAGGATTTTGTTTCAAATATATCCCTTTCAAAAGAACAACTTCAAGATCATTTTTGATCGGTGACTCTAGGATTACACATGGGAAGGAAGGTCTTGGGTTGAAGATTCTCATTTTTAACTTTTGGAGCAAAAAAATTCCTCTTCTTTCAACAAGAAGGAACAAAGGAACTCATTCTTTAAGCACACCTCTTGTTAAAGACAGAAACTCCAAGAATAGAATTCCTCTAGAACAACTCAATCCTAATCTTCTTGCTCTGATACTTGCTGGTGTTTCAATTCCCCTTCAGACAATCTTCCCACAGATGGCAACACCTCTACCTTGGGGACAATGGATTGGGCCCCTTTCTCTTCCTCATCCATTGAATGAGTTACCTAGGAGTAGTAGGAAAGGTTTTCCTAAATTCCAAGGTGATGGGAAAGTACACCCAGATGAACACATTGCAGCCTTCATTGTTGCATGTGGGATTCTTGGGGTTGAACATGAAGATGTCTCTATCAGGCTCTTTGTGGAAACATTGCAAGATAATGCTGCTAATTGGTTCTATCATCTTCCTGCTAGGTCAATTACTAATTGGACCACCTTGACAACTCAATTTGAGCAACGTTTCAAACTTGCTAAAGATGTGCATGCCCTCTTGGCTCAAATTTCTCATATCAAGAAGGAACCACATGAACCCATGAGGGAGTTTGTGGCTAAATTCAACAAGCTAGTTCTTAAAATTCCACAGAACACTCGTCCTGTAGATCAAATCCAAAAGTTCTTCTTCCTCAATGCTCAAGTGAGTTATGCACTAAGGAGGGATAACCTTGCAACTTTGGATGTTGATCAGAGCTTGGCTATCAGTGTTGAGGATGATTTAATCATGTCTGGTAAATTGAAAAGAGAATCCTCCAAATCTAAAGCATCTTCTTCTTCCTCTTCCCCTGGAGCCAATTCTGATCAGTTAGTACAGAATCTTGAAAATGATCTCATTGCTATCAAGAAACAATTGGCTCAGCATGCTCCTTACCAAGATATTCCAAGGAAGAATTTTCAGCCCAGAATCATTTTCCTTCTCCTTCGAATAAATTGTCTATTGAATGCCCACCTAACAAGGTTCCAGTCAATACACCTTGTGAATTTCAAGAACACGATGATGAGTAGTTTGATTAACTCTATGAAGAATCGAAGAAGAGGTTGATGAAGAAATGGAAGAACTTGGTGGATCTCAAGTTCATTTCCTTACCACTGAAGGTATGGATGATGAAGATGAATATTATGAAATAGTGGCGAGAGATGAATAGAGATTCATATACTGTTATGACTTGGGAGGAAACAAAAAGAGAAGAAAAAGTGATGCAACATGCTAAGAAATCCAAGGAGTTTCCTGTAACTATTCCAGTGGTTCCTAAAAGAGGAGCCCCTATTCCCACTACATCCACACAAAAGGTGAGTAATGCCAATCCTCCTCCTTCTACCTCAGTTCCCAAAGCTTCCTTTCCTTCAATTCCTAAAGTTCATAAATCAAATGTTTCTCCTGCTCCTAGGAGTGATGCACCATCCACCTCGGGTATTTTAATATTATTGATCACCTAAAAAAGAGCAAAATCCAAATTTCGAGGTAGATTTTACCAAACCCATCCAAGATCCTTTACTAAAATGGTTAATTTTATCAATTCCAAATCTAAAGCCTCATCCAATACTTCTAAAGGTATTTTTCCCACTCCCTCTTCCTCACCTCAACCAAGCCTTGTGGTTGCAGTCACTTCTCCTAATGAGAAAATTGAACCATTTTATGTGAATCTCCTCATAGCTAGCCATAAACTCGAGAATCGTGTCATAGAATCAAGAGCATAAGATAATGTAATGCCTAAAAAATTAGCTCATGCTTTGTGCATGAGTATAACACATGCATTTGGTTCGCTATTCCATGGAGAGTAGAAAAGTGCCTTTGGTTAGAAGGATTAAAGATGCACAAGTAGCCTTCGCTGCTTTTCCAGAGAAAAGGGTCTTAGCCATTTTGGTTGCTGATATTCCTCCTTCATATGGTATGTTTCTAAGTAGGGATTTCTGTAAAAGATAGGAGGTGAAATCCAGATGGAATGGTTACATGCTTTGATCTCAGTCAATGGAAAAATAAGAAATTTGTTATTAGAAAATCAAACTATGTATATTGTGCAAAAGAATGATCATCCAAAATCACAAATACTCTATGAAGATATAGGGCATGAAAACTATATGATCATGTCAGAAGATGAGGAAAATATCCCTAAGGGAGTGATTCATGACCCCAATGGCATTTGGACTTTGGAGTTTGATGGAAGCTGCTCTTCAGTTGGTTTTAGAGTTGGTGTGGTGTTAATCTCTCCAGAAGGGAATATTCATCCATTTTCTTTCAAGCTTCATTTTGAAAATGCAAATAATACAAGCTGAATATGAGGCTCTCATCCTTGGTTTGAGCATGGCAAAAGAAATAGGAGTATAGAATCTTTGTGCTTGTTGTGATGTAGAGTTGATTGTGAAATAGGTAAGGGATCTTTACCAAGTCAATAATAGGAGATTGAAACATTATAGAAATTTTGTTTGGGATTCCATTGAATTCCTTGATGCTTTCTCAATTGAAGTTGTGCCAAGAGAAAATAATACTAGAGCTGATTCTCTAGCTATCTTAGGATCTTTGTTGATTCCTCATCCAGATTTCTCTCAGAGAAATTTACCATTGAAATGATTCATAGGCCTAGTGTGCTGGATAATGCAAGCAACTAACAGGTTTTCAATGATGATCAACACTTGCTCTCTTTCTTGGAGCTTAAAGACAACTTCAATCAATTATATTTTAAAGGAAGTGAAACTCTACCTAGAGAATATGTGCCCTCTAATGAAGAAGATATCAAGGAAGAAATGGATCAGGATGGTTGTATTAAGTTGAAGGGTAAACATATTCCCAAAGGGTTGGTGATTTTAGAAGATCTATTTGAAAAACATGATATGTTCATCAAATATGAAGCTTCTCAAGGACTCGACAATTTGTTGAGTATGAGAAGTTCAACATTGGAAACAATGATGAACCCAAGGTGGTGAATATTGGAAAATGCTGCACCCAAGAAGAGAAGAAGAAATTAGTAAACCTATTAAAGAAGTATGTTGATGTTCTTGCCTATTCATATGATGATCTTAAGGATTTTCAACCAAAGGAGATGCAACACTATATCCCTCTGAGACCTAGGATCAAACCTTTCAAGAAGCAAAGGCAAGTATAATCCTAAGGTTGCTGATACTATTTTTCAAGAGATCTAGAAGTTACTACAAGCCAAGATTATTTTCCCTATACATCATTCAACTTGGATTGCCAACATTGTTCTGTCGGAAAAAAGAATGACAAGATTTGCATCTGTGTGGATTTCAGGAATTTGAATCAGGCCTCTTTAAAAGACAACTATCCACTCCCCATGATGGATCAATTTTTGTAAGTTGTCTCAAGCTTTGAGATGTTGTCTATGCTAGATGGATTCTCTGGATACAATCAAGTGGAAGTCAAGTACCCCAGATCAACACAAAACTACCTTTACTACCCCTTGGGGCACCTTTGCCTACAAGAGAATGCCATTTGGTCTTATCAATGCTAGTGCCACTTTTCAGAGGGCAATGGATTTAGCTTTTGGCAGTCTAAAGGGAAAATGTATTGTTGTGTACCTTGATGATTTGACTATTTTTTCCAAAGTAAGGGCAGATCATCTTTAGCATCTGGAAATAGTTCTTAAAAAATGTAGGGAACATGGAGTTTATCTCAACCCTAAGAAGTCTGTCTTATATGTTACTGAAGGAAAGTTATTGGGGCATATTGTTTCCAAATAAGGGATCAAGATAGACCCAAAGAGAGTTCAAGCAATCCAGCAGATTCCTCTTCCCACAAGCAAAAAGGGTGTTCACTCTTTCTTTGGAAAGATAAATTTCTGAGGAGATTCATTCCAGATTTTGTAGAACTAACTATGAGAATTTCTCAAATGATGAAAGGGAAGAAAACCTTTGGTTGGTCTTCTGAAGGTAAGGGAGCATTTGAATATATCAAGAAAGCCATTGTTAAAACTCCCATCTTAGCATGTCCTGATTTCAGCAAGGATTTTATTATCTATTGCTATGCTACAGAGAATACCTTGGTTGTTGTGCTAACTTAGAAAAATTATGAGAATCATGAAATTCCAATTGCCTTCATGAGCTATGTTTTGAAAGCTCATGAATTAAAATATACTATGATGGACAAACATGTTTTTGCAGTGGTCAAAGCTGTTAAGTAGTTTTGTTTTTATATTCTTAATTTTCACTTTGTTGTACTTGTACCGATATAATCATCAAGTCTATTCTTACATAACAGGAGTTAGGAACTAAGAGAGGTAATTGAGTAGAAAAAGTCCAAGAATATGATCTTGATATCAAACCAACTAAGCTCGTTGGGGTAAAGTCTTGTGTGATCTTATTGCTGAAGGGGCTGATGAAGAATTGTCCACAAAAGTAGTTGATGTCCCTGTTTTCCTCTTTCTCGTTCAACAGATGAGTGGTATGATGATATTGTACATTTTATTACTTATGGAGAATGTCCATCCCATTTGAGTGCCAAGGAAAAGAAAGTTTTTAAGCTAAGGTCTACACGGTATGTATTATGGGAAAATTCTTTATTTAAGAGGCATAGATGGAAGATTCCTTAAATGTGTGGACAAAGAGCAACGAGAAGAAGTTGTTTTCAGCTTTTCATGATTAGGCCTATGGAGGGAAATTTTATTTTGCTATCACTACCCATAAGATCCTTTTGTGCAGGTAATATTGACCTACATTATCGTAGAGATGCATCAAAATGGGTAGGTAAGTGTGAAGCCTATCGAATTTTGTTGGGAGACCTAAGTTGGACTGTTTTACCACTCAAATTAGTAGTGATTGATGAGCCTTTTCAACAAGTGGGGTTATATTTCATTAGAACTCTTAACCCACCTTCTAGTGCTAGACATAATCACGTGCTAAGCTGCTATTGATTACTTCAAAAAGTGGGTAGAGGCTATTCTAGTCAAAATCACTACTTCTGAGGTGGTGTGTAATTTCATCAAAGAGAACATCTTGATAAGGTTTGGGGTACCAAACAAGATTGTGACTAATAATGCTTCCAATTTTTCTTCTTCTAAGATGATGGATTTTTACTATGGCTATGGAATTTCCCTTGCTCATTCTTCGACTATTATCCTCAAGGAATAGACAAGTAGAATCAACAAATAAGAATCTGGTAACCATCGTTCAGAAAATTGTTAATGACTCTCAAAGGAATTGGCACAAGAATCTCTATGATGCTCTCTAGGTAGATAGAATTACACCCAAAAGAGCAATTGGGATGTCTCCATTTCAGGTGGTGTATGGTGTTGAAGCTCAACTACCAATAATAGTGGAATTACCAACCTTGCACTTAATGAAGGCTATTGAGGATTCAAGTTTCATTAGTTCCTTAGACAAGAGAATAATGTACCTTTAGAAGTTGGATGAAGACAAGATGTAGGTTTTTGATAGGATCTCAGCTCATCAATTGAAGGTGAAATCTTTGTTTGATAAGAAGGCTAGGGCCTAGAGATTTTCTAGTAGGAGAAATTGTTTTGTTGTGGGACAAAATACATGAACCTTAAGGAAGCCATGGTAAGTTTGATTCTCTTTGGCTTGGTCCTTTCAAAATTAGACACTTTTCGGAGAAAATTCTTTCTACTTGGATTATATGGATGGATCCTCTCTCCCACTTCCTTATAGTGGGCAATATTTGAAGTTGTTCAAGTCCTAGGTGATTTGGGTAGTCCTTTTGTATATACTTGTGTGTAGTTTTTTGTTTGTTTTTGTCTTTCCTTTTGGTTTGTTTCCCTTTTGTGTGTGTTGTCTTCTGTATTGGTTTTACCTTTGACTCTATTTGCCTAATGGATAAGGACTGATATAATTTCCCATATTTTTCTATGGTTCTTGATCTTGCCTAGTTCCTCTGTCCTAGCCAAGTCATCCCCAGAAAGAGCCAGTTTTTGTCACCCTCAAAATTCCCCTCATTTTTCAAGTCAAGCTTTGAATTTTTTTGAGTTAGTGCCTTTGAGAGATGTTTGAGCGAGTGAGAATCTTGGAGAGATAGAAACATTCGTACTTTGAAGAACTGGTGCTCATTTACAAACTCACCTGTTAATTTAGAATCTTGCAGTCTGCATGGTTCCCATCTGGATCCCTGAAAATTATTTCCTCCATTTGAATGAAATTGTCAAATCCTTTTTATGGTTGTGGATCGCATCGAGCTTGGTATGGTTTACAATTCTTCTTTCCACAAGGAGCAGTTTGTTTTTAAGGTGTAAATGGTGGAGTTTTCACTCTATGTATTTTTCCACAGTCGCGAGTAATGGGCGTATCTTTCCTATCAATTTTTAGCCCCAGTATCCACAAGTGCGTGGACATCTCTAATTGGATGCGAGAAGGCAGGTCGTCGGGTCATTTTTAGAATTCTGGTCTTGTATGAAGAAAGGTTGCATTCAATCGAGTCCCAAATCGGCTAAGTATAAAGAGTCGGTGAAAGCCTCCATGTGTCCCAACAATGCACCTCCAAAGGCCAAGTTCAAAGCAGGAACCCAAGTTTACACACCCTGGACTCGACATGTTCCTCATCTGTGAAAATTTAGAAGTGAGACCCAAAGGACAAACCCCAAATGAGTGCCATCTCTCCACGTGTTCGGAGCCTCAAAAAAAAAAAGTTAAATCGGCCATTGAAAGGTCTAAGGCCAGCAGAAAGAACCACGTGTCAGCTTGGCACAACTTTAGAGGTGAAATACAAAGTGAACCCCCAAACAAGTGCAAAGCTTCCATGTACCCAGAAATCAACATAGTCACTCCTAAATAAGTAGAAGGGACTCAGCCTAAAAATAGAGAAAGAGGAGCGGGTCCAAATCGGCTAAGTATAAAAGAACCGATGAAGCTCTCCATGTCTCTTAATGACACACCTTCAAGGGTTGAAGCCAAAGGTAGTACCCCAAATGAGTGTCATATTTCCACATTTCAGGTCCAAAAATGAGACAAAGCCATCTGTTGAATCAACTAAGTATAGAAGGGTTTGTGGAAGGCTCCACGTGTCAGCTTGACACAACTTCAAAGGAAAAATCTGGAGGTAGGTCCCAAATGTGTGCTAAGCCTCCACGTGTCTAGGGTGGGACATATTACCCCACCGAAAAAGGACTTAGCCAAAATACAAAGAAATAAGGTGAGGCAACAAAAGGATCCATGTGTCTCTTCGGTGCTCTTTCAAGAGGCAAATACAAAGTGAGTCTCCAAATGAGTGGGAAGCCTCCATGTGTCCTAGGTCAGTTATAAAGCTTTTGGGAAGACAGGCCGACGGAGCCTTTTGAGATTTTGAGCCTTATTTCCAAGAGGGAAAAATTCAAATGTTGAGCCCGCATCAAAATTCAAAGCGGAGAGGTGGGTCGGCAGAGAACTTTGAGGTTTTGAACCTCGTTTCTAAAAGAAGTAAAATTATAAAGTAAGTCACGACTCCGTTACCACTTAGGTAACGTCACATGTCAGACCCAAATTCAAAATGTGGAAATACGGGCTCAGGGGAATTTTTACACTTTTGCATCTTTTGCGTTAAGGGTGCAATTCCAATTTCAGGCCCACAGATTCATTTTTGCATTTTTGCCATTTTTGTTAGATTCGATTCAAATATTCGAATGAGCATAAATTTCACTCCAGTGCTCAAAAGCCCGGACAAATTTTATACTATTGGAAAGGTCTTGGTATCATCTACACCATGGAATCATAAAATATTTTTTCAGTAGGAGTTGACAGTTAGAAATTTGGAAAACATCTTTCAGCCATTAATACGGGATCTGGTTGCTTCAAAATAGATCAAATTTGATCCGATTTCCATCCTTTCTTCTCCAACATGCCAAATAGACATGGGGAACTAACTGGATATCTTGATTTGAGTGAAAATCTAGAAAATGTATCTCAAGCCTTTAATACGGGATCCAACTATTTCAACTAGATCAAATCTGATCGATCTTCCATCCTTCCTCCTTCACCATGCAAAAGACGTGTAGAATTCAGATTCGACAGATTGTAGGTGGATTTTCAGGGGCATTGATGGTTGGTGGTTGGGCACCAAATCATATTTTCTTCCTTCTCTTCTTCTCCTCTCTTGGCTTCGTCTATAAATGTAAGAGCTTGGCTCATTACAAAAGGTTGGACTCTGATACTTTTGAAGTGTAAATAAAATCAAAAGCAATCAATACAGAAGAATTTCCCCTTTCTCTCTATCTCATCTATTGTCTCTTCTTGCTTACCTAAAATATATGGATCATTTATCTTATGTAATAAGAAACTTTGTGTTCTTATTGATATGATTTCTACGGAACTTTGTGTCTATGGAATGATATCTTATGTTGTGAATGTGAATGATTTTGTTCTGTATTACTCTTGCTCAACACGTATAGGGTTATACTCTACTATCTATATTTCCTAAAAGTTCTATTATATTCTACTCTTTCCTCTTTTCATTTCTTCTATTCATTTGTATTGATAAGCTATTTTGGTTAAAGGCATTTCTATATGTCAGATTTCCATCCTTAAGATGAAAGTGTAAATTTGTATATAAGCTTTGTTGCTTGCTTTCAATAAGGGAACCTCTCCCATAAAGAGGAGGGATTCACTATCCCTTGGTGTGGTTTTGATTAAAGTACCATTTTAAAACCCAACAGGGGCTTGTTAAGAGATTTGTTGCCTATTAGCACTATGATTAAAGCAATGTTTTTATTTGTTGAGTCAAAGGTGAGAAGATAGATTGATATAATTACTTGAGATAAATATTGTGTTTTAAGGCATGAAATTGGTTTGTATATGGAGACACATTATTATGAAGCATAAAAAGTGACATGGAGACCTAATATAGGTTTGAGTTTCCTAAAAATCTAGATATAAAGGATAATTTGAAGTATTACTGTATGCATAATAGTAAACAAAGTTATGTGTTCAAACCTATAGGAGCAAAATGTTATCCATGATGACCTAGTTGATAGGTTATAGTGAGGTTTGTACCATTTTGAGCACATGTTATGAAGTCAATAGAGTTTAGATTATTTACATGAAGACAAAAATTGGGAATGCACATATGTATGGAAGTTGTTGAATGACCTAGTTGTTATGGGTCATGAATGAGGGTGTTTTCATTTGGATAACTCAAAGAAATATGATTGTGAGAAGTCTTGAGTTCAAGATGGCATGGAGATTCAAGGTCTATATTGGTATGGATCTAGTGCATCAAGGTATAATGTTGATCAAAAGGTTGTATAGAAACATGTAAATTAGGGCTTGACAATATGGAGATGTATAAATCCATGTCAAGATGGATTGAAAAATTTATAAGATAAAAAAAAGTTATAAGAAGATATTTGATTTGTAAATACAATTATCTGCCTTGTCCCTATTATGTTACATAATAAAGTGTTTCAAGAATGTGTATGTGGTCTCAAAAATTGAACTACAAGTGACTTTGTCGGTACAATTGTGGTCATGATGTTGTATTCTGCTGAAGATAAAATATTGAATCCTTGAGAAAAGTGGATTGTTATATTAAAATCTTGATGATAAAATAGTGCATGTTGTTTTCTCTCTAATGATGCACTGATGTTTGCTTCTATTAAGTATTAAGAATAAGTTTGTTCATTTGGTTCAAGATTGGTTTTCTAGTTTCATGAGTAGGGAAAGTGTTAAATAAGTTTTTTTCAAAGTCATAAATACATGGGGAGTTTTGTAGATGATTTTTGTACTCCTTGAAGTAGGTTTGGTATCATTGAAAGGTAAGTTGTTGTGGAAGATCATATGATTCAGGGGGAGTGAAGTAAGTTGAGGTATGTTGGAAGAGTTAAGATGTATTATTGGCATATTGTATGGTAAGAAAAAGGTTGTTTCTTGTATCTAGAATGGGAGTAGCTTGATGATGAGAATTTTATTTTGGGGTTAATTCACATGATTCTTAAAGATAGGGTAAAGTGATTTTGTCATGTTTTGTGTTGTCTATGGTCCTAATATCTCTTGAGAAGGCGTACATGAGTCGGTGGAGTGTAGATGTTAGGGGAACTAGTTAATCTCATTTATTATTAGTGTTTAAGTAGTTAAAAAGTAAGGGGAAACTGATTTTTTGCTACTCTAGATCCATGATTTGGATAAGATTTCAAAGAATTTTGTTAGCCATGAAAATCGATCAAGGAGAAGAGTTTTCTATCGATATGTGAAGCAGTTTTTAGTCTTTGAAAGGTAAGAGGTTGTTAATTATTCCTTGAAATTTTCCTAGTGAGTTTGGTCTATTGACATCAGTTGTGTCTTTAAGGGTGTTTGGTAAAATTGAGAAGTCAAGTCATGTTTACTCTTAGCTCAAGAAGAAGGTAAGTCAACATAGTTGTTCAATGAGACAAAACTAGAGTTCAAGATGAATAATTGGCCATATTGTTTTGGTTGATGTTTCCAACCTAAAGGTAAAATTAATATGATCAATAGAAGGTGTGGAAGGTATGTTTTTATTTTTCATTAGTTTCAAAAGGGGAGAATGAGATGATGGCATGTGTGTTCCTTAGGGAGAGTTTGAGCTTTGTGTGTTTTTCCATCAATGGATTTTCCATAAATGAAAAGAGGGATATTGTTGGCATTGTGTTGTCATTGATGTCAAAGTATGATGTTTTTAGAGTTTTCATTTATCTCATTGAGTCCAAAAGAGGGAATAAACATGAAGGTTGATTGGTAGTGTTTAATGTCTTGTTGAGTTTGTTTGGTCTTAGTCTTTGGTTCATGATATCCTGAGTAAGTTTGAGGGATTGTAGAAGTGATGAAGTTATTTGGTGATTTTTTTTGATGATAACATGGAGTGTGATGAAGGTCATTGCATGTGTGAAAGGTTTCTAAGGTGATGAGGAAGTCAGATTTAGTGAAACAAGCATATTCAAGGTGCTTGTTTTTAGGCCTAGAGAGCAGAACAAGGTATGCCATGATGAAGTGAAGAATGTATCAGTTGTATATGTATGGTGAGAGCATGAGGAGTATGATTATGATGTGTAGAGACACTCACAAGTGTCTTATAGTTCTGTTTTAGGTGTTAAAATTGGTTTCTAGGTTTGTTCCTAGACCTAACCCTTAATAAAGCATGCCCTGGTGTGGTAGAGTTAGCACTTATAGGTGTATTTTGGAAAAGGTGAGCACTAGATATGTATTGGAAGGTTGATATGAAGGTTTTTTTGCAAATTTTAGGTCATTTTGTTTAATATTTTGAAAGATATTGTATTTTTACTAAAACTGAGTTCCTAAAGGTGAGATTTTGAGCTCAAAGTTTACTTTTTGGTGCTTGTTAGAGATTTCATGATTTACATAGAGCCCAAAATCTTGGGAATATTTGAATAGTTATTTTCTAAATATTTTAAAATTTGAATGAGTTCTTTTGATCATCAAGTTTTTATGAACAATTGCTAAGAAGGAAAATAACTTTTAACTCTTGTGAAACCCTGCTATATAGTAGACTGGAGAAATATTTTTTGCGGTGGCCCAGAATCAATTTCTTGAGAAAATGTGATTATTTGAGGTTGTAGAGGACTCCTCCATATTTCTCTAGGTGGTATTTAGAGGTTGTGACAGTATGTGGGCCCCACTCAAAAATGTAATTTTTTCAAAAAGATCAGTTTATGCTCAAGTTGTCCATTAGAATTATTGAATCAATTAGAATTTAAGGAATTATGTGAGATAATATTAATTTACATGATGGTTTTAGATGATGGTTGATATGTTGTGAGATCTTTTGTGCCCTATCTTGTATGATTTGGTTTTGGGACAATTTTGGGTTGTTTGAGGTGTTCTAGTTACAAAGATGTTTTAGAGGCTATATAGTTTGATTTATGGCATGAATTTCATTTGGTGATGACACCTTGAGGTCATGATATTTACATTGGTATATCACACTTTCATATTTTATGTCATTTGATGAAGTTATGGTTTATTTTTTAAGACTAGTTTTGAGGGTGCTTGGTTGTGCATGGTCTCAAGTGGGTTTCATGGAATGAGATGTTTTGAAGTGTGTTGCATGGTTTCTATTTGTTTTTAAGGCTTATAAAACATGTATAAGTGTGTTCCATGTTTTGGTGAAGGTGTTTTTCTCTATAACATTCCCTTTGTGGTGAGTTTCTTGTTTTGGTGTTTTAGGGCTTGTTGAGTCCTAATGTTGGTGCTGGGGTGGTTCTAGATGATGGTGGTGACCTATATGGTCTTATGGATGATTTTTATAGGATTTTATAATGATTTTTAAATTTTTTTATATATGATGGATAACCTACATGTATTATGATCATGATAAGGGTATAAAGGAAAATTAGAAATCTCATTTGAGTTAGTTAATCAAGTGGAGGAAAAATGTGACCTAGAAGGTAGTTCTTGAATATGTTAGAGGTATTGGTGACCATGAAGAGAGGTAAATTAAGGTTGTGTGATGTTCTAGAGAGATAAGGTATGAAAAAAATAAGTATGTGCGTAAGAAAGGCTAGATAGGTGTTTTGAGAGAGATAAAAGGAGAAACGAGCTTCATTAAGTCATCATCAGATTGTGTGAGAAAAAATTTCAGATGTATTTTGTTGGTGTTGATTCATCTAGGTTTTTTGTGCCTCATTGTAGGGTTAGTGTTATACTAAATTAGGGTTTGGTGATACTTGTGGGGTTGGTGCTCCTTCTTGAGTTGGTGCTCAACTAAATTTGAAAAAATGACTATATAAAGTTTTATTTCGATGTTTTTTTTATTAGGTAAAAATATTGGTTTGAAAGGGGATGAAAAACCACAATAAATTTCCATACAAAAGATCAAGGGTGAGAAATGAAACCCATAAAGGAACTAGGAAATACCCGGTAAAAAAACTTGGCCAAGACAAGCCCAAAGAGAAACTAAGCTCTAAACACATTCCATACATTTGTTTGATACTATGATTAGATTATGATAGAGGATCCAATATAAAAATAAAAAACACAAAAAACATATGACCAGTTAGCCAGTAGTAACCTAACATTTCTCCTTCTTCTTACTTCTAGTTCTAGATATGGGGCCTAGGTTCTAGATGTCCCCAGTATTTGCAATCTCAAGATATCACCCTCCTTAGTTATTGTGACATCCTCCTCATCTAAATTGCTACAAAGACTATTGTTAAGACAAGACACATCCTTTTTCTAAAATATATGGGACCACAAATCGAAGTCCGTGACTGGTTCTAGATAATGGACACTCTTTATTCCTACATAATGAGTTCAGCTTTAAGGCCATTAATTATTTTTTCCTAAATGAACACCTTCCTTTGACTCTCTTGAATTTATTACACGGTTCTTTAGTAAATTTGAGTAGGGTGTCAATACTGAGACTTCCATGATAGCTAGCCAATCTTCCAAGGTAATGTCCCTAATATTATATTCAGTGATACTCTTCCCCTTATAATCTGCTCTCTTTTCAAATTAAAAAGAACTTTAGTGGGTTTTCTTCCCCTTATGGGTTTCCCACTTAATTTTGGTGTACTTGTGTTATTAAGGTATATGTTTATGTGTTTGATTTATCACTTCTTAATCTATATGTTGTTAATGGTTGTTGAATGATTTGAAAGGTTGATGGATGTGAATGTTTAAGATAATGAAAGTTTTAATGGCTCATTGATTCACCCCCTCTCGGTGATTGTGTCTCCAACAACTAGTTATTATATTTCATATAATCTAATAAGGATGTAAAATATTTGGTGAACCTGACATTGTATTTTACACCTTATCTCAAACCCTAGTTTCCCTAGGTTTTTATATCTACATTATATATTTATATTCAAACCTAATTTTCATCTATCACCTACCCTAACCATGGTTTCCATAATTTTCCTTGGTGTCTTATGGTCGGTTCTACCCTTTGGGTCTCTTTTTAGGGCCTTTAATTGTTGAAATACCTTTCTTTGAATATCTCAAACATAAAAGATAAATTTTCAAATTAATTTGAGTTTATCATTAATTTTAAATATTTAATGAAAATATCTTTTTGCTTCTCGTAATTTTTAGCACACATTTTAGAAATTCAAAATTACTATTTTGAGTAATTAGGTAATAACCGGAAAATACACACTTTTTAAAAAAATATTAGAGGATTTACTTCCACTTAATCATATTGAATAATACCTCTCCCAATATTTTCAAATTCAAAATTTATTTTCATACTGGCCACTTTAGTAATTTGATGACAGTCACTTTTTGCTCAACACCACCTTTGGGTCTTATCTCCTTTAATCTTTCCATTGTTGGCCCTCCATGTGCTAATTATTATTCTTTACCACCTAATTAGAGTTTCTTATATCATTTGATCTTTTATCATGGCCTATGTTATAAATTTTGAAGTCTCGTTATATGATTTACTTTAACATCATTACAAATGCAAGGAAAATATCACATAGTGCAAGAAACAATGCTCCTTGCTAATGTGACACCTTCTCATGTGGACTCAATTTTGAGACCTATTTCAAAAAATTCTATTGGTAATGATAAAACATTTCATAAGGATATCTTATAGTCTATTTAATCTTTACACCATTATTTTCAAAATAAATTTAAGGTTAAGAATACTAAGATATCATCTCTCAAAAGTTAAATTACACATCTAAATTATTCTTCCAATGTCCATCTCCATTATATCTATAAACATCATAATCAATCTAGTTCTAAGCCCATTGAGAAGCAATGTGATACACACATTATGCATGATACATGTGCCCATACAAGTGAAGTGAAATTCCTATAACTAAAAGCACATCTTCGGTTTGAACATGATGTTATATAACATGATATTTTAGATGAGCTACTAGAACATCACTTAATCAATTTGTTACCTACTCATTACTAGCTGACTATCGATATGCAAAAATAAAAGGTACACCATTTTATAATTATGATGAAATTAATGGACATCGTGATAACAATTTTTATGCTCAACATTGATGAATCCAACAACTTGAGAATAAGGGATTTATTTCATTTGGTACACGATATTATCCTATGAAATCATCTCAAGTTCTAAAATATCAATGGAAATAAAAATTTATAACTATATTTAATTATTATAATATGATACACCTTTGGAAATACAATATGAGACATCTCCTCACAAAGCACATACAAGTAAAATGCATCCTTAAAAAATGCTTTATACAAATGACTTACATCATTTTATTATGCAAATAAAAATGACAATTGTACTAGTTGAACATGAAAAATTGCACACCACCTCAAAGAAATTACAACCACCAAAAAATCAATTAGGGGGCAATATGAAAATATATTCTATTGATAACTCTAATCTTCCACAACAAATTGAAAAATATTCTGATTCAAATGAGGATATCCATAAATTTTTTGATATGTAAGATGTAAAATTGCACATATTGGATTTCAATCCCATTGGGGGAGTTGAATATGATTTTGATATCAATGATGATAAACAACTTGATACCCCAAGTGATAATTTTTAGATATCTATACTTCACGGACCCTACATAAAGGAAATTTATGTGTCCACCTTGTGCTCCACACATTGTGCTTCAACACTTACTTGAGTGTAATCTCATGTCTCTCCCTATAATAGCTGAGGTTGATATAATCAAGCCTCATAGTAAGAACTTTGATTATACAACTTATTGTGACTATCATAGCTACATTGGTCACTTTATTGATCAATGTATCAAGCTTCGCCACATCATCCAAAATCTCATAGACTCCAATGTAATTGAATGGGATGAGCGAATTGAACCTTGACCATGCTCTAAGTCCTAATCTTAACACTGAAAATTCTTCTTTCTAAATTCCTATTTCTCATCATGTGATATACTGAAAAGTAACTATGTTCTTCATATGCATTTCTTCCTTTCCTCCCACATTTAAAAAGGAATATATCATATTTTCGAATGATTTTGATACATGACCTTCTTCCTTCATGGAGTTCTTCAACACTTTACTATCATCTCTTTTGGTGTTGGTTGCATGCATATAACACTCTAGTTATCCTTGACACAATTGGGTACTTGGTCACATCAATCCTTAAGCAAGTTTAGAAATTTAACTCTTTAAGTACAAGTAAAGCATTAGAGCTTTTACCTTCACAAAAAAAATAAAAACAAGTTTATTCTTTCCTTTTTACATATTTTCATTTCATTTTTATACAAATGCAAAATATTTCATGTTACAATTCTTTACTTTGGACATCAAATACACTCTATATTATTGTTTTCATCATGAAACATGTCAAAAACAACACAACAAGGTTGTACAAAATAAACTCTAAGAAAAGAAAAGTGTGTCTACACACCCATGTATCTTTTCATTTAAGCATGTAACTTTTTATTTCATACTTAAGAGGGTGGGGGAACATAGACACTCAAATTTGAAAATTTACTCTTTGTGTAATGGTGTGATATTGATTCTATAATCAGATCACCTTACGTCAAATATGATAGGACTTAAGAACATGTAGTGGATGAATAATGCATTGGAATTTCAATCTGTGTATGTGATCCAAACTCCAAATAGAATGAATATCTGTAATCAAAGACACACTAAACAAAAAGATGTTAGATGGATAAAAAGTGAGCTTACTAAAAAGGTTAGTACCAAGAGCCAAAGGGCTTCTTTTCATGGGTGTCGGTCATGTATTCACTTAAGATAAACAGTAAAACATAATATCATGATAATAAATATATGTAAGAACACAATGTTTTTAATATTATATTTCCAATGATTTTTATGCTAGAGACATAACCAAACAACTTATCTAAAATTCAAATGACTCTTTTAGATGTTGATCATAGTAGGTAATCCACAACAGAGTGATGAGTCACCAAAGGTTGTAAAAAAATCCTCCAGTATTGGTTGGCTTGATCACTTTCTTCATGGAGGATTTTCAGCTGATCCTCAATGTCGTTGGAGTCGGGGGTGAATAAAATAGTGTAGGTGCTTAACTCATGAGAAATGTAATATTTTCCCAAAACATTGTTTGTCAAATGGTCGGGATATCTTGAATGGAGGTAATGAGATGTGGGATACCTAGAAAGGTCATCTAAATAGAGACATACTTGGAACATAAGAGATTAGAAATAAATATATTAAAAAATATGTTGGGAATGACCAGATCTTGACAATAAAGTAATAAAACAAGAATCACTAGCGATTGCACAAATCATTGATGATTTCTATAGAATGAAATGTATATTGATAAAAAATATTAAATGGATCCGATGGTCAATAATAACAGATAATTGGTTTATTTAATCAATTTGTATAAAACTAAGAATATATAATGTAAAACCAACAAAATGATTACCTTGATGAATTCGTGGATGAATTGGTGTCCATGTGAGGAGAGATGTGAGAAACTTGATGGTTGTCAATCGTGATTACACCTAAAATATGGATTATCTGTCATTCAAGAGTATCTAAGTGTGTCATTTGGGCTAAGCTTTAAATCTCGAGAAGATTAAAAATTCAATGCAATTGCTTCCTTTTCCCTAACCAAAGCGGATTGATCATAATTATAAGGTCTTGCTAGCAAATCGGGAGGGATAATCACATCCACTTGGAAGTTTTTTTTACCACCTCCAAATGTGGTGGGTTTGGGTGATAGTGTGAGATTAAGGATAGGAAGTTACATATTCAAGGATAAGGGTGATAACAACTAGCTATTTTTTTGAGTTTTAGGATAAGATGAAGGTAAATGGGGAGTTGGAATGGTAATTAAAATATTTATAGGATGTAAAAATAGGTTAGGATAATATTTTTGGGGGGAAATGTATTCAAATTCATATTTGGGAATGAATTAAAATAAAAGAGGGAATTATTATTCAAATTTTTAGTGTCTACGTTTGCCCCTTTTTGTTGAGTAGGTTGATGCGGCAAAACTGCGAGACAAAAATGAGAGATGTGTTGATGAGATATTGAGATTAAGAGAGGATAGATTGTAAGATGCCCCATGCGAGGTAATTTTGAATGATGATGATGAAAATATATATGGATGAGAAGGATTTCAGTAAACAAATGACATGATATATTTGTGTAACCTTAGGGGAATGCATCAATGTGGTTGACCCTATAGACAAATGTGCACCCGAACATTTATGGATAATATTAAATGTGGGGAAAAGAAAAACTACCTAGTTTATGATGAGGGCATGGTTTATACTCTAGCCAATAATAGATGAAGTGTGATAGTGGATTGAAAAGAGTTGGTGGAAAGGTGAAATAAAAGCGATTCACGAAAAATATGCTCAATTTCCTAATGACGAATTTGAAAATTGAAAATGTAGAAAAAGAATGTATGAGACAAGGGGTAGTTATCTCAAAAATAAAAGGTAGGGACCACATGACAAGAGGGCGACATGATTACTCGGTAACCTACGAGACGGTTTGCGTCGGAAAGGTAACTACACCAAAGGATCCAATGAGAACCTAGTATGGTATGTGGACCATTGTATTGGTCAAATGAAATAAAAATTATGGGGAAAGAATTATAGTTGTCTAATTGGTAAATTAGGGTAAATTATAGATTATTAAATGTAGGATAGAGGAGACCAAGGGATGATTGTGGGTGATTAAATGAATCATCGAAATTACTAAATCACTTTGAAAATCAAGGCATGGGAAAAATTAGGGAACTATGAGTAGGCTAGGGAGTTCATTTTCAACGCATTTGTAGTCATGACAAGCCAAAACATATTTTGAGTTTGGGATTGTAGCATTTTGTAATTATTTTGGCAAATAGAGGCGAGGGCAATCTAGAGACAATGAAAACCTACAAATAGCGAGGTAGGTTTTTTTTTGCTTGAATTTTTGGTTATTTTTGTTTAGTTTTTTTTGTTTTTTTTTTTTGGGGCCATATTAGGGCACATTGATTTCGACACACAAAAATCATTGGTGATTCAATTGAATCACCCGTGATTGGATTAAACATTGAAGATTCGATAGAATCTCCTGTGATTGGGTTAAACACCGAAGATTTGATGGAATCACCTACGATTAAAGGAAAAATGGTTAGGAATTTTAATATTTAATTGGTTAAAATTTTATTAGGATGTTTATTTATTAAATTCTGACCAAATAGTTGTTAATGGCATTTTATATAATTCTAAATGTGGGTAAGGTATAGAATCGTAAAGATTTTGGATGAAGTACACTCGGCTATAATTGATGATGACTGGGTACATTTGGAGGATGTCAAAGTGTGAGGGATGTGCTATTATAGGCATATCTCCAAAGAGATGCTTATTAATTTCTTTGTTTGAGAGATGGGATTACAGAGACATGGAACGTCTAGTTGCGGTAATGAGCAAGATGATCATCACTTTGTAGAGGATGTGCACAAGGTTCTTATATTACATGTATATGGGAGCCTATATATTTAGTTGAAAAGGATGAGAGAGATGATATAATGTGGAGATTATTGGGAGATGAGGTGGAGGATGTGGAGATTATATTAGGGGAATTTTCATACAGGACATTATATAGTCTGAAGGTAGAGGGATGAGCATTGTTGACCATGATGATGATGGGCATCACTTTTAATCTTTATCGATTCTAGTGGAGGCTGATTTCCTTAGATGTTGATAAGGGTATTGTCTAATATGATGTATGCGAGGATTGTAGTTAAAAAATCACACACTTTCTATTACATTTATACCACTAAATATGTTATTCTATATATGGATCTCACATAAAGAAAGTATTCACAAATGACCTATCCCCTAGTCCTTTCATCTGAGTTAGTTGGTCGTCATTAGAATTTGTCTTGCATAGTATTGATTAATTACACGATTCTGTTCATCTTTCAAGGAGTATCATGTGGTTTTATTTGGTCATTTTTAATGTCTATTCTCGATGAGGGCACCTAGGGTAGTATTAGGGCACCCATTGGCATCTTAGTCCTTAATTTTAGGTGCCCTGGTCCTGAAAAACACCTAGATATAATTTATCACATTCGAGGTCAATCTCTGTCATTTTCCCTCTCTTTCCCCTAGGTACTAGTCGGCATGTCAGGTCATTAGTGTCAAAATTTGAGGAAGAGATCCCTATATAAACATAACATACCTACTATCTTATGGGTGGACTATATACCATCAATAGATAACTATCTACTAAGGCAAGGGACTATGTTTGGGCATCATTGCATCATACACACTGCATAGGAAGGGTTGTATTCATTCTATTCCATCCACCATTTTTATTTTACATCTAGCAATTTCCCCTAACTCTCGTGTCATTAACGCAAGGGCACCTTAGGCACATAATTGCACACGAACTACATTAGGTATATGTAGTCATTTTACACCCATCAAAGAACAAGGAAACCCCGGGCGCGTCTGCCTATCACCCGGTGGGTACCGGGCACTCACCGAGGCATGTGCGGGTGCCGAGTCTCTCCTTTATGTGAGTTTAGTGGGAAACATCATCTATGATCTGATTTTAAGATATTTGAGAGGAAATAAGACATACAAGCAACATAGAGCTCATAATGGCTTCTAGATCCTTGTAGTCATTCCAAACAGAAAAGTGCTTAACATATTATAAAACTTACACCAAAATAGAAATGAAGTTGTACAAGAATTCATAATTAGTTCATAAACATAAATGAAAAAGAGATATGTAGAAGGATGTATACATTAGAACCATTAATAATCATATTCACATAAACCTGGTAACCTTATTACATTCATTAGGCCCATTACAAAAAGTCATAGAAGGGCAGAGCATGATCATGCATTATAATTGGATTCATATAGATAGCTATCAAAAGAAATTTTAATAACTCCCAAACCCTTGATACATCCTTTCTTATGCTTATTTACCCAAGCTAACGAGAGTCCTAGTAGTATTTCTGCAGAGCTCCACCCTCTATCCAGCTTTCTTCCTTTCTCCTCTTGTCTCTTTTCTTACTTCTACTAGAGTGCTTGTATATATAGACTTCCCGAACTACCAAATCATTCTTCTATAGCCTCGAGATATGTCACCAAGTTTCGAATGTGGTCCTTCATGGACGTATGCTCCTCAGGAGTGAGTTCACCACTCCTTGCTATGATTTACTTCTCGAAGCTTCTATAGCAGAGCGTATTCCTTCTAGGCCACCCTATCGCCATGCTGGCACCTTATCCACTCAGGTCACGTTATTTTTGCATCCCGCCATATAGGTCAAAAATGGCTACTTCCCAGATTCTGCTCCACGGGCGCACATCCCGGGTTCTACCAAAACCCTACTTGAACCCTTCCCTACACGCCTTATCTTGCATGATTTATTAAACCTTGCGCGCCTATGTGCCCTTTTTGGACTTAGTTGATATTTTAGGGGCCCATTATCGCTCCACACTTTACCTGTTCTCTTCCTTGGAAAATTCCTCAAAGAATAAATAATACACAAAGACTTAATGGATTAGAAAAAGAATGAAGGGAACAAAGAAGGAAGAATGGGGAATGATGCTACTTAAAGCAATAAGAGAGGAAACTTCTTTTTTGTAAGTTAGACTCCGATTGTTCTAGGCATTGACCTCATTATATGCTCTTTGGAAAAGATATCCTACTAAGGTGCTCACCTGATAAAAACCTAGCCCATCCCCTTGTGCACTCATGGTGTGAATAATTTTCTCTAACTCCTTGCCTATTTCCTCCAGCCGCATCAATCCTTCGTGTGTAATCTGTGGGCATAGTTCCTTTAACCGGTTTTTAAGTGAGCCCCATAAGGCCTCAATAGCTTCGATTTATTTTCTACCTCAGAGGATATTTTCTCACTCTTCTCTGTTCCCCTTGTTCTTCTCCTAGAACTCTTTAAGTTCTACTTCATCATTGGTAACCATCATGCTTGCCACTTTATCTCTATCTCTGCGTAGTTTTTGTACGTGGCCTCAATAACTGGGAAGCAATCTTTACATCAGTAAGGACCTTACTATATTCAGCTATGAGTGCCATGACTTTCAATTTATCCTCCTTTTCTAAACATGCAGCCACTTCTTCTATAGATTCCAAGGCTAGCGACTGCCTCTCCATGGTGAGGATTCTTGTTAAGTCCTCCAAGAATTCCAGTAGATCCATACTTCTGTGTGGGAGGCGCTAGGTCCGGATGCTTCAACACTATTTCATTTGTAATGGACTCAATCTTTTTGTATACTTCACACACTCTAGCCTTCTCATCCTTTAACTCACGCTGCAACTAGGTGCTGATCAACTCTTCTTGTTTCAAGCCCTTAGTTTTCTCATCTAGCTCCTCTTCCTTATTTTCTAGCTTTTCCTCTAGAAATCTTACTTTGTCATTTCTTCTGAAGAGCCTAGCCTCAATCTCAACTGCAACCTTGTTCACTGCATTACATAACTACTCATTCAAGAGTTGTTGGGAATTTACCAAGGGTTTGGTTCCTTCGACTTGATCTTGGTGTGATTGCCCCTTGGTGTTTCGCTTCTAATGTTTCAGCTTCGGGAATAGATTTAATATGAATTAACACCAAAGACTGTAAAATATCAATTAAGTTGCTTTGTTGAAACAGGTAGGGGAAAGGCTGATTTCTGGTTTTGAACCACAATAACCGATGCCGGTTACTGATAACCGATATCGGTAGGGTCTAGGATCTGTGGGTTAGTTGTGTTGTGGGGTGGTTGTTGTTGTAGGGTAGCTGTGTTGTTTGTAAGGCTAGTATATGGGTGATATTAGGTAATGAGGTGATGAGAAGTAAATGAAGGATAGTTAGATGCAATATGTTGCCGGGTAGTGGATCTAGGAATGGATTTGTGAGGACTGTGATTCAAAAGTCTAAGAAGTATTATTAAAAGGACATGCAAGATGTAACTTACTGGTTATTGACGAAGATGCAGGTCCAAGAACTCTGATGACAAAGGCAGAACTGAGGTAGGATGGCTCGACACACGTAAGATGAGATATCTCCTCCCGATGATCACCGAGTATCACAGGCTCGTATCCAGTTGCAGCCTTGGGCTTGATCTCCTTTGCTGCAAACTCTTCTTGTCTCTTCACTTGTCTCTGCTCAGCCAACTAAAGATCCGAATTCTCTGATCGCTCCCGATGCTCTCTCTCGATCCAAAATCCTTCCACCTTTTTGGTTTGGGGAGCCCATTTACAGTGGAACCGATGGCGGTTACATGTAACCGATGGCGGTCGAGTAGAACTGTATCGCAGAAGGAAAAAGTAGGCTATTTTTAGTAAAATAGCCCACTTTCCCGCTTTTTCCGAGAGATTAGTTGCGGGCTTGGTCAAGTGACTAGAAGGTCGGTTTTGGGTGCGTAGAAAGGGGTCATTAGTCATGGGTGTAGTGTGTGACCAAGTTATAGGTCTTAATTAGGTTAGTTTAGGTTAGGACTAGGTCATGATGAGGTGGCAAAATGAGGTGGCAGTAAGGTGATGTGGATTTATCAATTACAAGGTAATTAATAAATAATTGTGTAAGGTTTAGGTGATGAGGTTAGGTTGCAAAATGAGATGCGGGTCACAAGGGGTCGTAAGACACAAATTTGGTGTCTACATTAGCCCCTTATTGTCGTGTAGCTTGTTTTGTAAAGTTGCACGGACAATAATATGAAGTGGTTTCTCCTGTTAAGGGTATAGGTAATCCCCCTCAAATCTATCACAGATTGAGAGAACTTGAAATCAGGGATAGGGTTGATAAAGGGTAAATGGTGTAGAGATGATGGGGAAAAGGTGGGGTAAGTCCAAGGAAGCAGACGCACGTTGAAATGCAATAGTGCGACTAGGGTACATGATTTGACGAGCAAACCAACAATGCATAGGCAAAGGTCGATAGTTTATCCAAACAAGGGTGATATAATCCTGGTATCCAAGGCATAGGAAGTAGCTCCGTGGTATATAATGTAAGGTACAGAACGTTTAGGCATGTTCGGCAAGCACTCAAATGGTTGGTTTGGTTGAGATAAACGTCACGGTCTAGGTCTAGGCAAAGTTGGTCGACAGATCAAGTCAGGGACCCTAATCATGCTAAAACACGAACAGGTGAGCTCGATGGAACAAAAAGCTACATGATGGGTGGATAAAAGTGTATGTTGTTGATGTTGGGTAAGGTATGAAGTGATACGGCCGTGGGTCGGGCCAAGTTGTTGGGTTACGGCCTGGGTCGGGCCGGATGGGTAGGGTGAGGCCTCGGGGTCGGGCCGGATGGTTAGGGTGAGGCTTGGGTCGGGCCGATAGGCATAGGTGGGTAGTTAGGCGAGGCCTGGGTGGGTCGGGCCGTAAAGGCCGAGGCCCTGGGTCGGGCCAAATGGTTAGGCGAGGCCTTGGGTCGGGCCGGATAGGTAGGCCGAGGCCTGGGTCGGGCCAAGAGGTTAGGGTGAGGCCTGGGTCGGGCCAAATGGTAGGGTGAGGCCTGAGGCCTTACTTGGGTCGGGGCCGGGATAGGTAGGTTGAGGCCTGGGCCGATAGGAGGCCTTGGGGTGGGCCAGGGTTGGCCCGCCTGGGTCGGGCCAAATGGTTAGGGTGAGGCCTTGGGTCGGGCCGGATAGGTAGGTTGAGGCCTGGGTCGGGCCAAGTTGTTGGGTGGGTCGGGCCAAATGGTTAGGGTGAGGCCAAGGGGTGGGCCAAATGGTGAACAAATGGTGTTCAAAGAAAGGTGGGCATAGGTTGAGGCAACCGGAGAGCCGATTGATCAAAGGTGGATAGGTTGAGGCCTTGGGAACTATATGGTAACAGAGAACATAGCCGAGGAGTTGAGGGGTGTAGAGCGATTGAGGTGGATCGCAGGCACGAGTGCAGCACTGTGAGTATGAGAGGATTCCTCTAGATCGCATGTGGGTGACAATTTGGATTTGCAGATATACCCTGGCTTATAGACCATATATGAGGATCGACGCCGAGGCAAAGATTCTCACCTCCCGGCCAACACCTCCGTAAGGGCCAGAGAGAGAAGCAGCCGATCGCAGGTAATGGATGCAGGAACGACAGAGGCCTATAGGTTATGGTGGGTAGCAGAGCTACGAGGTGTACGTGATCGCCCGACATAGCCGTGATTACAATGGAGAGAGATCATCTGCCCAGAGTTTAGTTCATCAGCTCCAAACAGATGAATGAGACAAGAGGATTGTTAGCGGTGATGAGTCACGAGCAGAGAGACTAGAGGCTGGATTCCTCCATGCGAGAGGGCGTATTCATATGTTACAGGAGAGATTGGGCAGATCGCTGGGTGGTACCAATACCCGTGGTACCTTTGAGGATGGAGAGAGCCCGGCGAGAAGATGCGACGATCACGATCATCTCCCGGGTCTGGGATGAGTCGTGAGGGTCTAAATAAATGTTATCGAGGTATAAGAATAAATAAGGATGCCGACTGCGTGTGTCGATGATAGAGAAGATGTATTTGTTTAACATCTAAATAAAACGAGATATGTATGTTGATTTGAGTTATAATAATAAGAATGTTTGCGTTGTGATTTTTGGTGTTTTTTTTTTTTTTTTTTTGAAAAAGGATAAAGAGGAATGTGATTAAATAGAAATACACAAAAATATTTATATTTACCACACATGATAGGTTATGGTAGGGGATGGTCGAGCTAACCTTGGGAGACCCCATGTCTCCGAAGTGCTGCCTACATAGCCCATTGCACAAAGCAAGGAGGGGCCTCAGACCGATGTAGTTCTCCCTTAGGACCAGGGAGAGGTGAATTTAGGCAATTTGGTACGGTTTAGGCAATTGGTTGGTTGGTAAAAATATTGATATTAATATTGGTAAGGTAAGGTTGTTGGTGTTGGTAATGAATTGGTGATGTTGTAAAAGGTATAAGGGAAGCGAAAGTTAGCCTACCCAAGTAGAAGGGAACCATGTCCTGATTAAGATCAACACACAATCCTAGATGCGAGGCAAAGAGGAAAGAGTGCTCCGTAGGTGAAAAGAGCTAAACAAACCACACAACGTAGAACGAGCTTGAAGCCCTAGGTACCGTGCATAGACGAGAAGTCAATAGGTGAAAAGAGTTGTATGATCACAATATATCGGGTGTACGTCACGTCCCTTGAGTTGAAACAAATGGTGAGGTGAGGTGGATGATATAACTGAGGTACAGAGAACTTGTTACAAAGCGAGTGTTCTGACGAAAGAGAACCTACCCTAAATAGACAAGTCCATGACTCAAAAGTTCTTTTGAATGAGGCTTTTATTTTACTGAATATAGACTGATCGATGCGGGAAGTCTACAAGGGATATTGATTGTACTATTCTTGAGGTCTTCACAAAGCTGATCAATGCGAGAAGCTTCGATAAAGGTCGACTGTGTATAGCTGTCCTTCGAGGGAGCAACTATTTATAGTAGCAGATATGATTTTAGTGCATAGCTGTCCTTCTGGGGAGCAAGCATTTCATATATATAAAGCAGCAATAGTTTGGCATATAGCTGTCCTTCGAGGGAGCAGTCTATATATAAGGTAGATAGCTAGATGTCCTTTTGACGTGAAGCATCTAGTTTTTGTAGGAAGTTTGACTCAAGAAAATCCCATAAGAATACGGCTTATTTTAATACTTTGAAGTCATGGACTAGACTAAAAAGGGAAGGCATTGCTGAGGTGAAGTGAGAATCAAACTATGTGAGCTTGATTTTTATTATGAGGTGTAGGAAACAAAGTGTATGTGGTGGTAAGTGAGCTCAAGGGACGAAGCAGGTAGATAAGAAGTGATATAACACTAAATTCAACAGTAGAATGGTCGAAGATGCAAGGCATTAAGGGGTTCAGGCTCAGGTTTACCATTAAGCGAAGCTAAACGATAAGTGCCTGATCCATAAGTGTGAGTGATTATATAAGGCCCAATCCAATTAGGAGCAAATTTTCCACGTTTGCTCTTTTCTAGTTTGGTTACATGTTGATTCTCTTTGAGGACAAGATCACCAACCTTAAAGGTACGCTCATGAAGTCGCTTATCATAAGCACGCTTGATACGTTTTTGATAGATTTGGAGGTGATCAAGAGCTGTAAGACGACGCTCGTCAAGAAGCTCCAATTGGGCTAACCGCTCTTGGCGGAAATCATCATTGGTGAGAATATCCTGAAGAGATATTCTAAGGGAGGGTATTTGTACTTCGAGAGGCAGGACAGCCTCGGTACCATATACCAAAGAAAAAGGTGTGGCATTAGTGGAGGTACGAATGCTAGTACGATAAGCCCAAAGGGCAAAGGGGATGTGATCGTGCCAATTTCTTCCGGATTCATTGACAACTTTCATGAGGATTTTGGTTAGGGTTTTATTAGAGGATTCAGCTTGTCCATTTGCTTGTGGATAGTAGGGTGATGAGAAGCTGAGTTTGATACCAAAGTTGTCGCAAAGGTCCTGCAACAACTTGTTTTTGAAAGATTTTCCATTATCTGTTATCAGGCGATGAGGAACACCAAAACAAGATAATGTGGTGGTTAATGAACTCTACAATTTTTTCTTTTTTAGTTGAAATGAGCGGAATAGCCTCCACCCATTTTGTGTAATATTCGGTTGCTGTGATAATCCATCGGTGACGTTGCGAAGAGGACGGATGAATCTCACCAATAAGGTCTAAACCCCATTGTGAGAAAGGCCAAAGATCTCAAGTGACTCAGAAGTGGGTGGCTAGGAGTATGTCAAGGTTGGCATGTTGTTGACACATAACACAACGCTTAACATATTCGTAGCAATCGTTATTGAGAGTAGGCCAATAATAACCTAGGCGAAGGATTCGTTTGGCCACGGCAAGGCCGCTAAAATGTCCGCCACAAATACCATCATGGACTTGTTGGATGGTATGGGTGACCTCTGCACCAATGAGACATCGAAGGAGGATGCCATCAAAGCCACGTTTATAAAGGAGTCCCCCCATAACAACATAACGAGAAACGCGTTTAAGAAACGCGCGTTTTCCGGTACTAGTAAGGTCAGATGGGAGAACAGAGGTTGTAAGGTAGTCATGAAATTGGTGATACCAGGTATCCTGCGAATTAGCAGACACATTATTTATCGTACAAACAACCGAGGCTGAATAAGATGGGGCAAAGAGTTGTTGGACCAAGACGAAAATGTCAGAGTCAGTTGATGAAGCTGGAATTTGCGAGGCTAAGCAAGCCATAGTATCCACAAATTTGTTAGTGGAGCGGGGAATGGTTTGGATAGAATAGTGAGTAAATAAGGCTAGAAGTGAATCCACATAGTGTTTGTACTTTTGAAGTTCCTCATTTTTGCATTGGTAGATGCCCATAACTTGATTGACTACCAATTGAGAGTCGCCAAAAATATTGATAGATTTGATACCTAAGTGTAACGCAACTTGGAGACCCAGAACAAGGGCCTCGTATTCCGCTGTATTATTAGTGCAAGGGAAATCGAGTCGGAATGAGAGAGGCATAGGCTCAGCGTCGAGAGGAATGAGAACAACGCCGGCTCCTCCGCCGCGCTGGCATTTGGATCCATCGAAGAAGAGGGTCATTGGATACGACTCCTCCCTGAGTGAAAGAGTGGCGATGAGTTCGTCGGGGAATGTAAAATTGGTAAATTGTTCCCCTGGTAAAGGGGCTTCCGCAAGTTGGTCTGCGATGGTTTGTCCTTTGATTGATTTCTGGTGGACAAACTCAAGGTCGAGGTCGGCGAGGAGCATGAGCCATCTGGCGATGCGTTGGTTTAGATGAGGTTTGGCATACATGTAATGGATGGGGTCCGTGTTGGTGATGACGAAAGTTTTGTGATTCAGAAGGTAGTGTCAGAGTTTGGTGGCCACGAATGATAGGGCTAGGCACAACTTTTCTACATGTGTATACCTAGTCTCATAGTCCACCAAAGTACGACTTATATAATAAACGGCTTGTTCTCGATTCTCAGAGTCACGATGTGCAAGCATGGCCCCTACAGCGTGGTCGGTGGTGGAAAGATAAAGGTAGAAAGGGCGGTCGTCCTGGGGTGGGATAAGCACGGGTGGCTGCAAGAGATAAGCTTTGAGAGCCTCAAAGGCTTGGTGGCACTCTTCACTCCATTGAAAGTCAATGTCTTTTTTAAGGAGGTGATGGAAAGGTTGACATCGATCCGAGAGTTGGGAGATGAAACGTCGGATAGATCGAGCTTACCTTGTAAACTACGCAATTGTTTAAGATTGGTAGTGTGGGGCATTTCTAGAATAGCTTTGACTTTAGATGGGTCGACCTCAATGCCACGCAGAGAGACAATAAAGCCGAGAAGTTTTTCCAAAGGACACCAAAGACACATTTCTTTGGTCAAGACGGATGTAATATTGTAAAAAGTGATCAAAAATAATGGTTAAAACATCGAGATGTTCACCGCGATGTTTAGATTTGCCAAGAAGATCATCGACGTAATCTTCAAGGATAGTGTGCATAATGTCATGAAAATGTAGGTCATAGCCGCCGATAGGTTGCACCAAAGATTCTTAAGGCCAAATGGCATTACACGGTAATGTAAGGTTCCCAAGGAGTTATGAAGGGTAGTTTTATGTTGATCGGCGGGTGCAACCAAAATTTGGTCAGATCCTCGAAAAGCCATCCATGAGAGAGAGCATCTCATGGCCTGCAAAGTGAGATCAACAAGTTGGTCAATACTAGGTAGGGGGAAGTCATCCTTAGGGCAAGCGAGGTTGAGATCCTAGAAATCCATGCATATCCGAAGTCCCCCGCCGCTTTAGTGACAGTGTACGATGTTAGAAATCCATTGAGGATAGTCAATAAGTAATGAAGGAAACAGAAAGAAGTCGTTGAAGCTCCTCTTTGACCAAGAGGGCAATGCGTGGATGCATTTTTCTCAATTTCTGTTTAATTGGTTTGGAATCGGGTTTCAGTGTAATGTTATGGACGGCAATGTCAGGATCAATTCCTGGCATGTCAGCGTAGGACCAAGCGAAAGCTTGGTTGTGAGCACGGAGAAAGGTAGTAAAGGTGACTTGTTCTGATGCGTTAAGGGATTGTCCGATCTTCACAATGTGAGGATCCTCCTCCGTGTGGATGTTGATTTCAATAGTAGATTCGTTCAGCATGGTTTGAGTTTCAGATGGTAAGGCGCGTTGAATATAAGAGTCATCCGCGCCAAGGTAAGTGAGGATGGAGTCATCATCCCGGCATTCAACAACGTTAATCAAGGTGAGTCCTCTTCAATCATGTCCTGGATACGTATGGGGATAGAAGAGGTGTCCTCATTATCGCGCTGATAAGTGAGAGGACCTAGGAAGATAGCATTTATGAAAAAAAAAGTTAGGAGGGATAGATTCAGGATCTATCGACTCTGTGGGTGACAAAGGCAAAATGGGTGATGATGGTTCGGTAGGGGTGACGTCGTTGTCTTCTAGAAGACAACTGACACGAGGTTCCTTCGGTGTAAGTGTTCCCAGAAATCCGAGACCACTACGATCATTGTGCTTGCGTGTAGTTACGGGGATGATTGTATGTCGGCCTTGTTCATAAAGACCAAAACCAAAGCCTTTCCAAGCACAGCGAGTCAAGAAGGTGAGGGCGAAACGACGATTTGTCAGGTATTGAAAATCGGATTGGAAAGGAACCACACCAAGAGGGGGCTCAGGGGCAACGGAAGATGCGTCGACACCCCCATATGTTAGGTTAGTGCGGCAGTGAGGTGGTCCGTAGGGGATTACTTCCCCCACACGACGGTCATAGGTAGGATGTGCATGTACCTGTCCGTACTCCTGTGGGGTATGGAAAGAACTAACGTTATATAGGCGATACTCCCCCAGCGTAAGGCGTTGAAAAACATCTACTAAGGGGTCTATGGTTGGGATATTAGCTGCAGGAAGGGAAGTGGTTTTTATGACAAAGTGGTTTCATTTCAAGGTGTAGGTGCGTTGAGGTGGATGGTCGAGGCACATTCAAGAGGATGGTGGGTTGAATGAATGGGTGTCTTGATTGGTACAAGCACATCATTAGGGCGGTATATCATATTGCAGGTTTTAAAGGGGGGAGGATCAGCTTTTACGGTGTAGGACTTCCCCTCGTATTCAAATTTTATGCATCTATGTAAGGTTGAGGGAACGCATCCCATAGCCCGGATCCAAGGGCGACCTAGCAATATATTGTATTGGAACTCTCCCTCAAGGACATAGAAGAGTTCGGGTAAAGTACGTGGTCCTACACGAATGTTAAGGATCACGGTGCCTAAGGTAGAGGTAATAACATCATTGAATGACCGCAACATGATGGGATTGGCACACATGTAGCTGAAGGGATATTCATTTGTTGGAAGGATTTTCAAGAGATGATGTTTAGGCTAGCACCGCCAATCATAACACGACGTACCGAATGTCCCGGACGTAAGTCGAGATGAAAAGAGCAGGTCGATCTTCTACGTACCAAAGTCAACAATTTCATCTTCGGAGAAACCGATCGCAGCAGCTTGTTATTGCATACAGAGACAAGAAGTGGGGCAAAGTGGATTGTTTGGTGAGAGAAGCAACGTGATTGGGTGTAAGAATGGAGGTAACAGGTAGGGTTTCATTAGGTAAGACCTCGATCCCTTGAAGAATTTCAACGAGAGCTTGTCGATGAGATTCAGAAGTCTGAATTAGATCATAAAGTGTCATTTTTACGGGTGATTGGTGAAGCTGTTTGATCATGGCTCGATGGGCAACTCCATTAGAGACGGGGTAAGTGGGTCCACGAACAACCACTTTGGGTGGTGGTGCGATCGGGATGGTGGAAGGAGAAAGAGAGGACGCAGGTGTGCTTTCTTTTGCTTTCTCGTTGTTTTTCTGCGCTCGAGTAGCAACACTAATCATATTAATCTCGTAGACCTGAGATGAGGAAGATGGTTGGGATAAATCATGGTCTTCAAGAGGTGGGGTTGTAATAATGATAGATCTTGGTGAGGCGGGGACAGATGGTATAGGAGAGGGAATTGAAGCTAAAGGTCTCTCCCTTCGTAAGTTGTCTTTCTTAACCTTTCTATCTGAGAGAGGTGACTGACGAAGGATGGTTTTTAAAGCTTTGCATCCCTCCACATCATGTCCTGGTGTGCGGTGATAAGCGCAGATTTTAGACTCATCATAACCTATAGGTCGAGGTTTAGATGGGTCATAAGGTCTAAGTGGGGGTAGGGAAATGGTCGCATTCTCCACCAACATAGCAAGGATTTTGGCGTAAGATCCTTTGAGTGGGTCAAAATCGGAGGAGGATGAGGGCATTGGTTGTGCGGGTTTTGGTAATGTTTGGGCATGGTTGGTTGTTCATACGGGTGGTGGTTTAGCCAAGGGGTGTTGACACGTGGTTTTCACTAAACGTGGTTTCTTTGGCGCAGAGCTACGCTCAATGGGTTAGATGATGAGGCTACGATGACGGGTAATGGGAACAACCATGAGAAAGGGGAGTGACAGAAAATAAATCCTTTGATGATGGAGTTTGTTTAGGGTTGATGGGTGGACAGGATACGTGGGGTGACAACGTTGATATATCCTTTGATCTCTGTATGGGTGTAGGAGGCGTAGGTTGTTTTGAAGAAAACGCAGGAGGTATGATATATTGATGCAAGGTGGAGGGATGAGGTCCCAATATGGAAGGTAGGTGTGACGATGATGGTTTTGATTGTGATAGAGGCACGGATGGAGTTTGTCTCCTAAGTGGCGGGGCGGCTTTATTTTTGGATAAATCTAGTCGCTTAGGCGGGTGTGTTAGGCTGGGTATTGGTGAGGTCCCAAGTGTAGGGGAAGATTTGGTTAGGTTAATAGAGGTGGATGAGATACTTGGTAGAGATTCGGGGGATGAAGATGAGGACATAGGCATTTTGAGTTTCTGTAAACACTTCGGGTATATGGTAGAGGTATCTGGATCGGTCATCTGCATTTGAGTAGAATAGGGGGTACTCAAACGTTCCCATAGGACTCGTCTATCTTCTGGAGAATAACAGTCTTCAGGCGTGAATTGTAAATTTTGTACGGAAGAAAGATGGGTTGTGATTCCAGTCCACTGTGGGTGTGATACAGGGGGTAGATGAGGCACTGTATCAATAGATGTTAAGAGGTCGACTGGTCGTTGAAAAGATTTAGGCGATGAAGAACTAATAGGCAGGAGGGCATGTTTGAGAGGGTCTGTTATGGTTAAAGAATTCGGTGATGTCGGTGCGAGAGATTTCTCATCTAAGGATGACAAAAGGAGTGGCGAGCCTTCCTCTTGTGCAGCAAGAGTGGTAGGAGGAGACGTTTGGGAAATAGATAAGTTAGATAACATCCGTCTCACGCAGAGGGATGTGGTATAAGAAGACTCATCGATGAGAAGAAAAGTCTGGGCAGTTAACTCCTTTATGGGTAAAGGAATGATTTCACCTTGGTTTGATGGTGGTGAAGGAGGTTCGGGCCCCTGCGTTAGTGAAGAGGCTTGATTCAAAATTTTCTCGATAGAGGCTTTTGGCTGGGAGTCGAAGACTGCATGGATCTCATGAACACTTTCCTCGGCTAAGATATCCTGGTTTATGTTACTGTTAGAAGAGTGATTTGGGAATGGTTTGTTGAATATTTTCAGATTTTTTGGTGGCGTGGGCATTAGGTTATCGAGGGTTATATCACTCGCATCAACCATTTCCCGCACTATGTTTTTCAACATCTTGCAGTTTTCATGACTATGTCCTTTACGCGGTGAAAGTTACGTAAGTCATTTTCTTTGTACCAGGAAGGTATAGCGCGGGTGGAATCAAACCCGGAGTGGGGTTTAACAGGAGGCAAGGTGATAGCTCCGGCTTTGAGCAATTTTTCCAAGATGACACCATAAGTTTCTCCCAAGGGAGTGTAATTGATGGGCTCGGCTTTGTACTTATAGGTGGTTTTTGGTGGGGTATTAGACGGTGTTTGAGATTTGACCATCACCGCGTGGACAGCTCCTTTTGATTTCGAAGAAGTGGATGCGTGAGGAGGGGTGGTGTTTGGCTTATTGGTAGAATCTGGAGTTCGGAAATTGGGGTTTTTGTTGCGCAACCGCAATTTCTCTTCTTCTAAGGCTCGAATTTCTAATTTCCGAGCCATGGTAAAGGCCTCATCAAATGTACGGAAAGTTTGAATTTGGAGGGTAGGAGAGATGTGCTTAGCGCAGGCCCGCGTAAAAAGTTCGATAAGTTCAGCCTGAGGCAAGGCATATGTAAGTTGGTTGATAAGGCCACGCCATCGTCCAACGAAAATCGCGATAGATTCGTCTTCGAATTGTTGGATGGCATAAAGGTCGGTGATAGATACTTTCTTGGCAATGTTAATGGAGAAATGATCCAAGAAAGATTGGGCTAGTTGGTTAAAAGAGAAGATTGAGTGCTGGGTTAAAGCACTGTACCACTCCAAGGCGGGTCCTGATAAGGACATGGGAAAGGTGCGGAGTAACAAGGCATCATCATGAGCAATCAAATAACAAGCATGTCTAAATGATCGCAAGTGTTGTTGAGGATCCTCTTTACTATTAAAATGAGTAAATTTCGGCAACTCCCATTGAGGAGGATATGAATGAAGGGGGACAGAAGGGTGAATAGGCTCCCGACAAACTTGCTCGTATGTCAAGGCGCTACGACTTCCTGAAACAGAAGCCTCCAGATTATGCATTTTGTCCATCATTTGTTTGATGAAATCTGTGGTTGGATGAGATGAGGGTGCGGTTGTGGTAAACGGAGGCAAATTGGGCCAAGGGCCTCCGCTAGACAATGGTGGGGTTAAGTGTTGATAAGGTATGGAGGATGAATATGTTGAGGCGACCGAATAGGGATGTCCCATATAGGATGTTGAGGTCACTGGATACGTGTATGGGAATGAAAAGGTAGGCGGAGCTTGAGAAGGAAAGCTCGTGTGGATAGGTGGCAGAGAGCAAGTCATGAACGGAGCGGTCTGCAAGAGAGATGAGGTAGGGGCAGTCGGTGGTAGTGATATGTGGGGTCCAAGATTAACCAAAGGAAAGCTAATCTGGGTCGTATGAACCTCTGAAGCCATCGGATTGGGAGACGGGGCTAAAGATGCGGGAAGCAAGGCGGTGTCATCAGGCGGAGTGGGAGCTAAATGAGCAGCTATACTAATAGGCATACCAACAAGGAGCTGACCATCGGGCGTACGGTCAGGGGCATGAGACAAATAGTATCAGACAAAGACTAGGATTAGCATCCGTAAACTTGGCAAAGTCCTTTATCTCCCACAGGAATTTTAGGAACCTCGCTGGTATCCGTAGGATTCCCCACATAATGTGAAGGGGGTGATTCAGGCAAAGAAACAGAGCAAGCATGTGAAACCATGGCGGTGGCTTGCTTTCGAGTGATAACAACCATGGACAGGAGTTCACAAGAGGGTTTCAATCTGTCAGAATGTAAACAAACTCGATGGTAAAATTGGTAGGTGCTGGTTTGTCGTGAATCGAAAAGACAAGAATCGATATCGGTCTAATAACCGATGTCGGTTATACTATAGCCGACGCTGGTCGTAGGTAACCGATGTCGTGTAATAAGACCGGTATAAGAAAATATAAAAGTCGCTAATTTGATTTTTAACAACGATATTTATAAATTTTCAAGGTAATCATCACGTAAGAAGAGTATGACAAAGAAAATGTAACTAAAAACAAACAAGATGCACACGTAAATCCAGAGACTAACCCTAGGGTTAATTTTAATTATCGTGGGCTTATGCCTTTAGACGTAGAATGATGTCAATCCTAAACAAAAGACTTAGGGGAAATGTCAAGTTTGTTTTGGCTATAAGGTTACCTCAATCAAGTGAGGAATACCGTGGAAAAGGGGGGATGTTTGAGCTGTTGAGTTAATTGTGAAGTGATTCGGATATGTGTTGTGCAAAGTTGAAAGTAAGATTAATTTCTTGTCAATACCGTGGATATCACCCCCACGTGTACGACCTGTTACTTAATCTACGTTCACTAGAATTGAAAACAAGAAGCATGAATGCAATGCACGTGTTTTAAACCCAAATCGAAAATTATGTTCGATGAAGCAAAAGAGATGACTTTCACTAATGCAAGATGTAAAAGCAAAGCAAGTTCTTTTACCGAAATTATACAAAGCCTTGTGAATATCTTTAGAAGAATAAAACAACAAGTATGCTCCCTATATGAAAGCAAGCAAGAAATAAAGAAACCCAAAATGGTCCCACCGGGCGTGCCAAAATGTTTCGCTCGGAATGTTTCGGCTTCTGGGAATAGAGTTGCTTCTATCCTTTCATTCCTTTTAGAAACAGATAAGGGTTAGGGCTAGGAGGAATACCTGTTGAATGTCGAGATGGTGTGCGCATACCGTAGAGAAAGATCAGCTGACTGCGAAGAACTCCTTTTTGTCTTGGAAGGACTACCGCAAATAAGAACACAAGACCACAAGATTTTGATTAGACAATAAATGAGGAAACCGCTTGGGCCTGTGAAATATAAAACTTCCTTTCGAAGGTGGTCAGTTTCCTTGCTAATATGAATTAACACCAAAGACTGTAAAATATCAATTAAGTTGCTTTGTTGAAACAGGTAGGGGAAAGGCTGATTTCTGGTTTTGAACCACAATAACCGATGCCGGTTACTGATAACCGATATCGGTAGGGTCTAGGATCTGTGGGTTAGTTGTGTTGTGGGGTGGTTGTTGTTGTAGGGTAGCTGTGTTGTTTGTAAGGCTAGTATATGGGTGATATTAGGTAATGAGGTGATGAGAAGTAAATGAAGGATAGTTAGATGCAATATGTCACGGGTAGTGGATCTAGGAATGGATTTGTGAGGACCGTGATTCAAAAGTCTAAGAAGTATTATTAAAAGGACATGCAAGATGTAACTTACAAGTTATGACGAAGATGCAGTCCAAGAACTCGATGACAAAGGCGTAATCGAGGTAGGATGGCCTCGACACACGTAAGATGAGATATCTCCCTCCCGATGATCAGCTGAGTATCACAGGGCTCTGGTATCCAGTTGCAGTCTTGGGCTTGATCTCCTTTGCTGCAAACTCTTCTTGTCTCTTCACTTGTCTCTGCTCAGCCAAGTAAAGATCCGGATTCTCTTGATCGCTCCTGATGCTCTCTCTCGATCCCAAAAATCCTTCGACTGTTTTTGGTTTGGGGAGCCCATTTACAGGGAACCGATGGCGGTTACGTAACCGACGGCGGTCGAGTAGGAACCGGTATCGGTAAGGAAAAAGTAGGCTATTTTTAGTAAAATAGCCCACTTTCCCTGCTTTTCTCCCGAGAGATTAGTTGTGGGCTTGGTCAAGTGACTAGAAGGTCGGTTTTGGGTGCGAGAAAGGGGTCATTAGTCATGGGTGTAGGTGTGGACCAAGTTATAGGTCTTAATTAGGTTAGTTTAGGGTTAGGACTAGGTCATGATGAGGTGGCAAAATGAGGTGGCAGGTAAGGTGATGTGGATTTATCAATTACAAGGTAATTAATAAATAATTGTGTAAGGTTTAGGTGATGAGGTTAGGTTGCGAAATGAGATGCGGGTCCGGCCTCTCTTTCCACCACCTTGTTTACCTCTTTGCTCCCTTCCTTGTCCCAGGTGCCTTCCTCCTCCTGGCTGCCCTTTCTCCGCATGAAGATGTACTCATCCTTCTCTCCTTCTCCCTCCTCTAAGTCATGTACATTGAACATAGGTTGTTCTTGATTTACCTCAGGCTCATCTTCCTCATCATCATCTTCTTCATCGTCATCATCCTTTTCACCTTGGTAGGCCCTCAAAATTTTAGTGTACTCAAAATCTGACTCCTCCATCATCTTTTTCTTCTTCCTAATTGGGGATTATGATGTAGGTGACTATGTATCTTCTTCTTCTTTTGATGACTCATTGTCTAAAAGATTCTTTGGCTCCGAGTCTTCTCTTTGACTATGGAATTTTTCTTGCATGAATACATACTTGTTCTAACACTTGTCCCTAGTGGGTGCTTTCTATTTCCTATTTGGGTGTGGGTCTTTTCCTACTAGTTGGGTCCTAGGTATGGACACCTCATTCTCCAGATATGTGCCCTTCTCAAATTTGGGTCTTATGTGGAGGTATACTTGCGTCGTGGACCCTCCTGCAATGGGAAAAGTCATGGGTTTCATCATTTGGACCTCATGCGACACGTACTTCTCCACGTACATGCACTTGTTGGGGTAGACCAACCCTTTGTGCATTTCTCTGTGGTCTTGGTCCAGATTACCAAGGTCTAGCTTCAACTTCTTGGACTCTTTGAACCTGTTCACTCCCGCTTGGAAGTGTTGAGATGTGAAGGAAAAAGGGAGCTTGCACCATGGGCTCCATGTCTCATCTATTAGTTTAAATCTACCAAGGTAGAAATGTTGGTACACAAAAACTCAACTTCTCCCTTGGTGGTCATTGGCAGTTGTTTAGGGATCCTCCATTCCACCCCAAACACATTCCTCAGGTGCGTATACCACTTCTCTAGGCACACCTTGTGCATGACCATCATACTATCATATGTGTACTTCTCAAACCTCTTCGTGGGTGAAGGGTCTTCAATAGGGTACTCCCACATGAATTTTTCTGCTGCATCGACACTCCAATCTTTGAGAACACAATGGTTAACAAGACATTACCAAAGAGGATTTTATCACCTTCCTACGCATACTTGCTAAAAATCTTATCCACGATGTATGCAGACAAGTTGTAGATGGTGCCCTCTGAAATCCTCCTACAAACATTCAACCAGGACTTGTTTACCTGGGTCCATCTCTCCTGGCCATTTAGCTTTGTCACAAGGTGTGTGGCCATCTTCATCACCGGGTCCTTGATGTCATGATATCAAAGTACCTCGACCCCTTTTTGTATGCATAAGTAGTGATGGTTTCCTTAATTGCCTCCTTGTCACATAGGTCATCCTCCAAACTTTCTCCTTCACATAGATGAGGCATGTGAAATGTGAAACAAGCTAAGGGTAATGTGCATCTTGTGCCCTATGAAGTGAAAGTAATCTTCATGCATGTGACATCAACCATTGATATAGGCACTCAGGATTTGAAGTAGGGCAACTCAAAGAGTTGTAATAATCTTGACTTCTCCAACTTCACTTTTACCTCATCATTATAGATGGGAAAACCTCTTAGTGTCCTTTTATCCATCGAGCACACTAACTCTAGCGCCATTTCCTTCTCGATCATGCTCGAGTGATGATTGTAATCATTTACTAACATTTTTCTTAAATGGGACTCCCACTCTCGCCCAAGAAATACTCCATCTGGGTACTACATTTCTACATACCACTCTTCATTTGTACTCATGCGATAGTTTCTTGTTGCTTTCTCTTGCCTTTCCCTTTCCTTCTTAGGTGTGCCAACTAGTTTCTTGGGTGCCATTGTTTATGTTAACACTTCAACTTCTTTCACTTGCTTTGTTTTACTACCCCTTTCCAAGTTTAGATCTCAAACTGGTGAAGAAACTCTTTTTCAACCCATGCCCTAGATACCAAACCCTAACTAGAATCTCTTTTCACAGATGATGCTTCTCCACAACTCTTCCCACACCCGTGAATCACTTCCTTTCTGGTTTGTAAATCCAAACTAGTCACTCACGCTCAAATTCTTGCAATTTTTCTTCACACGGATCAACTCTAGAAACCCTAGTTCACAAAATATCTTCTCTTCGTATTCGCAAAGTGAATAATGAAATGTTTGAACCTCTATTTATAGTTTTTCCCATTTTTAAGCATTAAATGCTACTTCACCTACCACCATACTTTTAACTTTTAATGGATTTTTCAAACAAATCCCGACTTTTGTGCCCTAACTCACATGCCCAACCCTCCGTGGACAATCTTCCAACCTTCTGGCACATGCAACCAATCCATCTTGACAGAGACTCTGCACGTGTCATCATTGGTGCCAAAGGCACTTCTTCTGTCATGATTTTTCTTTCACCTACCTCGTGTTGTTTTTGCGCTTCTTCCTCCTTTGTACGTGGGATCTGAAAGTAGCCTTATCTTGACACCAACCATCCTTTTCCACCTTTTCTTTCATGCACCTCTTTTAACAGGGCCATTTGACTGGGATTTCCAACACAATCCTCCTTGGCACTTTACCCACACTTTCCTTCACATTACTCCACCCCACATTAAAATGATGTGTGGTCCTCTGCATTCAAAACCCTAAAAAAGTAACAAGGTTACCAGCACCCAAGGTGCAAAACAAAACAACAACGTGAAAGGGAAACACAAGAAAGGAAATGCATAAAGGAAATTCTAAACTATCTAAAAAACTACCTTATTTACAAACACCAAGAAGCCTTATTTATAGTAGGGCTTCAGCCTACTCCCATTGAAGTGTCTAGGTAATTTCATTCCATCAGTGCTTGTAACTGGCATGCACCCAAATCAAGGATGTACGAGATTATATAGGGACCTAACCAATGGACCTTTAACTTCCTAGGGTGGCGCAAAACTTTGAATCATACAACAACACCATCTACCCAACCTCAAACTTCTTGTTCTTAATGTGGCGATCATGCCATGCCTTCTATTTTGATTTTTAGTTGTTTGGCTCCACCTAGCTAGTGATCGTCTTTCATCCAACTTCATCAATTCATCAATTCTCTCTTCTAGCACTTATTCATCATCCAACCCTCCCACATGTGCTATGCAACAAAGGTAACATAAACTCAACTGGTAAGACAACCTCCATGCCAAACACCAACTAAAATGGTGTGGCCTTATTCAACCTTTTGTAGGTTGTTTTGTATGCCCAAAGAATGGATGATACTTTATCATCCCAATCCTACCTACCAACATCATAGATCTTAGTCAACGTGTGACTAAGTATTTTGTTAAATGCCTCAAGCAGTTCCATTTGCTTGAGGGTGATAGGGAGTAGTCTTGTGATGGGCCACCATGAATTTTGATAATAGAATCCTGACCATTTCATTGAGAAAGTGCATACCTCTATCACTTGTCAAGCTCAATGGGCATCCATACCTATTGATTATGTTCTCCCATAAAAATCTAGCAGTTGTAGCTGTGGTACAATCCTTAGTGGGTGCTGCCTCTACCCACCTCATCAAATAATAGTGTAAGTAATGATATACCATGAACTAGTCCTTCACACTCTTTGGTGAGATTGGTCTGAAAAAGTCAATAGCCCATTTCTCAAATGGTTCCACACTTGGTATTGGTTGCAAGGGAATTTCATCCCTCTTTCCAGGTTTTCCAAGGCACTGGAAATGGTCATAGGCCTTGCAAAACTCTATGCAATCTTGATAAATGGTCTCCACCAAAGCCCCTGTGAGTAGAATCTTCACATGGTTTGCATTTCCCGCATAGTGTCCTCCTATAATCCCACCATGCGCTTCTTCTATTATAGCAATGTGCTCATGCTCTAGCACGCATCATGGCGTAGAACCTCATCATGACCCATTTTGTACAGGTCTCCATTAATTAACATGTAGGGGGCACAATGGCACGTATAGCTAACTTCTTTTTCTCCAAGGCCTTCATCCCTTCCGGTGCGCCACACCTTCCTTTAGAAATACTACAATTTCCTCCAAATATGAGGGTGTGTGCCATAACCTAAACAGTTGTGCATGTCTGGCATAGTATCTTCAATGCTTTGCACATCCTCCCTTGAATCAATTCTTGACAAATGATCAGGTCCACAATTACTCTTTCCAAGCTTCACAACTACCGTGAACTCAAACTCTTGAAATAATAGCACCCACCGACATATGTGCCCTTGTAGGATGGGCTTGTTCACCAAGTACTTTAATGCCATGTGGTCGGTGTAAAATATAAAGGGAGTTTCCAGTAGATATTGTTTGAACTTGTGAAGTGCGTAGATCATTGACAATGCTTCACACTCAGTCGTAGTGTAATTTTGTTCTTGTTGTGTCAACTTCCTACTTGTAAAGCATAGGGGTGATCAACAATTCCCTCACTAGGCTATGCAAGCACTGCCCCAATGGCCATTCGGAGGCATCCACATGAACATGGAAGGGCTTATCCCAAGAGGGGAAATGTAATATAGGTGTGGTGACAAGCCTATCCTTCAATGTGTCGAATGCCTTTTGTTGTGCCTCTCCCCAATGAAAGGCACTTTTATGTCTGAGAAAACTTCTAAAGGCATGGAAATCTTGGCATACCCCTTAATGAATTTCTTGTAATAACCCATATGCCCAAGAAATCCATGCACTGTGCTTTGGCTAGTAGGCTCCCCAATCCCACAATAACTACAACCTTGGTAGGATCTACTAGCAATCCCTCCTTACATATGATATGCCCCAATAACATTCCAAAGGGGGTAGCAAAGACACACTTCTTAATGTTGAGGGATATTCTCAACTGCCGACACCTCTCAAACATCAACCTCAAATTATCACAATGGTCTTTTACTAGCCCATACATTGTCCAATCATCTAGATAAACCTAAAGAAATTTATGGATGAAGTCTGGAATGCTGTACACTATGCGTGAGAAAACAACAGTGCATTCTTCAACCCAAAGGGCATGACTGTGTATGCAAAACTTCCCCATTTAGTGGTGAAATTTGTCTTCTCCTGGTCTTCCTTTGCAATCCTAGACTTGGTGGTACCCCAAAAATCCATCCGTAAAGGAATAGATTTTGCCCAATGACTCCCTCCAAAATTTCTTCAATGAAGGGGTTGGAAAAGGATCGATGACACAAACTACATTCAACTCCCTATAATCCACAGATCCTAATCCACCCATCCTTCTTGATGTTGATTACCATTGGACTTATCCACTCGATTCTTCAACAAATTCAATGATCCCAAATGCTATCATTTTGTCTATCTCTTCCTTTACCTTCACACACTGTAGGTTAGGATTCATTGGTATGGTCTCTTTTAACTAGGCATGCACCTTCCTTCAACTTAATTTTCATTTCCCCAAGGAATGGTGAACACCTTTGAGTTCATGATACCCACATGGGAATAAATCCTCAAATTCATGTAAAAGATCAATGATCTTAGAGACTTCCTTCTAACCAATAATCTCCAATGATAGCTTCCTTGGGTTCCACCTCCAACCCAATATTAACCTTTTTTGTCTTTAAAGGCTCATGATAGGTGCACGTTCTTTCATCAACACTATCCATCACTTCACACGTGAGCCTAGAGAATGGTTAACCTCCAAATTTTCCATCTCTTCACCATCTATGACATAGACCATCTTTCCTTTTTCTTTCTCTGCGCATGCACACTCAAACTGTATCTCTTATGTGTCTTCTTCCTCAAAGTGCACCTCTAGGCTAGGTTCACCTAGCAACTCCAGTAGCCTATCTTCTGCCATGGCACTATCCCCCATCGTAAGGCACTTGATCTCCTACAATGCCTTATCCACCGATGGTTTGGTGCTTTGATACTCAAATGCTTGGATGAGATCAGCCACTAGTTCTTGCCAATTCCTTGTTTGGTGGCATGTCTCAGAGTGGATGTACCATGCGCGTGCAACCCTGCGTAGTGTAGAATATAGTTTGTGTACCCAGAGGGATGGTGGAAAAGCTTCCATGCCTCCTCTCTAGACCCTCTCACATGCTTGGATGTGGAAAGAGGTGGGCTCCTTACCATGGTAGTCCTTGATGGTGGTGGGCACATTGCTTCTAGAGAAATGAATAGAGAAGGAAATTCTCACTTCGTGCCATTCCAAGAGATTATCTCGATGTGTTGCCCACTAAGTAGCAATAGTTCTAGTAGGATGTAACTTAACATCCCCCTTATTTCATTTTCCTCCTTCCATTGAGCTTCCATCTTCTACAAAAAGACCTCAGGGGAGGCTCCTCTAAGTACTTAGGTAGCTCCTTTCCTCCTAGGTGTGGAATATGTGTGCCTTTGTCACCTTTGTCACCGATCCTCTTAAATGTCATCCGATCAACTCATAGGTTCCATGCACCCAATTATCACATGCTAGACTAGTGGTGTCACTTACCGACTGAGCATCCTCAAACTAGATAATTCCATCGGTAGGATGGATTATCTCTAGATCCCTGATTGAGTGCACATATATTCTATCTAGGACCTCTTCTCCCAAAGGTTCAAGTATAGGGTGTTGAATTCCCATCACCAGGGGTATGATGACCCATTCCTCCTCATTTTCAAAGCTTATGTACCCTTTATTGAACTAAAGATCCACATTGTTCTTATAACACCATGGGTGCCCAAGTAGTGTTGGGAAATTATCTACCTCGGTGAGCGCAAGACTTGAAGTCCCCAAGTAAACTTAGCTCCCTGAATGGTGATAGTTGCATCCTTTAAGACACCGATGGGCATTACCTTCATTTTTGTTTTCCATATACAACACATTCAAAGATGGCTGTAATGCAGGCCTTCCCATCTGATGCCATGCATCCAAGGTGAGAACATTGACCTCGCACCTGTGTCAATGAGGATATTACTAAGGAACCATCCATCCACGATCACATTTAATGTGATCTCCCTATCATAGTCAAGGCTGTGAGGGGGAAGGTTTGCATGCAAGACCTACCTCTCACGCTCTTTCTATGCACATGTGGTACCTTCTCTCTCAACCATGCTCCTAGCAAGGGAATAATATTCTCTTGCCTTAGCATTTTACATACTTCCTTGACCTCATCCAAGTCATCTCTTGGTGCCTCGACCTTCCTTCTTTGCTCCTCCCTCCTGGACTGCTCCTTTAGACACTAGATTTCTCCTGTAAACTCCGAATGACATCCATGGTATCTTGATATACCTCCTTTTGATGTGCAGGGTCTGGGTACTTCCCATGTACCACTTCTTCCCTTGAAACTAGGTTCTTCTACCTTGGTATTTCCTTTGTGCACGTGGCCTCTACTCTTGTTGTTACCATAATGATTCCAAACCCACATCACGTGTCACCCATGGCATCCATTGTGTGTCCATCTTCTTAATGCTTACCATTGTAGCACCCTTGTCTTTTTCGGAGTGTTGTTGATTCATGTGCTCAAACAACTCCAGGCACTCCTCATACTTGTGTTTCTTCCGCACCATGAGCACTACAACAATTTGGGCACTCTCATTTGTAATGCTCTATAGACCCACAATTAAAATAGGTTCCATGTGGGAACTCACTTCTTCCTCCCATGGTTACCATGACCATGGAATCCTCCGTGAAATCCCCTTTCCATGTGCGTCCTCCATCTACGTGCTCCTCATAATGGTGATCATCACCTTTAGAACTACTAACAATGCTGGTTTGAGCACCCCATGATCAATGGCCTCATGGATCTAGTCAATAAGCCTATAATCCTTAGTATCATGGGTTGTAGAGGTGCAGATCTTATAGTAGTAAGACACATTCTTCTAAATTGTGTGTTGTAACAAGGGACATCTACTTGCATCATGGTCCCCATGAACAAATTTCACAGTCTACTGTTATGATGCGTATACCGTCCTCCGGGGGAAACTATCCTTGACATGCCCCTCCACTTCACAATATGTACACCATGTACCACTGTGAGTCTCATGGGATGAGTTCATAGACAAATTCTCCAGCTGCTTAGCCATAGCAGCAATTTGAGCCTCCAGAATGGGCTAACACCAGTATCAACACTTAACAGCCTCGGTGCGCAGAGAAGCTTCTAACGCCTCACGGGTCTGTGAAAGTTTTATGAGATAAATCTCTTCTAAATGGAGTTATCAACCCCCAACAAACCATTGAGCATGTTGTGAAGGGTGAATGTCATATGAAAATTTTGATAGGAGGGTCTTGAACCATGCATCATACTCCGCACACTCTTTGTCATTCCTGTTGAATCTCCTTCAAGGAATTGATGCTTTTGTTCAAACTCGGGGATGTGGAATTATTCTTCCAGAAGGCATTTTTAAAGTAGTATAATCCACCACCATTTGATGAGGGTCATATTTCCTATACCAACTATGTGCACCTTTGCAATGTTTTGCAAATTGACTAGCCTTCCACTCCGGGTTGTGATCCCCTTTTGCACCATAGATTCACACTTGTGAACATGTTCTCTACAACATCTTCAATACCATATTTGGAAAATGTAAAGACATCTCAAAGAAGACTTGAGGGGGTGGCTGGGGCCCTTGTCCTCCTGAGCCAGAGCCTTGGTTCCCTCCGGTGTTTCCTCCACCACTGGATCCACCAGATCCACCAGGTCCTGTGCCTCTGAGCCACTAGATCAGATCCACCTAGTTCCTCCTGACCCACTAGATCCACTAGAGTCATTCACTAGGCTAGTGGTCATGTAAGGGTCCCTAAGGTTCCATTGAACTGCATGTTGATGGTCTGTGATAATTCCCCACTACCACTAGTGTACCCCGCGCCACTCCTAGATGTGAGACCAAAGGCTTGTGTACTTTCTCCTTGTCCAAAAATTCCTCCAAATACTAGAATATATGTAGCCATAGAAGTGGGAAATGAAAAATTGTATCTCCTTGGGCGTAGATCTATCACTTCCACTACTGATACCAACTGGGTCAACGATACTCCTTCCTTGATCTAGAAAACCAAGCACCAGGGTTTGGTCACTAGGTGGGTTTAGATATGTGCCAATGAATCTTCTCTCTCCATGTGATGAAATCTCATCAGAAGCCAAAGGGGTCTCTCTTACATGCTTTCCAAGATGGGGTAAAGACAGATGCTCAGTTCCATGTCCTCCACGTGAACCTCCACTCCTTCCCACAACATCTGCCTCCATAGATCCATCACACTTGCAACCTCACGTTGTCTAGCAATCTCCCTTTCATGCACTTCACTATACTTGAGCCTGCCTCTCCTCCCTTTCTTTCTCCATCATAATATCTACCATCTTCCTCCACCCTAGCTTCCTCACCCAACACTCAGAATGGTTTATCCGGCCATTGGAAATGCCTCTAAACTCATGGTCATGATCAAGATCTTCATTTCCAAAGGAATAACACGTAGAAATGATCCTCTGGGCTCCCTCAAGAACTCAAACTCAACAACTTCTAGACAAGAATATGTGGAAATAGCGTATTCAGAGTGTAGCTAGCCAACACTCCCTTCCACCAATGATCCACAACACGAGTCCACATCAGATCTACATCTTGTAACCTCTAGTATTCCTCTTGGGTCCACGCACATGATCTATAATACCAACTTGATCTAGATGCATATGTTGAGAGCCATTCATATAGTTCAACTGGGAAGCAATAGAAAAAAATTTTTCATACAAATCATGGTAGAGGTTCTCTTCTACCCATCTACGTGCATCAAACTCAGATCCAGTGTTGAATCTTTGAGAAAATTCATCCTCCATGCTCTTGAACCATGATTCAACACTTTCCAAAGTTAAATGCTCTGTCATCACTCATTACACATAGATCATGATGTATGCCATGTCCCACTACAACTTTCAAAAAGAGGTCCCGACAATGGAACCAAGATGTAGTCATTTTTACACCCATCAAAGAACAAGGAAACCCCATGCACACGGCCTATCACCCAGTGGGCATTGGGCGCTCACCCGAGGCATGCATGGGTGCCGAGTCTCTCCTTTATGTGATTTTAGTGGGAAACATCATCTATGATCCAAGTTTAAGAGATTTGAGAGGAAATAAGACATACAAGCACCATAGAGCTCAAAATGGATTCTAGATCCTTGCAGTCATTCTAGATAGAAAAGTGCTTAACAAATTATAGAACTTACACCAAAATAGAAAGGAAGTTGTACAAGCATTCATACTTAGTTTGTAAACATAAATGAAAAAGAGCTATGAAGAAGGATGTATGCATCAGAACCATTAATGTTCATATTCACATAAACTAGTAACCTTATTACATTCATTAGGCCCATTACAAAATGTCATAGAAGGGAAGACTGCAGTCATGCATTATAACTGGATTCATATAGCTAGGCTCTCAAAAGAAAATTTATAACCCCCAAACCCTTGATACATCCTTTCCTATGCTTATTTACCCAAGCTAATAGAGTCCTTGTAGTATTTCTACAGAGCTCCGCCCTCTATCCACTTTCTTCCTTTCTCCTCTTGTCTCTTTTTTACTTGCAGGTGCTTATATATATAGCCTTCCTGAACTACCAACTCATTCTTCTACGGCCTCAGATTTATGCCAAGTGTTTGAATGTGGTCCTCCATGGGTGCATGCTCCTCCAGGCCTAAGCTCACCACTCCTTGCCATGATGTCCTTCTAGAAGCTTCTATCGCATAGTATATTCCTTCAGGCCACCCTATCACCAGGATGGCACTTATCCCTCTTGGGTCACATTTTTCTCACGTCCTGCCGATAGGTCAAAAATGGCTAAGTCTGGATTTTTCCATGGGCACACATCCTAGGTTCTACTAAAAACCTACTTGAACCCTTCCCTACGTGCCTTATCTTGCATGCTTTTTTCAACCTTGCGTGCCTATGCACCTTTTTGGACTTAGTTGATATTCGATGCTTTGTATGGGGTTTTGGGTAGATCTTCATCAAAGGTTTATGGCGAGATAAGAGAAGTTACTATGACAATCACACGACAAGGATCGAGACATTGCAAAGATATAGCGACACTACAAGATTCGAACTTGAGATTTTATGTAGACCAAAGCACTGGTACTATAGACTAGGGCACTCCACGGGAACCCCATTCCTCTTCTAGGAGCCCCAATCACTTGTTAGATCTTCGGTTCACTACAATTTCTGGGTAGTACCTTCATACTCGTCGCCACACATCATCCAGATTTAGTCGAGAATCAAAATGAGGAAATTCATCTTTAGGTTAGTACCCTATCACTCCTATTTCCATTATTTCATTTCATTTAAATATCAAAATAAAATATTTAGCATCATTATTTCAACTTACATCATTTATTACATTTTTGTACCTACATAGATTAACTCATAATATAAATCTAAAATCCATATTTTAGTTAATCATTATGGTGAACCTGTACTTTAGAATATTTCTCCCTAGGATCCATTTCAACACCTAATGGCTAGGAATATTTCATCTTCTTTGCCCATCATGTCTCATTTTAGTGTCAACCCTATATATGATGAGGCTTATTATTCTTTGAGCTCACGGCTCTCTATGATAATTCTATTCTACACCAAATCATACTCAAAAAGAACTTTTAGAGGGACAACAATATGTGCTTACTCACTTTAAAGACTGTCCTATTGGAATTAACATTGTTGAGGATCCTTTAGCCTTCACTCATTATACACCATGCTATATGGATACTAGTGTTCTTCCTTCCGATCTCTCTAAGGAAATTTTAGACAAATCTCTTATTGATTATTTTCTCGGTATTGATCATCATCCACATGTGCATACTGATTCTTCTCCTACTCATCATACTACCATACTTCCACCTCACAATTCTCTAGAATATGATATTTTTCTCATCCTTCATCACATAATAGATCTCATTCACTTTTTCATTATGTTGATGATGCTATTGATAAGCGTCCTTAGTGATATTCTCATTTTGAATATTTTTTTGATCATGATCAGATAGTTGAAAGTCATTCTTCTCCTTTTTCATATCGAGTGTGACTCACCTATTCCATCACTACCTTAACTTGAGGTTGCATCTAGTACCATGCATGAGTCACCCCCATCTATCACTTCTTCATCTCCTACCATTTCATCTCCTCCTCTCACATCATCTACACCTATTAGGACATCTTCTCTTATAGAGGTCTCTCCATCAGTCACCTCACCTATTAGGGATGTTTCAATGCTAGTCCCACCATTGCTATACATATTCCATCTACATCATCTACTATAGCTCCTTCGGCACCTACTCCTAGTGTGCCCTTAACAGCGTAGCCTCCTCTATCATCTCTTGATATTCCTATGATCATGCACAATGGCAAGTTACAACCTCTTAATACATTATTGTCATCTTCCATTGTTCCTTGACAAGATATCATCTCTCTCATGCATGTTGTAGGTCAATTATAATCTCAGTTCAATATCTAACTTTAGAAAGTAGGTCTTACTATGCTTCTATTGAAACCAATTCATTACATGGTAGCCATGTTCGTAAGAATATTCATAATTAAGCATTTCCTAAGGAATTTATCATGCCTACATTCACATGTTTTGATGGTACTGGTGACCCTCATGCCCATCTTCTACACTACCACATGTTTATGACCTCTTATTCTAATGATAGATTATTACTTAAGGCCTTTAATACAGTCTTATTGATGAGACATTGCAATGGTACACTCATATTCCCTTTGGGCCCATTAGTACTTATTATTACATGAAGGATTCTTTCCTTTGTCATTTTTATCATCAACAATGGCCATAAGGTTACTTATGACCACTTTCCTACTTTACATCAAGGCTCATCTGAACCTATCAAGGATTATATCTTATGGTTCAATGCTTGTATACATCAACTAATATTCTAACCTATTGATCTAGAAAATAAATTTATTTTCTGTCATGGTCTGATTCTTGCATTTAAGAAAAGATTGTAGTATGATACATGTGAGTCATTCATTATTCTCTACTAAAAATTTATAGATCTAGAGCAATATATTCTTTTAGTAAATTTCATTGACCCTCCACATACATATCATTTTATTATATCATCTAGTCCTCCTCCATCAAAATTGGTTGAGCATCCTACATAGTCTCCACCTTTGCCTCACAAGCAAGGAAAGAAGGCTCAACCTACTCCACCACCACCACATACTTCTTCTACTCCTCTCGTGAAGGTTACTTCTCATTCCACTCCATCTATGTCGTGTGAACCATTGCATTTATCCCATCATACTAGATCTCATGATGTATTCTTTTCCTTACTTTAAAAGCACATAATTTTCTTACCATCCAACCATCATCACCCACAACATAAATTACAATGTCAATGTAATCAACCATAGTGTAATTATCATCACATAAATGGCCATAAGGAAAATGATTGTCTTGCCCTTCATGAAAAATTACAAAAACTAGAGGAAAAGGGCATCATCTCCTTTGGATCTCACTCATGTGAGCGGTTTATTTCTCCTCTGCATGGTTAAAGGGTTTCTACTATGCGCGAGTCCTCTTCTCCATCAGGTTCTCAGGCCATAGTTCATCCATCACCACCATATATCACTCATGCAAAATTTCCACCACATCCATCGATAACTCCACTATTGCATCCATCATATTCACGCTATCCACCGCATCATGCTACTTCTACACATTGACATTCACAACCCAACACATTTTCGCATTCCATTGCAGCTCCATATGACATTCATTTTGGCACATACTCACATGCTTCTATACCACATGCTTTCAATGTTACTCTCCTCCTTTGTCTCTAGTAGGTTATTCTTATCACCTTACTCCTCGATGATGTACATGTGTTATTGTGGTTCTTACACAACTATTGAGGGATTTTTTCTAATAACCTCTCATCACGTGCTTCATTGTTTCATCTAGCACACTCAATCATTTCCCGATGATGCACTCTTACTTACGCGGCTCATTATTGATTCTTTGAGGGGTCTTAACTAAATGATCCCATTCATACATGCTTGGGGCATCACTAATCTCTCCCCCCTTAGTTTCATCATACTAACATTCTACGATCACATCCTATTATCATATATCTCAACACATTACATTATTTTATGATTATACATCATCCATTTTTACATCTATTCTACTATCATCCTTACATTAACTACGTGCTACTAATAAACATTTCATCAATCACATTACATTTTTCATCTATTTTCATCATTCACTATACACATTTTGTCTATCATTACCAACATTATAATGTGAATCTACCTTAATCAAACATGAACACATACACTACGACAATAAAACATTGAATCATACATCATCCATTATATTGCGACATTTATACACAAAAAAATTTCATCATATAACCATAACATGCATCCACACACATACATATATTGCATAAAAATAATCATTACAAAAATAAATTCTCATCATTGGGGCAATGCCCCACATCATATACAATAGTACAAGTCAAATATCATCATCACTATCACTATCGGCTAGTACTGAGATCCCTAGAACTAGATGCCTCTCCACCAATGTGATGTCATTTTTCACGACCTCGACACCTCTCGACCTACCTCGAATAAGGTAATCTCTATGTCACTTTCTCGGAAACTAACACTGATGCGCACATCCACGTATCATGCAAAGACATCCTATGCCAAGGGACCACCACCTACCACCTCTCGGGATCATCTAGTCTCCTGCATGCCTCCTCCCTCTTGCCTAACAATACCATGCATGTCACCATATTATATCCACTGGCTCAAATAAATGGGCATGCTCACCTGCTATATCATCCACTCACTCAAGTATACCTCCACCAAGTACATCGTCGGCATGTTCATGTCAATGTGCAGATGGACATGTCTACTATTAAGGACCAATACACATCACCTACAAAATAAATAACACAATGTGTTAGACAACCATTATTATCACATTATACTAATGACACACACAATATAGCTACTATAGAAACTCACACTAGCTACAACTATTGCTAAATTTTCGGGGCATGAGATTCCCCCTCTCCTCCTCCTCCATGTGGTAACCCCGTTGGACCTAAAAATAATGGGAAAATAATACCCACCGATGCACTTACCACCATGCGTGGTACTCATCCTTACACCCCGCATCATCTAAGTCTATTGACTCTTTCGCGTGTACCTCATCATCTCGTGCCCTGGCGGTACTAGTTGCTCGATTGTGGGCCCTATTCTAGCTCTGGCCCTCTAGGTGCTTTGATAGCTCTCAACCATATATATGGCTGGGGCACATCTTGAACCATACTAAACTATCGTGATACTCTCTCCACCTGAAAAATATTGGCCACACTCGGGAATCGATCCTCTAACCACATCATCCTCCGAATACACCGCAAAATTATACATCCTTGGGCCATCTTCCATAGCCTTAATATGACCTCCATATAACTACCTCGGGCCTCATCCTATCTATTAGTTCCCTGTAGGTATCTGTATCCATCCTATGCCCATGAATATTAATCCACCTCCTCACATATATATCTCTAGCCTAGCCCACTCTCCTTGTGGACCTCTAACTAGTCTCAACATGGCTATATGCTCATAAGCCCATACATGCAATAGTGTAGTGGCTCCTATCCCACCACCATGCTCATCGTGAGTAAATCGGTATAGATATTTGTATAGGTGGGCCAACACACACCATGCCCATGCGTATCTAGTACCCTCCTCCTCTATCCATCAACATATATCATGCATCTTATACAAGATGCCTACACCTCCTCCCTCCACTACTATAGATGAAGAAATCACAACTACTATGATCTTCCCCAAATTTTTGAACACCAGACCGTAAAATAAAATCCAAACTGATATGGGCCTTGACAAGTACTTGAGTCTCCACAAAATACCATCTAATAGTGTGTATTTGTCTCTCCATATTCTCCAATGGCATCACCTATACTCTCTCTCTTCAACAACCAAAAACCACAATATACAATACACATCCTCTAAAGTAATAGCCATCTCCCTCATAGGTAGCTAAAAATTACATGTTTCTGCGCACCACCTCTCACATAATGCATTCAACATGGGCATATTATGGGGCACATCCCCCATCCATGCTATATGCTTTGTGGGATGGAAAATTCCATCACATCCCAATCATCATCTAATAGGCCCAATCCAAGAAAAGTACTCATGTGACACCCACCATGAAACTCCCTTGAGTGAATGTCTCTCTACACAACACAAACAAAAAATAAACCCACCATTAGAATGCCTTATAAGTACAAACAGACTCGCTCATCACATTACTATACATCACAAATCACACTTATACCATTTATGTACCAAACAAACACATTATGGACCAAGGTGCCTAGTTGTAGAACTACGAAATATAGGAGTAGGACACCAGCACTTGAATATGGGTGCTCTTTTCCCGAGATGTCACTAGTGCCCTCACCGCTCTTGTCCAAGACTAAAAACCGAGAAACTCAAAAATATTAAAATTGTAAAAATTCACCAGAAACGACTACTACACCATACATTTTTGCAAAAAATACACACACATACCAACTCCACAAAATTATGTGACACCATCTCAAACAAAATTTACCACCATATCAAACAAAAGAAATGAAGTGTAGGACACGCTGCTCACTACTTATAGTTACTTTTTCATCACCTACTTTACTATAGTCATTTGCACTTATTAACACAACTAATACACACCACACCATTTTTGTCATATCTTGAGCATTTCTACTTTGATTTACACCCCGTTTGTGGAATTATTTTTAGAATCCCACATACTACCATATTGAACACATTCCACATATGTTACCTCTCTTTAATGATGTTTTACATTCACCTTATCCATTTTTGTGATTTTACCACTTTCTACATTTATCGTGCTTACTTTCGACTTAGCATTCATTCTTCTCATCACTTCCCTTTTCACCGAAATGGGGGCATATCATTGGGGTCATCCTATAATCCCCCTTACATTACCATGCGATTAATCAACACTACCGATTTAAAAATTTCAAACATTTACTAATTCATTGTGTGACATTTCACCATTAATTCCCCCTAATGACCTAATTTAGGGGCAAAAAACATACAATTTTCTACGTGGCATTCCATCACTTCCCCTAATGACCTAACTTGGGGAAACAAGCGTTAAAATATTTTCCATGTGATTATTCACTAATTTCTATCGATTCCCCCTAATGACCTAACATAGGGGTAACTAGCGTAAAATCTCTCTATGAGAGTAATCAATCAATCAATCAACGTGTTCAAATTTCTAACAATCAAAATCATATCATCAATAAAAATTCAATACAGCCAACCTCCCAGATGACCTAACTTGGGAGATTACATTTGTTACTTTCCCAGATGACCTAACTTGGGAGGTTATTCTACATTTTGCGCTTGCTTCCAGATGACCTAACTTAGAACCTATCATATATTTTTGCACTTACTTCTAGATGACCTAACATGGAAGCCATTATCCATTTCATGTTTTCTTCTAGATGACCTAACTTGGAATCCATCACATTGCGGCGACACCCGTGGAGTGGGGAAAAAATGCCTTTCCTATATACCAATCCTATATCGTCAACTATTTGATCAAAATTATTTGGATCTAAAACCAAAATCTTTGATCTGATTCTATTTGCATGGATAGATCTTGAGGATGTAGTTAGAGATTGGATAATAACACAATTTTCTCCCTACACTCTTCCTTTAGTCGGTAGGACACCCAAATCCTCCAGTCGTTTATTCGTATACATGAATTCTAGTTGGGAACTCGATCACTCCCTACCCATCTTATCATCAATCTTATCATCATACATAACAATCATCACTCTCATTTAGTGCACTTCATCATACTAATTTTTTATTTATTTATGTTGCATGGATCAACCCATTGATCCATGGTTCAACATGCTTTTATAGTTCTTTTGGAATGCTTTTACTACCACATCTATGCATTCTCCTACAACACAAGCTTCTCTATCTTTTTCTTAGGTACACATCTCTATCTACTTTATGTTACCAAGATTTCCACTCACCAACATAAAGTGGGGAAAATATAATCACAAAATCACACACTTGCTATTACATTTATACCACCAAATATGTTATTTTATATATGGATCTCACGTAAAGAAATTATTCACTAATGACCTATCCCCTAGTCTTTTTCGTCAATTAGTTAGTCTTCATCTTCATTTATCTTGCATAGTCATCGAGTTATTTACACAATTTTGATCGTCTCTCGGGAGTCTCAGGTGTCATTATTTGGTTGTTTGTCATCTCTAGTCCTTGACTAGGGCACCTAGGGTAGTACTTGGGAACCCATGGGTGCCCCGATCCTTAATTTTAGGTGGCACTCGGTCCGACAACAATTAGATTTAATTTATCTATTTGAGGTCAGGTTTTGTCATTTTCCTCTCTTTCCTCTAGGTACTAGTCGGCATGTTAGGTCATTAGTGTCAAAATTTAAGCAAGAGATCCCTATATAAACATAATATACCTATTATCTTATGATTAGACTATTTACCATTAAGGGATAACTATCTACTAAGGCAAGGGACTGTATTTTAGCATCATTTCATCACAAATAATGCATAGGAAGGGTTGCATTCATTCTATTCCATCTACCATTTAATTTTTACATCTAGCTATTGCCCCTATCTCTGCGTCATTGGCACTAGGGAACCCTAGGCACACAATTTCACACATAAGCACACATAACTACATTGGGTCTAGAATGTAGTGCAATACTTAGTTGTAAGTCAACCATTGTGGTAACTAAGGTCAGTCTGACCCCTTCATATGCATCTTTTTTTATGGATTTGATGCTTTTTATGGGGTTTTTTAGGTAGATCTTCATCACAAGGTTATGGTGACATAAGCGAAGTTATTGCGACAATCACATCACAAGGATCGATACATTATGAAGATATAGTGATGCTTTAAAATTCAGATCTTGGGATTTTTGCAAACCAAAGCACCAGTATTACAGGACTGAGGTGCCCACAGTGTCGAGTCCTCTTCTAGGTGCCCTTTTCCAGTAAGATCTTCAACTTCTGTAATTTCCTAGGTAGTACCTTCATACTCTGCTTCTTCCACAGATCATCAAGTTCAATCCAGAATCACAACAAGGTAAGTCATCTTAAGGTTAGTACCACATCACTCCTATTTCCATTATTTCATTTCATTTAAATATCAAAATAAGAAACATAACATCATTATTTCATCTTACATCATTTATTGCATTTATGTACCTACCTAGATTAACTTAGAATATAGATCTAAAATCCATAATTTAGATAATCAAGGATTGTGATTGCATGGGCTTCTACATTGGTGGCTTAGATACATATATAGTTATGGTCTGGATAGTTAATATATTTTACATTGATGTGGGATTCTTATTACGGTGTTGGGCCTATGAGCATATCATAGTGGCTTGACTGAGGGGACTACCATGGGGTGTTCAAGAATAATTACAAGACACTCCTTGCTTTATGAGATGGAGAGATGATATAGACTGAGAGGTCCAAAGAGGAGTGAGGAATATTATAGAGGACTTCTCGTGTGTTTACATGATGGAGATGTGATATGGAAGACATATTTATGCTTCCCCTTTTGGCAAGGTGAGAAGGGTGAGCTCAAAGCCACTGTAGACAACAAACATTTGCACCCTTCATCGCCTTTATCATTTATTTATCTAATTCATCATTTAACATTCATAAATTTCCTTATCCTAAGTCATAACCCCCGTATTATATTTACCACGTGTAAGTATCCCTTCTACAACTATCAAATGTATATCTAACCATCTAAAAACCACCTTAAAATAAAAATTAAATAAAGAAAAATCATCTTTAAACCCTTTCACAACTCCCTTAACCATCACACCTTGTCCCTAACAACTTAGCAAACCATTTACCCAAACACAAACCAAAATAACTTCATTTAGAAGAGGTTTTAACCACTTTTCCACCTTAAATCCTAATAAATTTAGATTTTCGGTGATTTAGCTAATCACCAATGATTATAAATACAAGTTTTTCAGCCTCTTTCCAGGAACCTCAATTTCAAATCCCATGTTTTTCTTTCAATACTGTATTCCAACATCTCGCAAGTCATCACTTAACTCTAGGACATCCAATCCATCATCACATATTATTTTGAATCATCACCAATGTTCTTCAAGGTGTTTTGGAGCTTATTTGGATCATCCTTTCACCATTCCAGCTGCAAATCATATCAATCATCACATGATCATCCTCGAGAAAGATTTGAGGCATATTTTAGCTTGATATCAATTCAAGGTACCTTTAAAAACTTTCATTAGTATCTTATTAGTAACATTTAGCTTTCAAACATTAATCTAAATCATCATTTAGTCGTTTTTGATCATTTTTCAAAATCTACCTAAATGTCTAGTGATTCCTATCAATTTTCTTTTCATCAACTTTCATCATTTTTTTCATCGAGTATTTCTTATCATTTATATCATAAATGTTTCTTCTAACACATTTTTAAGCAGGACTCATTGTTAGATGGAAATTAGTGGTCAATCACATGAAATCACAAGCATTCAATCATTGTTAATAGTCAAAAAACCCTTTTATTGGGAACAATTCGATATCATTCACAAATTAAGTCTCTGTGCAATCCGATTTACCGAAACCAAACAAGACATCAAAGATAAGATTGAATTCTTACACAACATTGAACAAGAAGATGTAGACTTCTGGTACGATTATTTTGAATGTGTACAAATTGCATCCACACTTTCCTAGGCCACATTCAAAGCTGGATAGGACCTACCATTCAATTTGAGCTCTATTCATATTTACATACTATTCTTGCATCTATGTTTCTTGTATCCATTTATCATTTATCACTTATTCATTATAATTCACTTGATTATTTACAAAGAAAGATGATATCCTTTGAGGGATCCCTTTGGATTCCGGAATCGGCGTTTTTGAGAAGCTCACACTATCTATTTATCTAATCCATTCTATTTACTGTCTTTGAGTGCGGGTCTCTTCACGGGATAAAAACCTATACACACTTTTGGATGGAGCGCAACTCTATCAACGTCAAGCATCAACATCCATCATCTACGGGTATCGTTAAACCCCACATCTTCGAGGTTAGTTTAATTTTTATTATTTCACTTTGTTAATTCAAGTAGAAAGGTAAAAACATATCTAAACATTCTGGCATGCCTTGTGGGACCCTAGGTCCTCTTCTTTCATTATTCAAATTTCATATTTTTCATATCTAGTTTTCTGTTCTGTAATCGCTAGCGATTTGTTCAATTTCCAGTGATTGGGTGAATCACTAGCGATTCATTCAATCATTAACAATTTCTCTAAATTCTTTTGATTACTCTATAGTTGGCCTTCCAACCCTTGCTTTTCTGCTTTTTCCATTTCCTGCTAACTTGGTTTTGCAAGTTTCCTTTTTTTTAGGCTTTTTGATTGCTCTATTTCTATATTTCTAAATAAAATAAGAAAAGGAAGCGTTACCAAAAGTGAGTCCTTTTTCCTTTTTTTTTTTTCGTACTACATATTTTCTATATGTCCTCATCGAAATAAATCATTTCTTTTGGGACTAAAATGAACATTGCATACTTCGATCATATCATTTTAATTAGGAAGGTCAACTGATTACATTCACTTAATTCTTCCCCACAGGAAATAGCCAAATCACATTGAATATCAAACTTGCATCAAACACTCTTTCCCATGTGATAACTATTGGGATTTCATCACCCAATAGGGAAACCAACTTAGTTTTCTAACTAAGTCTAAAAATTGGTTGTCTATATATTGGCTAAGTACTCGACTCCCTTATCATTGTGGGACCATGAAGTGAGGGGTAGGCCCCAATACAAGGTACCGTATCAACACCAACATGGATTTGAGCCTCACGTACCTTTAGGTATATCGAGGAATCCAACCTTAAATAGTCCTGAAACCAATTGTAGACAACCATTTCCTAGGACCCCATCAGTCATTTTGCACATTTCATCTTTTCATAATTAATCAAGATAATCTAAAAATTCATTCTTCTTTCTTTGTTTGTTGTTTGTAAACAACCCATCTAGTTATTTTTCATTTCTTAGGTGATTGTGTGTTTGTTATCATGGTACTTACAAGACAACAATCCCATATCCAAACATCAGAAAACATGTCTACATTGTTACCTCATCAAAATCCACAATATCAATCAATCATAAATCCAAATCAAGAAATATCCACACCTCAATCTGAAAATAAATGAATTTGGGAGGAATAAAATGAGCATTATAATGAAAGTATCCAAAAGTGCCTTTTAGATTTCGCATGCCTACTCCATTGTCAAAGATCTCACCTATCTCAAATAGAAGAATTGGAACCACCACATATCCTAGCTCTCAATCTGCATCATCTGAAATCCACGACCATCCTAGTCCTCTCTTCTTTGAAGGTGGGGATCCCATTTTCTCATATATTTTAGATTCATACCCCATGGACCTTAATTCTTACCTTATAGCTAGGGGTGTTCAACTTCAACCATCGATAATAGAACCAACCTCGTGTGTTCTTGATCCTTCATGTGGTTTTTCCCATCTTATTAATCTAAATCAGAACTCGTCCTACGACAATTACATCCATATCCATCTCATAGTCCACCCAAAACATATAAAGTCATGTCTTCCATTCCTATTTTCGATCTTCACATGATTTCTTCTCAATACATGTCCACTCAATAACCTACATTTTCACCTAATCCTTCTACTAGTTCCAAACCTCTTCAAAACAATCCTAATGCTTCTTCATCTACTCCTCTAGCACCTCGGCTTGTCCACACACCTCTAGTAAGTTTTTTGTCATTTCTATAACTTTGTCTTAGCCACTACCTTCTCAAAAAACACCAACCCCATTCAAAATATCAATATGTCCATTCTTGTATCCATTCCTCTAGTCAACACTAGTGTTATTCTAGCACCAACACCGTTTCTTTATCATCTTCTACTCCCCTTATCTCACAACACATACCTCAACCCTCACAACCACTCATTTATATACCCCAATCTATTCCTATTCAGAATATCCCACAACAAGCACCATCCTCAATTTCTTCTTCTATACACTTTCAACATTGCCCACTTATTCTGACCCCTTACCTATACACCATTCCTTTCCAACACATCCCCTAATCATCACAACCTCTCATTAACACATATATTCCTATTCCCTATTAATATGTACAACCATCACAACCTTTAGCATCTCAATCCACTTACAATATCCCCATTAACATTTCTTATTAGCAAAACATTCCTTACTAGCAAAGCATTCCTTACCAACAAAATATCCGTTATCGGTAGAATATCCCTCAACAGTATCCATCATACCCATAGCCCAACTAGTCTTCATTCAATCAACTTGGATCATCCTCACAAAAAAACACCACAAATATACCCCCTTCAAGCTCTCATGAACATAAATCCAGCGTGAAGCCACTTTTTTGGGTCCTAAAATGTGTTCTCATATGAATAGATTTGTAATGAGCCCAATCACCCTCAATACCTTATAAATCATATCCGCCTCACTGGGAACTTCTGAAGTTTATCAAATTCTATAGTAAATAATATCCCCAACAAAAATTTGAGCTTTTCACCACGCTTGTTATCTCATAACCCATGACCAACATCTGATGCTGAGGACTTTCCCCTTGTCTCTCGTCGGTCCTACTCTAGACCTGGTACAATATAATCCTCGGTACTCACTTTTCTCATTCACATAACTCATCCATCTCTTCTAGGAACACTTCTCTATAAACATTGCTCATAAAATCACCATGACCGACCTTTATACCATAAAATAATTTAAAGATGAATCGTCGCTGATTTTGTTTCCTGGTCGAGGGGTATGATAAAAAAATTATCTTTTACATTACTGAAAACAAAATTAATCAAATTATTTTTCCATTCATGTGCTAAACAAATCTCATCCACCCTTCAAATCTAGTCATTTCAAACGTTTGATGAAGCTTTCACTATGGCCCATAAATTAGAATTTGAGCCCTCGAAGAAGGTAGAGTTAAACTACGACCTAAGAAGCCAAAATATGACTTTCCATCTAAATCATCCCATCATCATGAAAAGTCAAAATAATCATCCAACACTATATTCATCAAGTCCACTTCTAAATAAAATCCCAATACTAAGCGTTCCCATCCACAACGTAGTTACACACCCATTAGAGAGACCTATAGCATGGTCATCGAAAAAATCCTCATTGCCAATATGATATCTCTTAAACCCTTCCGCACCATCGACACATCTATATCTAATCCCTCTTGGCATAGGGATAATTACTATTATAAATACCATAGGGTTAAGGGACATGACATCGAAAGGTGTCACTTGTTCTATAAAGTCCTTTAATATTTGATTGATAAAGGTGAACTCCATTTAGACAATCCTAACACACCTTAGAATCAAAATCTCAATGTCTTCAAACATCCATTTCGAATCATTCCCCCTTGAGTAGTCAAACCAGACCAATAACATATAAGCTCACCATACCATAAACAATATCATTCAAATATTACCTAATATTGAATCTCAACCTTAACCACCGAATCTACATCCACTACGAAAATTGTTGAACCTACTCCCTCATCCTCCGGATCTATATCTATATCATCCACACCTCCTCAAAACACCTCTAAACCCACATCTAATCAAAATTACAAACAATGCCTCAGTCTTTCATTAAAGAATAACCCTCCAAATATAGTACATCATCATCCACACCCACTAATCTAAGAAATCCATGAAGGGCCCGCAAAAACAATCCATCATCTAAGTCTTTAAAATCCCCTATTATGCCTTAAAAGATCAAACCTATTCATGTAACCCTCGAACCTTCATCCCAACCCCTTCTAAGGAGGTCACTGTCATCTCAATCCCAAAACCAACTCATCGAGCTTCTATATTAGGTCATTTTCCTTCATCAGTCACACCATCTAAGATTCTTCTTCGACAAAAACTAAATAGACCACTTTTAAACCCAAGCCTCACCCAAATATCAAATCAAAAGAAACACCTCCACCATCCACTTCTTCTCCTAAAGGACGTTATGCGACTATCTTGGATGACCTTCTTCAACAATCACACATAACATTACCACACCTAAACCATCTTGATCCTTGAGGATGGAATCCCTCTTAGTATGACTTCAATGTCTCTCTTGTGACTATAGTAGGAAACAAAAACACTTTGATGAAAATGTTAAGGCCTTCCATAGAATCATTAAGAAACTTGAAAGTAAAGGTTTCCTCCCATTAACAACATCTAAACCTTTTACTCTTGAAGAATCCTTAAATAAACTCCTTTCTTATCAATTTGATGCCATTCATATTACTACTCGGACCTGAAATAATGAATCCAACCCTCCGGATAAAAAAAAAAAAAAAAGACCTTTTTGTTATTCCACCACCACCTGAATTCTCATTGTCATTGACTAAAGATAAAAATAAGGTTTATATATCCGTTGCCCCTAAGACCTCCAATCAAACCCCACAATCTAAGACTAAAATATATATTCTTGTTGCACCTCCATCATCCACTACAGTACAAAAGGTCGTTATCAAATAGTTACACCAAGCTCAAGTTAAAATGTCACTTTACAAGCTCATTCAAACCTCACCATCCCATAAAAATTCATGATTGAAGCCCTTCAATCCATTACCATACCTACAGAGGATCCACTATCCTTTACAAATTTTGTAGGTGCTCTTAAAGCCTCTACTACCATCTCCTTTGAACCTTAAGAAATACCATCACCTTCATCACCATTCAAATCAATGATGTCCTTATTAAAAGGGTCATGATTGATGGGGCCACCGCTATCAATATTATATCATCCCTCACCTTCAATCAAATCAGATTACCAGTACCGTTATAGCCCAAACACCCATTTTACTTCGAGCCTTTAATGATACAATCACACCCATGTTAGGCACCATTATCTTACCTCTTAAGGTTTGTGTTAAGACCCTTTTAGAGCTCTTATACACAGGGATTTTTTTAGTGGAAAATATTCATAATTTGGCGAATATTCCATTTTAGGAAAATTTGAAAAGGCAAATTGTTTGGAGCGGAGTCGATGTCTTTGTTCACCAAAAATTTATAGTATAATTTTTTTAAGGGGTTAGCTTCACCTACCATTGAAAACTACTCCTATATAAACCTAGGTAATTGACCAATAGTATACTAGTAACTTCTTTGAGGTACCATATGAATTACTTGTAAATTACAAATAGATTGATGCACCTAGAATTCACCGGTAAGATCCTACATGTACGATGGTACATCACTCAGCCTAGAATGAGAACTCACCTAAAGTGCACAAAGGTACCAGATCCCTCTTTAGGGTTGTTTTGTAGGATGTTAGCATGATGAAGACTTAATACTTGTAGTTCCATTATTAATACATCATTCATAGAGCATGCGGATCTATATCTAAGGGAGAACACAATTAATTACTAACCATGGTGAAATCAAGAACATACTAGATCCAAATATACATAGAACTAACACTTAGATTCAGCCAATATCCTCCATTATATTAAATATGAAAATTACACGAAGCTTCTTATAGTAATGGCATTATATGCCCATACATGCACAGATATGATACAGTAGTTCAGTATTGCACACATACATACATATATTCATCTCTCTACTCATTCTTTTATATTCTATGCTCTACTATGTAGTTCACTACATATTTATAAGGGTGGGGACTTGCCCTTCACCACTTATCCAATCCTAGAATAGGTCACATGCTATTATTAGCTACGTGATTTTTACAGCCATAGCCCCACATGCAAGTGTGCTAATAATAGAATTCCTTTAGTTAATTGATAGTGATAAACCTATTCTTAGCCCACATCCATGCAAAGTGCTTTATAGACGATCCTCCAAAAATAGCCAATGTGTGGCATACAAGTCTCTGCCTCGTTTATGTAATTTGTAAGCCATCTCAAAAATAAATCCTTATGTGCAAAAATGGCTGACCTGAAATATGAACTTATCCTTTGTGCATGTTTTCCCTTATCCATTTGTTCCTTTAAACATGTGCTATTTTTCCAAGTGATCATTCTATATTTTCTCAACTAAGTGCCAGAGTTTGACTGATCAACATTACCCCACACTAGTTTCATTTCCACCCCAACAATGGTTGTCTCCAAAAATGAATCAAAGAATATGAATAAAGGAATAAAAATAATTTGGATGAATGAAAGAATGTCTTCAACTTGTAGTATCCTCTTCTGCAACTGGAATAATCAATTCTAGATATTCCTCTTTTATCTCCACCTCTAAGGTTTGCTAGTCATTGAGCACAGCCTCTGCTTTCTCTAGAATATTTACTACAATTGACTCCAATTCATCCCTTGCAATCTCTCCTTTTTCATTCTGTAATACCAACACAATGTTGGACATGCGATCATTCTCCTTCCAATAAGTCCATTTTTTTGAGTGATGAGTTTTCCAAGCTCACCCAACCTTTCCTCGCAAGGTTCCTCTGAGTGGTGAAGGGCCTCACTCTTCTTCTTAACAAGTGCTAACCATTCTCTCGTAGCTCAATGTCTCATCCTTCATGGCCTTCAGGACCTCATTGTCTTCTAAAATGGTCTTGGTCCTTATAATGACCTCAAAGAGCACTGTACAAATATTCAGCACTTGATCCACCTTCTTGAGTTCTTCCTGCAAGATTTGAAGCAATCCTTCATATGATGTTATCTTCCACATCACTGAAGCCTTTTTGTGCTCTACTTCCTGTGTTGGATCCTTTGGCTTAGGTATGCGCAGAGGTTCATCTTCAAGTACTAAGTCCACCAACATATTGACATAATGTATTGCTGAAGGAAACATCTTGGGTACCTTTGGCTCTAAGTGCGGCCTAGCCTTCACGAAATCGTCACCAATCTCCTCTGCCATGTTTATAAACACAACGTTATTCTTCTGTGCCAAATATTTTTCCTATTTCAGTTGCATTATCTCCTCATCCTTAGTCTTGATCTCCTCCCTTAGCATTGTAATGTGGCATCTTTTTCCATATTCCGATGTATGACTTGATTAACACTTTCACCAAAGCATTGTTTACCTATTCATCTGACATAATAGTAGGATTTACTGTTATATTTCTAGCTTGAGGTGTCCTTTTCAACCTCCTTAACATGCATAACTCCTCACATACATCAAAGTCTGGTTAATCCATGTGTGTGTGCATCAACCATGATAATTTCTTCTTTGTGCACATTTTCACCATATCTTCATCCTTTAATTACCAACCATATAAATCCTTTTGTGTCACGGTTTTCTGAAATGGCAAGTGCAAATAATTTTGCATGTTTCTATGCGTAGCCCATGGCTAGTGGAATATACTCCCCACTCGTTCTTCTTGATCTAGGTTGCTTAAGAACTTGGGCTTCAAGATTGGGAACTTGTGCTGCTATGTCCTGAGCAGTCTCTGTTATTGTCTCTTCTTCCCCTTTTTCTTCCTCTTCTCCATCCTTCATTTCTTCATCTTTTTTTCCTCTACATTCTCTGGAGGTGTAGGAGAATTAGCGTGCTTTCCTCTAAATCTTTTTCTTCCTCATAAATTTTAATTTCCTTCTCCTTTTCTTAGTTATCTCCTTCTATGGGGAGAGTCGAGGTGATCTATGCACTATTTTCAGGAGTAGCACCTTGAGTCCTTGTTCACCTAAATACTCTTTTAAAGTGGTGCTCTCCTTGAACTGCTTCTGGATCCTCTTCTTCTTCCTGCCCATGAGTTGGTATAGTTGCACGCTTTGATTCTCTTTTATCTGATGGCTACCTCCTCCTATGCTCCAAACCACCACTATCCTCATGCTCATCCTCCTCATCCTCTACTTTGATTTTCTCTATGGGCTTAGGCACTGGAATGTTCTCCATGGTATGCTTACCCTTCGGCGGCCCTGGGAGTGTGAACTCATCTTCCACATACTTGTTGTTTTCTAGCTTGGGATTTAGTTGGAGGTACACAAGTGCTTCTCCAATGTCTCCAACAACCAAACTTACTAGATTTATGCTTAACACATATGAGATGAGCCTTTCAATATATGCATTACATCCTGGATATACATACTTCTTCCTCAGTGTGTGGTAGTCGCAACTCTACCTTGTCTGCATTGAATGTTAGGGTTGTGTGCATCTAAAAACTTATGAACCTATGAAAATACCTTGTTGTGAAGGCATATGATAGTTTACACCATGGGCTCCAAGCCTTGTCCTTCATTACAAATTGTGCGATGCAAAAATGTTGGTAAACTGCAAATTGGACTGCCTTACCCACCACCGAAGGCAATTCTTTGGGGATGCACCATTCCTCTTCAAATGTCACATAGAGCCTATCGTACCACTTCTTAGCCATTTGATTGATTGGTTCGGTCATAAATCCTTTACATAAAGTACTTTGAATCATTTCGTGCAGAGGTGACTTGTTCTCCATGGGATACTCTCAGATCTTCTCCTTTGGTCCATCGGGCACCCCAATCTCCATGAATACCAGAGACAACAAAACAGCCCCAAAACTGATCTTTCGTCAGAAAACTTCTTCGATGATAGTTTACGCAATGTAACCTGAAATTTTGTAGACCACTCCTTCAAACATCCTTTGAGCAACATGTAGCCACATGGTATTCACTTGTGACCACCTCTCTTGGTCATTTAATTTTGTCACAATGTAGATGCCTACACAACTCGACAGGTACTTTTCATCTTGCCTATGTTCATGGCATGTGGACCCTTGGTGTACCCCATCTCCCTCCTAGTATCTATAATTGCAGCCTTGTATGTTAATTACCCATTGAGGTCTTCACCTGTAGCCTTCAACCTTTCACTTTGTGGTGATCAATGTGGCTAAAATCCTTACTATGCGTCTACAAAGTAAAAGAAGTCTTCATGTACTCTTCTCATGAGCCATTGGTACAAGGGCTCATATTTTCTAAATTAGGGGAGCTCGTATAACTGATATAATCCAATATTTTTAATAAATTATCCCCAGTGTCATCATAGACCAACATGTCCTCTAACATGTGCTTATTTGTCTTTGTGTTCAACAATGCATCTAGCTCCTTCTTGTTTTCTATGGTATGATGGTTGTACTCACTTATCTTTCTTCTCCGAATGTGGGAATCCCATTCCTGGCCTACTATAACCCTCTAGATATTGCATCTCTTAAAAATTGCTCTTAGGGGTCATTTCTTCTTCCTCCATGAAAACCTTCTTCTTTCCCTTAACTCCCTGCTGCCAGTTGCCTTCTTTGGTGACATTTCTACCTTGCAATCCTCTCTGAAAATAATCATCTTTTGAATTCTACAATGTGCAACTCAAACCCTAGCTCAAATCTTGTGCCCTCAGTGAAATCTTGTGCCCTAGTAGAAATTGTGTTGCCCTAGCTCATTTGTAATGCATATTATTCACTCAAACCTTTAAGCCTATGGGAACACAAGCTTCTCCTTCACACAAACCTCCTTTCCATGTCTGGTTTCACACTCTTCACACCTCAACACAATTTCTTGGCTCTTCGCACTTAGCTCTTTTCAAATTCTCTTAATCACAATGGTAAGAATGAACTCGCATCCCATCCTTATATAGATTTTCAAATTTTTGATGCATTTATTGCTCCTTCACCTACCCAATGTCCTCTCATTTATTGACCAATTTTGTTCATTCCATGTGGTACATCTTTGAACCCGAAAGCCTATAACCTTCTAGTGCACCTTGCCTTCCAAAGATCTCGGTCACTGAGACTTCTCTTTAGTGTGCTTCCTTGCACTCGAGTACCTTGTCACTGCACCTTCCACTGGTAGTTGTTATGGCATCCACTTACCTCGTGTTATACTATCCCTTCATTCATCTCCATCTTTGGTCACTTTTTAGAAGCAATCCTTTGACTTGGATAACACTCATAATATCTTATTCCTTTTGTCGTTCATTTCCAATAGTCTCATACACTGGATATCAACAACCACCCCACACTAAAATTATGTGTAGTCCTCTGCATACATAAAAATTCTTCAAATAGTAATTAGCTTCACGTGCGCAAAAACACTTATTACACAAGAACAAAAACTAAATTGACAAAGCATAGTGACGAAGAAGGAAATACATTAAGGAACTACAGAATTGAAAACCTAATCTAAATGGCAACACTACCTTATTACAAACACCAAGAAGACTTATTTATAGTAGGGCTTCAGCCTACTCCTGTTGAAGTAACTGGGTAACCATATTCCATCAAGGGCCTCTAACTGAAAAGTGCCTAATTCGAGTATGTGAGTGATAACATATGGCCCCAACCAATGTACTTTGAGTTTTCCTGGATGGTGTAAAAACTTAGAATCATAAAGGAGCACCATCTGTCCTATCTCCAACTTTTTACCCCTGATGTGCCTATCATGTCATGCTTTCTACCTGGCCTTCTCTTGTTTTTGACTCCATTGTACTATGGCACATCACTCATCCAACTTGATTATCTTTTCAATCCATTCTTCTAAATCTTTCTCATCAACTAGACCTCCAACACACATGATATGTAAAGAAGGTAACATGAATTCCATAGGAAGAACAACTTCTGTGCCAAACACTAACTGAAATGGTGTGGCTTTGTTCAACCTCTTATAAGTTGTTCGATATGCCTAAAGTATAGTAGACACTTTATCATCCTAATCCTTTCTTCCAATGTCACAATTTTTTTCAAGGTCTGGCTCAAAATCTTGTTGAAAGCCTCAATAGTTCCATTTTCTTGAGGATGGTAAGGTGTAGTCTTATGGTGCACAACCATAAACTCATCTAATAATATCCTTATTGTCTCATTCAAAAAATGTGTGCCCCTATCACTTTTCAGACTTAGAGGACATCCATACCTTGTAAGAACATTTTCCCATAGAAACCTAACTGTTGTATCTACCGCAATCCTTTGTAGGTGTTGCTTCTACCCACCTTATGAGATAATATGTGCAAGTAATGATGTACCACAATCCAGTCCTACGCGCGGTGGTGAAATAGGTCCTACAAATTTGATAGCCCATTTCTCAAATGGTTCTACACTATAAATAGGTCTTAAAGGCATCTCATCTCTTTGCCCTGGTTTTCCTAGATGCTTAACAATGATCACACACCTTGCAATATGCCTTACAATATTTATACGGTGGTCTCCCACTAGAATCCAGCTGAGTAGAATCATGCGTGCAAAGTGGTGTCACCAAAGATAGTGGTCACCCGTAATTCCACCAAGAGTTTCTTCCATAATATTCCTGCGCTCATGTTCCAATACACAATGGTGTAATACTTCATCTCGTACATTTAATTTTTACATGTCACCGTTGATTAACATATAGGGGCTACACGTATTGCAAATTGTTTCTTTTCCAAGGATTTTATTCCTTCTCGTGTCATCCTTGTTCATAGAAAGACAACAATGTCCTTTGGTTCGATGGCACTCGTTGTAACCTATATAAGCGTGCATCCGACATTGTATCCTTAATTACATGTGCTTCTTCTCCTAACTATATTATTGATAGATGGCGGTCCAATTACTTTTCCTCGGTTTTACCACAATGGTGAAATCAAATTCTTGAAATAAGAGCACCCATCGACATATGCGCCCTTGCGTAATAGGATTATTTACCAAATACTTCAAATCCATGTGATCTCAGTATAAAAGAAAAATGGTGTAGCTAGTAAGTACTAGTGGAATTTATGTAGTGCATAGATCATTGAAAAGATTTGTGCTCTAAAGTTTTGTAATTCTATTCTAAAGGAGTGCAAGCTTTCTACTCACAAACAAATAGGATGATCTACAATACCGTCTCCAAGTTAAGCCAACACCGCACTAATGGCCATGCTAGAGGCGTCAACATGTACATGAAAGGGTTGGTCCCATGAATGATAACATAGAATAGGTGTGATAGTAAGTTTTTCCTTTAACATCTCGAATGTG